>CM068966.1:60372371-60384643 GCA_035128595.1 Eptatretus atami
CATCAAAGATGGCCAAGGCTTCATCGACCAAATTGAAACTTTTAGCCATGACCTTCGTCATGAGGGTTTTAACAGGCACAACCTCCTCAGGACTTGATTCTAATTCCTCTCTGATGTGCTACTTCTCCAGACCCAGAAGACCTTCATTGCTTAGCTTCTCCCTGTGTGAGAGGAGCAAATCCTCAACATCATCTTCGTCGACCTCCTCAAATCCCACTTGCTGGACCATGTTCACAATCTGTTGCCTTGCTTCGCTGATTTCAGCCTCCATGAAACCTATGAACTCAATCACTGCCTCAGGCCAGACTTGATGGAGATGAAGATGATCGAGATGAAACTGTGGCTGGGCATGCGTTTCCAAGAAAGTCCAGTTTCATCGACATTAAACACCTGGCTTGGTGTGCAACCTCTATCCGCAATCACTGATTTGAAGACAGCTGGAAATTTTTCAACAGTAGCATGATCTGCAGCAGCAGCTTCCCTAGTTAACTTGAGATTGTGGAACACATGGCAACTTCTGAAGCACTCGAACCACCTATGACTGGCAGCAAAAGGCACTGGATCACTGGTATCTTTGGTTAGATTGCCATACAAACTCGTCACCTTCTCTTGAATGGCCATTCCAGACAAGGGCATGTTCTGTTGTTTCTGATGCTCTATCCACATGGTCAGCATCTTTGCCATTTTCTCAATAGCATCAGGCTGAGATCTTGCAGGTCTGGTAACACTGAGATTTGTTGCTGTATGAGTGCTCTTATGGATTTTATCATGATTGTTATGAATGGTTCTCACTGCAGAATCACGAAGTCCCATCTCTCTTTGAATATCGATGTTGTGCTCACCTCTATCAAACTGATCTAAAACTTCTAATTTCATCTCCAATGAATGATACTTTCTTGACTTCTTCTTCACTTGATCATTATCTCCAATGCCACTTGGTACACGCTTTGCAGCTATAATTATGGCCGCTGTGAGTGAACGACTCCCTCAAAATGATGGAGCGTGAACAACTCTCTCAGAATGATGGAGCACGAATGACACACAGGATGACGTAGTGTTTTCGTTGTATTAAACCCAGGCTGTAGCGAAAATGCGTTATCAGAACACGAATTATATGAGGGTCACTCGTACAGTATTTAGTGATAGTGTGAATACTGTTGAGTGCTCAGCAAGTGGCTTAAGCACTCAAGGAAGCACTCCAACAAAATGGTTGCTAAGGAACGGCTGGCTTGGCAAGCGATTAGCAATACGTCATATTAAACACATACCTCCCAGAGATGCCAAAGTGTCAAATATATCTAAATTAGACAAATGAACACTTCTTTAACAGTCAGAAGTGCTGCTAAATTCAATTCTAGAGTTTAAATTTTGGAATTCAGCTTAGTTTAAGAGATTCTCGAGGTTATGGCATGTGCGGAAATGTAATAAAGCCCCGAATGCTGACGTCTCCCGGCGTTTATAAGCATTGCAATGTATCTAGTGATTTGTAGGTATGATGATCAGGCATTTGATAATATGAATGAGGAAGGTGGGAAAAAAAAACTTTATCGTTAAATTGTTGCAGCCTGTTCCAAGCCAAAGCATTGTTGTGCAGGCCAAAAAAAAATGGCGGCTTAAGACTCTTGTAAACTGACAACAGGCTGACCAAGATGGTGTGCCGCCATCTTGGAAAGGCTGAATTTGGTTTTTCATGATGAGCACCCCCTAAATTATGTTCAAAAGGTGTGTTTAAATGAACCCAAACACCAAATTTTCATTCACGCACCACCTTGGAGTTTCCTTAATATGCTTGCAAAGTTTGGGGCGCATAGGTTTCATGGTTTTGTAGTTATGGAGGAGACCGGTGGACTGATGGATGGACAGACGGACACACACCGACATTTATTACTATATAATACCATAAATGCTCAAGAGGAAACTCAGCAATGCTATCCTTATGAAACAAATGATTCCTATTCACCTTGAGTCTCACAGGTGGCCCTTTTCCCACTGGAAAGTGAACCATATCTTCCCAGAAACCAGCAGTGCATGGACTCTGATCTAAAAGACGAAGAGATAAATCGCTACAAATAATACATGTTAACCCTTTGAAGCCTAGCGGCCGGTAAACCGGTCGCTATTCAAACCTCCATATACCCGAGCGACCGGTTTACTGGCTGCTAATTAAACCTCCATAAATCCGAGCAGCCGGTCAGTAACCGGCCGCCACGTGTTCTTGTTTATTACAAGCATCTTCCTGAGCATTTAGTGGATCCATTATATTGCATCTGATCTTCGGTCCACATCGTCGCTAATAGCTCAGGAAGTGTGAGGGAGGTTTTTTTCCATGCACACGCCTTGATACACACACCAGTCGGCCCATCCTTGTGCACACACCAAAGTGCATGATCTGCGGAAGTAGCAGCATGAGATTCACGAAAGTTTTTGAAGGTTTCTCACTAAAAATCGTTGCAAAATGAGTCGAAATGTGATGTCAGTTGATGAGGTGTTGAGCTCAGATGAGGAAGGTATAGATGATGATTATTATGGTAATCAGAGCGATTTTTAGTCGGAGAATGGCTTTTCAAATGGGGAAAGTGAAACTGACAGTACCGACAATGCTGGGAGAGTTCCCAGAGGTGTTGGTAGAGAAAGAGGATGCGGAGGGGATAGACCAAGGCTATTGATAACCTTGGGATTACAGGGAACTTGGTTGTCCGAATGACTGACAAATTCTCAGGACAGAATTATTACAAGGATTACAAGGAAATTATATGCAGGATGAGGCCATTCGGCCCACCATGCCTGCGCCACACCAATACTAGATTTAGTAAATCCGTCAATACCCCTTCCCTTCATGTGCAGCTTTTTGGCTGCTACACTGGTACTCATTTCACTGACCTCGGAAGGATGACAGGCTGAGTCAACCCCCTGGTGTTAATTCATTGGCAGCAGGGCTTGAACTCAGGACCCTAGGATCCCAAGCCACCACCCTAACCACTAAGCCAACACCAGGTTACAGTACACCAACAGATTCTGCACCTCCGTTCAGCTGGTTGAATGTTTGATCATAAAACAAGGGATAAGGATGTATGAAACTACAATGACCAACAGAAGAGAATTTTCCAAGACTCTTATAAGGAGAAACAATGAAATACAAAATGGGGAATGGGAAATTCTAGTCAATGGGACTGTTGCTGTTATAGTTTGGCAGGACAAGCGGCCCATATATTTTGTCATGTCAATCTATGTCTCTTCCCCTCCTGAACATGTTCAGTGATATGATGGTACTGAAAAAAGAAAGATTCCTGTTGCTTGTCCAAAAGCAGTGAAGGCCTATAATGCTTATATGGGAGGGACAGACAAAAATGACCAAATTACTCGATAGCAGAAATGCCACCACCACTATAAATGACCAAGACACTTGGTAATGCAATTCTTCGTGTGGGCTGCGTACAATGCACACATACCGATGGGTTTCACAAAGCCCCATGCTCCACCAAACAAGAGAGTAGTCACTTTCCATTTTTGTTTATGGAGAAACTGTGTCAGGAACTTGTAGGACATGTTCAATCCACTGTCGCAGTATTTGGTAATCGTCGCTCAGCAGAGTTTCAGGACAAGTAACGACTGAAACGGAATGCTCACCATGATGTAGAAAAGGCTCCACATGCGACTACCAATAACCATTGTGTTGTGTGCAGAGAGAAGTACCTTGTGGCTAAGCAAAGGAACCCTCGGGAAAAGGACAAGGACTTGCCAAAACGTTGCAACACAACACACTGATGCACATACTGTGGATAATTCTTATGTGTCTGAAAGCCGGGAAATAACTGCTGGTTTGACTGGCACTACAAAGTAAAGTATTGGAGATAAACTCAAAAAAGAAGAAAATACGACAGTCTTTGATTCAAATATCATTTATTTGTAATTGCAGGACTAGAAAAAACATTTTTCAGGCAGAAAACAAAAATAAAACATTTCAACTTTTCAGTTATTTTTCTCCAGGGAGCCCAGGGTGGGGGAGCTGAAAGTCTAAGGATCTCAGGGTTGAAAAGGTTAATGGAGGATAAAATGATCGCCTCGTGTGCACAATGCGGCACGGTTCATTTTGTGGTGCACAACACGGCACGGTTTGTCGAGCTTTTGCTTTGATGATTCAATTTGCACTTGTAAAGGACATTTTTGTTTTCTAGTTGAATCCCAACTCCAAATCATGTTTTGCCTTTGCATTTGACAATGTTGTGCAGTGTGATTATATGAGTTGAAGAGTGGTTGCACTCGTTCATGCAATGGAAGAGCGCTCTCAAACTGTGTATGTGTGTGTGTGTGTGCAGGACATCGACAGAATGCCAAACATCACACACATCACTCAGGATGAGTTGGAAGAACTTAGAACTGCTTTCGCAACAATTGGTTAATATTATTATTATTATTATTATTATTATAATAGTGTGATATGATGTGATCATGAGTCAATCAATTTGTTCTGCCGTAGTTTTAATTTAAAGTAAAATCTCAAATCCCTTGGCAAAGAATGAAAAGATAAGAAAAGTATCAATGTAGACAAGGTAAGTGTACAAAGGTGGGATTATAAAAGATTGAGTTGTGTGGATCCTCGATCTCCTAACGTCTTCCTCCTGGTGTGACGATCTACCGGGAGATACCCGTTGTTATAGACCGTCCGTAGCTTTCATGCAGGTGTAAGGTGTGTTTAGTTCAGAAAGGTAGGAAGCAATTGATATTTGGCTCTAAAGATCATCACCGATATTGTAAAATCGATATGCTTGTGTGTTGGGAGTCAAGGAAGTGCTTTAATTCTCGGAGTGATTGGATCAGATTTACAACCTTGAACTTCGAGCCTGGCTTCCATATTGTGGAAAAGTTGTCAGGGCTTGAGGGAAGAATCACGTCATCCTGCTCACAGTGAGTTGTACACATGAATTGGTGTTACGAGAGCATGAACCTGAATTTCAGGAGAGTCCTCTGATTAAACGATGAGTGGGTTTGAGGAATATTGTGCAGATGGAAGGAAACAGATTTGTAGATATTCGTCAATATGTGTGGAATGTTGGAAGATTTTTGAGTCCACAATGATACCTAAATCTGAAACTATCGAAGCAATCAGATGTTGATCCCAAAGTTTAATTATCTGTGGTTGAATGCTATGAAGGAAGGGTGATAGGCTGAGAACCAGTAAGTTAATGAACATCTATGTTTGAAGTTCAGAAAGAGTAATTCAGAGTTGGGAAAGCAAGCACATCAGGAACAATGGACAAGTAGATCTGGGAATCGTTACCATAGCAATGAAAGCTGATATTGAAATTCCACAGATTGTACCAAATGGATGCAGATCAAGAGAAAACAATGGTGAACTGGAATATATCCCAGGGGGGACACTGATTGGTATATGAAGTGGGTCTGGTGGATAGCCAACAATGTTTGTATATTGTGTAAGATAAGACAATTCATTCAAGGGTCGGTCCTCCGTTAAGATAAGAGCAGGAAGGAAGATGATCAAGCTGATTAAATAACTGACCAAATACTGCATTGGAGTATAAGGAGGAACCCAAATAGACAAAGATGGAGTCATCAGGCGGAACCTGGATATGATTCGAGCCTCGGCTGCTACTCCTCTACCCTCAAACCCATCCATGCACAGCTAGGCAAACCTTTCAAAAACTGTTTGCAAGATTCACCCCCCCCCCCCCCCCCCCCCCCCCCATAGATAAAGAAAAATAAATAAGGAGAGATGGTGGAGAAGAAGAAAAAAAACACACAAACACACAAACACACACACACCGATTAATTACCTGGAAATACTGAACTGTTTCTCTTACCTTTCCACCACAGAATGTACACAGGAATCCACCAGCATAGAAATCAATACACAGGCCCTCAATTTATAATGAAGTTCCCGTTCTTGGAAACACTCACAACATACTTCGGTTGATTCATGGAATATATACATATAATATATATACATATATATATATATACAATTAATTAATTAAATTATTTCACACAACTTCCAATGTAACGGGAACCTCTTCACACGAAAACCAACCAGACTTAAACATGAGATTACAACGACGTCTAAAAACATCGTCACACGACCAAATCACACGATTAGCACAATAACCCCTCTCGAACATGATGGAATACATCTTCTCAGCATGAATCACAAAATCATCCTGAACAGAACAAATTCGAGCAAATCTAATAAGATCAGATGAAAACACATTGTAACCAATTGTAAATGGTACATCACTGGATGGGAAGGTATACACAAGACAGGACAAACTAAAACAGGCAACTTTATGATAACCATTTTGTACTAAAACAATTATTTCCAACTTTAACTAACACATCCAGATTAAATAATTATTACTATTCCTATCTACTATTAGGCTTTCTGGATAAATCCGATGAATCAGCAGATCAAAAAACTTATAATTAATCCAACAAAATATCATCAATATAATGTAGAAGACACCATTTTAGCAAAGCTGAACTCCTCCTTCATGAACTTCCACACAAATGAAAAATCACAACAAACAAGGAAATTGCCCACTAATTGGAGGCTATAGTTCCCTCCCATTGGAATACCTTTTTTTTGTTGAAATACTTTCCCACAAAAAGATACAAAAGTGTTAAACAAAATAAAACAATAAAAAGAGCAATCAGAGATTGCAGATCCTCGCCAGGACTTGTTTTGTGCGGTGTTTGTGTACTGGTGTGTTACGTTTGTGGACAAAGGGCAGAGGATCTCCTTGTGAGCCAACGCCCATCCATATATATTGCCCAACTGTGTCTGCAGACGTCCTCTTGCAGTTGGGTTACGTTTTTATTAGGAGGTTAGTGGCAGGATTTGCACTCCGGCCACCGTAAAACACTTCACTCCGCAAAACATTCCAAAAGCAAAAAGCAATCTGAAAACCCAATTCGTGGGAGTACCTCCTGTGCATCTTCCCTTCGCAGGGCAGCTCACTGGATGATGGGATTGGGGCAAAGCCTTCAGGACCCCCAATCTTTGATGATAGGATGGAAAACACGGGGTAATCTTCCCGGGTCAGATTGCGGTAGTGTGTGTCGGGGTGGTGCTGAGATGTCATCCACCAGACGGCGGTCTCCTTGCGTTGGGTGCTGGGATGTCCTTTCCCTAAGAGGGGATGAACATCATTCACCAGTCTGTTATCATCTGAGCTCAAGCGTTTGGACATTGGTATTGCAGCACTATCTGAGGTTCAGAGACCGGATTGCGGCGAGATCGTGGTGGGTGGTTACACCTACTATTGGTCTGGTCACTCTGATGGTTACCATGCCCAAGAAGTTGCTGTAGCTGTGTCCAATATACTGACTCCAATGATAATTGAGGTAACACCGGTCAAGGAGCGTATTATGAGACGAAGGTCTCACTCCTTGGTGTCATTTCCCTGGTCTCTGTTTATGCTCCAACTGAGGTGAGTGATCTCATCATGAAGGATGCATTCTATGCCACGCTCGAGGTCTTGGTTGATCAGTGCCCCAGGTGAGATACTCTTCTAGTCTTGGCGGATTTCAAAGCATCGAATGGAACTGATAGGGATGGTTACGAGGCATGTGTTGGTCCCCATGGGTCTAGAACTGTGAACCAGAACAGCACTAAGTTCCTTGACTTTGCAAGAAGTCATGGACTTAGGGTGGCTGATTCATGGTTTCAGCGCACACAGGCTCATCGCTGGACTTGGTATTCCAACGCTGGCGGTGTGGCATAGGAGATTGACCATGTCCTTGTTGATGGTCGCTGCAGGATAATCTAGAATTGCAGGGTCTACAATACAATTTTTTTCTGGATTTTCTGTGGACCATTTTATCCCGAGATGACCTCAAAATTTTTCATACTTTTCAGATGTAGCGTTTTACATATGCAATTATGACATCATAATGAAGGCACCTATGACATCATAAAAAAATCAAAATCATTCCTCATGAGGAGTACTTGCCATGTGCCAAGTTTCAATTTTTTCCTTGGTGTAGTTTCAGAGGTAGAGGTCCAAAGTTTTTCCATTTTTCCAACATTGGTGCCATACCACGTGACCTATGACGTCATAATTATGATTAAAACAGCCTACATGAGGAGTTGCACCTCTTGTGAAAACTTTGTCTCAATCCGACAAGCAGTTGCAGAGAAAAACACAAAAGTTCTGTGCAGACAAACAAACAGACAAAAAAACAAACAAACAGACCCAAAAGCAATACCGTCTCCTTCGGCGAAGGTAATTAACAACATCTTTAAATTTTTGTTGGTTAAAACAATTAAAACCCATTTTTTTTCTGGAAAGGAATGACTTGTCAAACTTGACACATAAAAATTTATCAGAGCTAAAAACTTTATCAACCAGCGTTCATAGAACAGTATGTGCTCAGGCAGTGTTCAAGTAGATACAGTACAATTTTTTTAAGAAGAGTTTTTTGTATGTTCTTTTCATGCAATTTTAATAAAATAATTATTTTAACGAACGTTGAAAAAAAAATCCAGAATTTCAGTGCTTTTTCAGTAGTCCAGAAGCAGTCCCAAATACCACCCTTATACATTAACCTTTATTTCCTCTTCCACCGAAGGTGAAGGAGGTTATGTTTTCACCCCTCTCAGTCTGTCTGTTTGTTTGTCTTTCTGTCTGTTTGTGTGCAGGATATCTCAAAAAAGTTGTGGACGGATTGGATGACATTTAGTAGACAAGGTCTGGTGTGTGACAAGGACGAACTGATTAGATTTTTGGTCAAGATCCGGATCCGGATCCGACTGCTAGAAGATTTAAGTGATTCTTCGCAATTGAGAGAGAGGGCTAATCCGATATATAACAGGATATCTCAAAAAGTTGCGGACGGATTTGGATGAAACTTGGTGGACAATTTGAGTGTATGATAAGGAAGAATTGATTCAATTTTGGTGAAGATCCGAATCCGGATCCAGTTACGAGAATTATTTAATTTTTAAAGTGATTCTTCTCCATTGAGAGATTGGGCCAAAAACGATATACAGCATATTTCAAAAATGTATTGGGTCCAAAATGTTGTTGTGGATCAGGCATTACGTGGTGGAGGTATGCGCTCTACCGCGTGCCCTTCTAGTTGTTTTATGTGATGAGAAAACTGGAACTGAATCAAGTAAAGAAGTTGTTTTCTTTCAGTTACCAATGATTAACTGAATTGTTTCTTGACTGACTAGTAAGAAGTGATTCAAACATCATGAAGTATTTTGTATATGGTGAGAAAGAACGTGTAGGATCTGTACTGGAGCATATTTGCAATTTAATTATGAATACATATGTTATCCTCAAAAGTAGCAGCATATTGTTTGGTTCGGTATGAAGAATAAGTTGGGGAAAAGGTCCAAGTTTCAAGGTTTCTGATAACTGATAATGGTCTCAGTGTCAAAGTTTCTCACTCAATGACAGAACAAATTGTGTTGTAGGAGTTGTTCTCAAACAAGGTACGGTAATATGATGCCTTGGCTTTAGCAAGTGAACTAGTGAAATGAACCATGGCTGTTGAATTAGTGAAATGAACCATGGCTGTTGAACTCGTGAAATGAACCAATTGGCCTGTTGAACTGGTGAATGAACCATGGCTGTTGAATTAGTGAAATGAACCATGGCTGTTGAACTGGTGAAATGAACCATGGCTGTTGAATTAGTGAAATGAACCATGGCTGTTTGAACTCGTGAAATGAACCATGGCTGTTGAACTGGTGAAATGAACCATGGCTGTTGAACTCGTGAAATGAACCATGGCTGTTGAACTGGTGAAATGAACCATGGCTGTTGAATTAGTGAAATGAACCATGGCTGTTGAATTAGTGAAATGGATACCATGGCTGTTGAACTGGTGAAATGGATCTTGGGTGTTGAAACTGGTGAAATGGATCTTTGGGTGTTGAACTGGTGAAATGAACCATGGGTTTTGAATTGGTGAAATGGATCTTGGGTGTTGAACTGATGCAATGGACCATGGGTGTTGAACTCGTGAAATGAACCATGGCTGTTGAACTGGTGAAATGAACCATGGCTGTAACTGGTGAAATGGATTTGGGTGTGAACTGGGAGATGACTTGGGTGTTGAACTGGTGAAATGAACCATGGGTTTTGAATTGGTGAAATGGATCTTGGGTGTTGAACTGGTGCAATGGACCATGGGTGTTTTAAAAGTCAAGTTGTTCACAAGTGACTGAAATTGTTTATGTTTTCTTTCAAATCTGAGACGTGTTATTTTGAGAAATGGAAATCAACAGTAAACTGGGGGTACCTGTAGATTGATTGAGGATACATGTACATTGATCGGAGGTTATTTGTGGATTGTTCGAGGATATCTGAGGACTGATCGAGGATATCTGAGGATTGATCGAGGATCGAGGATATTGGGGGTATTTCTGGATTTAATGGGGGTATTTCTGGATTTAATGGGGGTATTTCTTTGGGATATTTCTGGATTGATCGGTGGTACTTGTGTTTTGATCGATGGTATTTTGAGGTTCTATGCGATGTGTTTGTTGCAGATTCCAATGGGAATGGATTCATTGAGCAGTTTGAGCTTCAGGACGCGTTTAATGCAGCTGGCCGGCCCATTCCAGGTTACCAAGCTCGAGACATCGTGAGCAAATTGATGGCGACGGCAGATTTAAACCATGATGGAAAAATCAGCTTCCAAGAGTTTGTTCTGGTGAGATAATGATACTATAATAATAACAATATATTCCACCGTTGCTTTTATGCACTGTTTTGCTTATTTTAAGATAATGGCAGAAGCCAAGGTGTTACAGTGGATGCCTTTGTTCATATGTTTTGAATAAAACACAACTATGCATTATTGTGGTGTGTATCACAGCACTCCTTAAAAACACTCAATTTGTAATGGTCTCTCTGCTGTCATCTCTTCTTAGCCATTTGTTCCTCTTGAGTACTAACTTGGCTGGATAGCTTTTTAAATCTTTGACCACTGCCATGGTTTACCCACCAAATTATTTTGTAGATCAGGTGTTTCAATGGCAGGGCCTAAGCAGTTAAATGGTAGTGCCAAGGAAACTGATTATTTTCTTCATGATCCCGATCACAGTTGAGAACAAGAAGGGCACTCGGAAGAGTACATACCTCCGCCACGTAATGCCTGAACTCAGCTGACACGTTCATACATGTGAATATCATCTCCTAACATCCACAAGAACATATTGGGCTTCATAAATTTTGAAATATCATCCTATACGTACAGTATATCGTTTTTGGCCCAATCAATGGTGAAGAATCACTTTGAAAATTAAATAATTCTCGTATCCAGATCCAGATTTGGATCTTCACCAAAATCGAATCGACTCTTTCTTCCACACAGCCAACCTGTCTACCAAGTTTCATCTGAATCCGTCCACAACTTTTTGAGATATCGTGCTAGCTATCGTTTTTGGCCCATTCTCTTAATGGTGAAGAATCACTTAAAAATTCTAGTAGTCGGATCCGGATCCGGATCTTCATCAAAATCTAATCAGTTCATCCTTGTCACACACCAAACCTGTCCACAACTTTTTGAGATATCCTGCACACAAACAAACAAATAGACAAACAGACAGAAAGGGGTGAAAACATAACCTCCTTCACCATCGGTGGCGGAGGTAATGAGATTGAGTTTGAGCATGCTGTTGCTGATTAATTATCTGTTATGCACCCTTCCTTCCTCTTCCCCCCCCCTCCCCCACACCTTTATTAGCTCATGCATGAGGTGAGCAGTGAGGAGGTATGCCGCACATTTCGCAGACAGGTGAGCAAGCGAGATGGACTCCTTTCAGTGGGTGGAAGCTCCAGATGCTCCAGTGAGGGGACACAACATTCACACTCTGGTAAGCATTATTGTCATCATCATCATCATCATCAATAAACCAGTTTGTTTCAGTTCACTGCAGGATGATAGCGTCCAACTCATATTGAGAGGCTTTTGACTACCTGGCACACTTGCCAGGAATAGGTTGGTGAGAGTCATGGCATTCATTTTTGATTTGTGTGATGATAATTCACTTTCTCTTTGGGAAGGACACCATGGGATCTTTACCATCCACCAACGAATGCCAGCAGGCAGAACACCCGACGTAACCTCTATCTGAGCAATGGCAACTTCCATCCGAACTTGTTTATTTACTTTGTTCATACGTGTGAATATCATTTCCATGTGTGCATGTGTGTGTGCTTGCATGTGCATGTCCTCACTCTAGAAATCTAAATTCCATGATTAATAACATTTGCCTTCTTCGTATGTTGCTTAAAAAAAAC
>CM068966.1:60384653-60431342 GCA_035128595.1 Eptatretus atami
GAGTTTTAAGGAAAGGCTTCTGAAGATGTACAAATGCATGCACACATATGATAGGGCACTGGAGCACGAGCCTTATAAGGGGAGAGTAGCATTAGATTGGGGTTAAAAGGGAGGAATAACATTAGCTTAGAAGCAGGTGCACACACACCACTCAACAACCACACAACACAACACTACACACATATTTATACACAAACATGTTAATGGAGGTGGTACTTTGAGATGGGTAGGTCTCCGTTCCATCTCCAGAAACCCACTCACGTGTGGAGATATCAGTCAACAATAGAAATTTGTAACACACTCATGTATATATTATATATATATATATATATATATATATTGTAGTCCTGCTGATGAAAACATCCCCATAACATGATGCTGCTACCTCCATGCTTCAGTATAGTGAGGGGGCAAGTGGACACCTGTAGGATTTTCATGATGAGAAGGTCCACTATTTTAATTCATTATTCTCGGTAAAAGTACATGAAAATGCATGTTGCCATTTTGGAAGTGTGGCAGACGGCAGCCATCTTGGATTTCAAAATGGCTGAGTTTTGCCACTATTTTTCGCTTGGTTAGTTTCAATGAAAGTATTTTACCTCAATTTTGAAAGCAAAATGATAGGTTTTCATTGTTGTTAACACTTCAAAATCAATGTAGTAGTAATATTTTGTTCAAATTACATACGATATCACCCATCCTGAAATTCAAATGGCCCAAAAAGTTACAAATTGCATTAAAATTTAGGCCATGGTCCGATGAACAGCTTCATCCTAACATTGACCCCGATTTAACCGGGCGTGGTATAAATTTTGATATGAGAAGAAAGCTGCTATTCTTCTCATTGACCCTGTGAAATTGT
The DNA here is from genome assembly GCA_035128595.1 of Eptatretus atami. Classification (NCBI taxonomy): domain Eukaryota; kingdom Metazoa; phylum Chordata; class Myxini; order Myxiniformes; family Myxinidae; genus Eptatretus; species Eptatretus atami. Next base: position 60,385,516 of record CM068966.1, read on the forward strand.
AGGGCTGCAAGATGTTTAGTTTGGATTTTGTACGCCAAAATTTGCTTATATTGGTCAACCAATTAGTTGAACAACATATTCTATGGCGTTGCAAATGCACATTTTTAGCTCTCTTGTCAAACGATTGAAATACCAGCATGAAACTTCACAGGTGGGGTAGAGGGTCAAAGCCATTCAATCAATGTGAAAACTGCATGTGATGAAATCGGACCATCCGTTAATATTTGTGGTAACAAGTGTTATCTAAAAAAGATAACCTAAGGTATTTTTCTCAAACTTTTTTGCACAGTTAGACACTCACCTAAGAACTGGTAATCATATACACACTTTAGCTCGTATATAAAACGATACAAGTCACTTCTATGGACTTAATTTGTAGACTTTAACTCTACAAGCTACAATATTTAAATATCCATTTCAGAGGATAACAAATTTATGAGGTGCACTAATGCGCTCACAGTACCAGCACACACCCCACATACCCCAGACACAATAGCACACCCACATCTACGAACACACCTTGCAATTGCATGTCCAACAAATGCAGTCTTAACCATGTAGAATGGAACTACAATGAACTTGTTGCAAGTTTGCTACTTCATAGCCATATTAAACATCATCATCATATCATCATCACTGTTCTCTTCATTGTCAGAGTCAACTTGGGTTAGGAGCATTGTCGCATAGTTCTTCCCCTTCACAGCATGTACAAAATTCTGTGCAAAACAGTCCATTCTTTTTACACTTGCATTGGTGACTGAACACTGGGTCCGACCAATTACATCCTCATTTCACTAACTGTGTGACGGCATTGGAGCTGGAGCAAATGTGTCATCACTGGTATGAAAATTCCATCTACCAAGTTCCAGCCATAGTTCTCTGGGATGGTATTTCAGGGAATGCAACAATGTCATTATACATATCATGGCTTTGTAATGTGCTCTGGCAATGGCATGTGTGAGTGCAGCTTTAGTTGGGGAAGATTCTCTGCTTGGGCTGTTTTGCTGAAAGAGCACCATCTTGCATCTGCAAGTTTGTATTTTGTTTTTTAGGAAGATAGAGCTGACATACATAAGCTTCAAGAGCAGCACTTGTTGCTTCTGAGACAGTGCCTGTCGCACCAAGTTGGGCAATGCTACAACGATGTCATGGTTGTCTTCAAATGATCTAAAACCTTCCAGCATGTATCTTGCCTTTGCCTGCAAACTTTCGGTAATATCTGCCTGAACAAGCATGGAATCCAGGAGTCTGCTGCTTTTGATGCCCCAAAGTTTTATATATTGGTCCAAGTTTGATAACTCTCTGGTTGTTTCCTGCACCAGTTACCATAATAGTTGCTGCTGCAAGATTTGGATAGGCCTAATAGCCAGAACCAAACATCCTATCAGGAAATAAGATTCTCAATGAGGTAGACCGTTGTTGTGGCCCGTTGTTGATCTATTTCTGGATTTCACCATCACCATACCCTGCGCGTTCTCTGAAGATCGATAAATTTTGTGGGAAGTTGTCTCTTAACAAGTTCTTCATTAGTCTTTTGCTGACAGATAATGCAGAGACAAAATTTGTTCTGCCTTGACGTCTTTGCCTAGTGGTCCAAAAGCTTCCATTTTCCATTACAACACAGTAACTGTTGGGTTTACTCCAAGGTGGTCAGCTCACTAGAAAATTAAGAAAAAGAACAAAAATGCATTAATTAGATTTTTTTACAGCCTTTCTTTTTAACTTTTTGTAAAACCTTTTTGACAATTAAGCACATATTAAATACAAGTACTGCAACTTACCTTACTAATAAGTCGTGTCACTTTGCATAACATTATTTACAGTATAAACTTCTGTCAATACCATGTGCATGTCGTACACTTCGCACTGGGTGGTTCAAAGCATCCACACAGTAATCTAAAGGTTTGCTCCAAGGTGGTCAGTTCACTAGAAAAAAAATAACATAAATCTAATATGTGTACTGGGTAGTGTTTATGTGTCAGTGTGGTTATGTGGGTCAGTGATTGGAAGTATTTCTACATGTTAGAACTGTGTTTCTAATGAGATATATTTCAATTTAAAAGTTATCCAGAGTATCCCATACGGCTTTCCGTAATTACCAATTTGTTAACATTGTTGACACCTTGTTGGCGTTGTTGCCGTGTTTTATAAAAATACAATTTGTTTAGAATACTAGTGAGGGAAGATATGTACAGAATTTTATGTTTATATATTCAGTCTATTGTTACAACTTTGCCAATGGTTATAATGGATGATATAGCCTATGGGTGATAAGTTTCTACATAATTCATTAGCTTCTTATAAAAGCCTTTCTTTAACTTTTGCTGAATATTTTTCAAAGCTTTCTGGACATGTAAGCACAATTAAAAACAAGTATGTAAACTTAAACTTACCCTAGTAACAATATATGTTTGATCACTTTGCATGACAATACAGCAGAAACTTCGTCCAATGCCACGTGCTTATGGATTAGTAGAGGCAGCAGTAACCCAGATGCTGCCCTCTTAGCTAATTATTGTACGGATACTCAAAAGGCCAATTTATTTAATATATATTGTCTGTTAGAAGTAGCATCCCAAGTTTCTTAGAAATAAGAAAAAAATACTCTATTTCAATGGATTTAGAAGAATAGTTTAAAATAAATAAACAGCTCATTTCAAATGGCAGCCATTTTGAAATTCAAAATGACCTTATAATTATTTCAAATATGCATACAATAAATCATAATGTCTCTCCTGTTCATGTTCACTCATATTATGGGATAAAATTTTGATATTATTTTTAAAATATGAGCAATAATTGTATTCATTGAAGAAAAAAGCATGATCATGGCAGCCATTTTGGAATTCAAAATGGCCACCATTTGACAGCTCCAAAATTGGCAACATCAATTTTCCTGTTCTTAGACATAGAAAGTCCTACGGGCCCATTGTCTAGGACCACTTGCCCCCCCCCCCCCCCCCCCCCACCCACTAGTAGGGATGGTGTTCTTTGGGTGATGTGCTGTGTTGGGTTTGTGCCAAACGTAACGTTTTGCATTTAGGCCTAAAAGTTCCACCTTGGTTTTGTCAGCCCACAAAACTTTTTGCCAAATGGCTTCAGAATCTCCGAAGTGGTTTTTTGCATTCCTCAAACGGGACTCAAAGTGGGCTTTTTTGAGTCATGGCTTCCTTCTTGCCACCCTACCGTACAGGCCAGACTTGAGTGCTTGTTGTCACATGTACACAGTGACCAGTCTTTGCCATGAAGGCCTGTAGCTCTTTCAAAGTTGCCATTGGCCTTTTGGTGGCCTCTCTGATCAGTCTCCTCCTTCCTTGGTCATCCAGTTTGGATGGACAGCCTGATCTAGACAGGGTCTTGGTGGTACCATATGCCTTCCTCTTTGTAATGATTGTCTTGACTGTGCAAGGGATTTAAAATACATAAGAATAAGCCGACATTATTGGAAAGAATCTGTTTGTCTGTCTATCTGTCTGTTAGCAGAATATCTCAAAAAGTTATGGACGGATTCAGATGTCTATAAATCACAGACTCTTGACTATAAATTAAATATGCTGCCTCCGCAGCATCATGTGGAACAAAACAACTAACTCTGACAGGTCCCTGATACATGGCAATCTAACTTATTTGAAACACAAGGACCATGTTTCACTTACCACAGTCTAGCTATGGACCGTTCCCTTCCACGTAACACAATACATATACACATACATACATATAAGTCTGGTGTTGGCCTAACAGTTAAGGTGGCTAGCTTAGGGTCCTGAGTTTGAGCCCCTATTGTGCTGTTGAAATAACACCAGGTGGGTTGACTCAGCCTGGCATTCTTCTGAGGTTGGGAAGATGGGCCCCAGCTTACTGGGGTCATAAGCCATTTGAGTATCCTGCATCAAATTGGCAACCTGTCCAGGCCTAGCCAAATGAAACTACCTTGGCAGCCCTATGTGCCTCACAGCATGAAAGGAATGGTTATATCCATAATTCATACATACAGTGGTCTGCAAAAGTATTTGCCCCCTACCAATAATGCCACATTTAGATGAATTATGAATTATGTAGAAACAACTTTTACAAATGAACTTTTTTATTCATAACTGAAGAAATCAAATGAAACACTTATAGTTGAAGGAGGTTACATGTCAGGAATACCTGCGAAACACAAGTACAAATCAAAATTCACTGGTTGTAAAAGTATTCAGCCCCTTAGGTCTGTACTTAGTGGAAGAACCTTTTGAAGCAATGACTGCTATGATTGCTTGTGAGTAGATCTCTACCAGCCTTACACAGTGAGATGGTGAAATCTTTACCCATTCTTCACATGAAAATTGCTCTAGTTCTGCAAAGTTTAATGGGAATCGTCGATGGACTGCAATCTTCAAGTCTCCCCATAAATGTTCAATTGGGTTCAAGTCAGGACTTTGACTGGGCCACTCAAGAACATTTATTTTCTTCTTATTCAGCCACTATAGTGTGGCTTTAGCTTTGTGCTTCATATCATTGTCCTGCTGATAATGTGAATCTCCTTCACAGTTTCAGATTCATGGCTGACTCAAGCAGGTTTTCATCAATGATTCTCCTGTACTTTGCACCATGCATTGTCCCTTCGATCCTGACAAGCTTGCCAGTCCTTGCTGGAAAGGAGCCTCATAACATGATACCACCACACCACCGATGCTTGTCATAGGGATGGTGTTGACTGGGTGATGTGCAGTGTTAGGCTTGGCCAGACGTAATGCTTTGAGTTTAGACCAAAAAGTTCAATTTTTGTCTCGTCTGACCACAAAACGTTTCTCCACATGCCTGCAGTATCATTAAGATACTTTTTTGCAAACTCCATACGAGCTTTTCAATGTGTCTTTTCAGTAATGGCTTTCTTCTTGCACCTGCCCATAGAGGCCAGCTTTGTGAAGGGAATGGGACATTGTTGATTGATGAACAATGACCCCATCTCGGACATAGAGCCTTGAAGATCTTTCAAAGTCAATGTTGGATTTACAGTGACACCTCAAACCAGTTTCCTGCTTGCCCTGCTGATGAGTTTGGATGAGCGACCTGTTCTGGGTAGGGTGTGGGTGGTATGATACATCTTCCACTTCTTAATGATGGATTTCACCATACTCAAAGGGATAATGAGTCACTTTGAAATTCTCTTATAATCCTCTCCTGAACGGTGCTCTCCTGAATCTCTGAGTCCTCCGCAGCTGCAGAACTATCTGTTACATACCGAACGTCTGGCAGCTTTACATCCAGCAGCTCGTCTTATGTTTGTAAATACATTTATGACTCTTTTTCTCACTTTCCCTTCAAAAAGATGTCTTGTACAATCCTGGAATTATCCCTGTTTTTGTTGCTGTTAAAGTGCTGGTTGCTGCTGTTCTTTATAGTAGTTTCTTCTCCGGCCTGGGTGGTAGGTGGCACACCATACCATCTTGCCCTCCATATGGTTGCCTCTTTGTACCACTTGTATTCTGCTTCTTCGGTTTACCTAACATATTTATGAATCATTTCAATTCACCTACTTCATGGCCCATCTGACACACAGGGCTGAGATAGCCAGTGAAGAGGTTCATTTTTGGTATACAATGGTCGGGCATGCAGACGAAAGTAATTAAACGACTCCAGGTGGCACTTATTAATTTTGTCTCCTGCTGTTTCTAGATTTCCCCATCATCACCTGATTTTTTGTGATGCTCGATGTTGAATCCATTGTTGTCTGCTTGAAATACCTTGTCCATTGTATATACATCTGCACCTAAAATGACTCGAACCCTCTCAAATAGCTCCTGAGTAGGATGCAGTATTCAGATTCATAATGCAGCACAGAGTATTTGTACTTCATATACCTTTTCACTCTCAGATTGTTATCCATAAGTATTGCCTTACATAAGTGCTCAAAACCTCAGAATACATATTCATTTCGTTTGCTGATGTAATCCAAGGTCAAAAGTATGGAAGTTGGTGTGCAGACTCAATTTCACCGTTATTTGCAGGTAAAGGCCTGCTTTGTCTTCCTCAGTTGCTTCTCTTGCAATTACTATGAGCTTAGTGTTGAGTATGTTGAGTATGTCGACTGCCAGCACAAAGCTTCCGTTGACTCACTAGTTCTCCTGCATGGCCCTTTCAACATCATGCCGAGTTGTGCCACGTAGTAACAGCAATGTTAGCATTCAGTCAACCGTGTATATTCAGCATTGCATCTGTACTTTTGGACCAGCTTCCCATCATGCATATACATCAGATTGACTCCCATTCCGAGCTCATCAACTCGTGCACTTCAGTGTTCTACCACAAGACAAACATGCAACTGAACGGACGGGTACCATGCAACATCCATGCCTCAGCCTATTTAGCCGCATCAGTCTCTTCTCAGAGGAGAAATATCTGAGCCTGCATGTTTTTGTGAAAAGATGGCATGAGCTCGATTATTTGATCATTTCAAATTTGATCTTCAATGAGGACAATGCTCTTAATCACAGAGTCCCAATTTCCAGTTCATGAATTTTAGAAAATAGAAATTAATCCTGTTAATAATAACTAATCATTTTGTACTGATTTAAGACAATCTATTGCCACAAGTGTAATAATGGTTATTAACCTTTCTTATTGAATATGTTCTGCAGTGGAGGAACGTGTGGCCTTCTCTGCATGGATTAACAAAGTTCTTCAAGCAGATTCAGACTGCAACCATTTGTTGCCCATCGATCCCCAAAACAACGATCTCTTCCATGTCCTCACGAACGGAATCATCCTATGGTATGATGACAAATACTGCTTCATTCATGTGCCTTATTGAACTCCTGGTTGAAGTCCCAATCAAATGGTAATCACAAACTCATTCTGGATTGCAGCTGATGAAACAGGAGAGCTCATTAACCCTTAGAAGCCATTTCCGCAATAATATGGTCAGAAATGCACCATAAGGCAGCAAATGCGACTTTAATGAATGCCATAGTAATTCCAAGTGGAGGCTGCCATGGCTTGTCCACGATTGGCTGTGAAATATGTGATGTCACCTCCCTAGGTGATTTGGATACACGATGGGCTATAAAACACATGCGTCTTCCCATATTTGTTTCGTCTAATTGTGGAAAAGACATGATGTCCTCCACAAAATTACTGAGGAATTTATTAAATCATTCGTGTGCAACACATCACTGCTGGTTTACATTATTGCTGCAAGCACTGTTGTGCCACTGATGCAGTGCCCCCAGTAGTTTTGGCAGGTATTTGTAATTTGTTAATGGTGCTGGCAATAACTCGCCTACTCTTCTAGAAAAACAAAGTGGGATCTTTAACTTGCACCAACTAATGCTGGCAGACAGGATATTGGTTTGCCACCATCGGACGGACGGCACACACATTGATGAATCACCGTGCCTGCAAAACGCACTTTTTTGCAAAGCCGGGATGAGAGTTTATAGCTCTGTCGAAGTTCAAACCCAGGCAAGACAGCTTAGAAGCAAGTGAGTGTACCTGTAGATTCTAGACTATCCTACGAGCCAGGAAATTAATTGACGTTCCATTTTCTGCCTTGTGGTTCATTTTTAGCTCACCTGGAACACAGTTCAGGTGTGCTTATGGGATGGTGCATTGTCCGTCTGTCCCGACATCTGTAAACACTTGCAACTTTCTCTCCGAAACTGATGATGGGATTGTGACCAAACTTGGCTAAAATGATCTTTGGTGTGGTAGAACTCAAGTTTGTTCATGACACCCTCCACATCCACATATAAGTAAGTCATTGTAAGGTTTAAAGGTCCCAAAAGTACTTCAATATCAATCTAGTTTGGCCACCATTTTGGATGATAGGACAACCTTTAATAATCTTCTTCTCTCAAACTGCTCAACCGATGAATGCAAAATATAGTTTGTTAACAACGACCTCATCACTCATGTGGTATGGCAGCCATATTGGATCGTAAAAAAACCTTTTAAAAATCTCCTTCTCTGAAACCACTTAACTGATCAATATGAAACTTTACATATATGATCAACCACACATAGGAAATACAATTTGATAACAATGACCTCATTGGTCACATGATCTAGCAGCCATATAAGATCAAAGGAAAACCTTTAAAATTCATCTTCTCTGAAACCTGTTTTTTCGTTCCCTCTCCCACCCCTCTCATCTGTTGCTCACATTGTTGTACATTCTGTGTGTTAGCTCTCATACGAGCCTCAACAGTGTATACAAAAAAAGAACACCGGACCAATGATTGTGAAACTTAAAATATATGACTGACTACCAATGGGAACGTTTGATTAGATTAAAGAATATGATCTGAAGTATAATATGGTCACCAGTGATGTCATCATACAGAAAGTGGGCAATATGTTGAAAAATATGAAGTATAAACACCTTGGAGTTGCATCTTATTAAATAGAGCGAATTTTGACACATCAGGAAGTGACACCATCATACTGGAAGTGGGCAATATCTCAGAAACTAAGACTCATAAACAGCAAGGAGTTGCATCCCCTACAAATGTAAATTAGAATTAACTTTGAGCATCATGTCAATACTACCTGAGCTAAAGTGTCTATTCCAAATCCAGCTTTTATTTTTTTACCCTGATCCATCCATCACTCCACTTTTTAGCAACCAGCCAGGTGAGCTACAGGACCATTGGTCCTCGATTTTGGTTTATATAATGATGTAAACTGAAGATTTTGATATTTATATCAGATGTCGTTATCATCAGTTTTTGAAATTTGCCTTTTCTTTGAATTTTTGTTCAGTTATGATAATTCATATGTCTTTACGTTGCAGCAAAATGGTGAATCTCTCTGTACCCAACACCATCGATGAAAGAGTCATTAACAAAAAGAAACTGACTCCTTTTACAATACAGGTGAGACCAAGACTATGATCAGAGTTCAGGATAATGGACAGGTCATACGAACCCATTTCCTTTCAAGATATTTCTAATATACTTCTGCATTCATTGATTGGTCAACATTGTACGGATTTACTCTGGATGATGATTTTTTGCTCGCACAAAATGAACCAGCTTAATTCCCCCTTTATAGACGTAATGACTATTACACCTGTAACCATTACACTGAATTGCACACTGAGATCACAGTCATTGGTTTCATTCATGATCAAATATAATTTGATATATCATTTCATTTCAATTGACAGTTCAATTCATGTACTCCTTGAAACCGAATGGCAACAGAATGATTTTTAGAGACATTAAATCCTTCAATATGAATGTTGGTGCATGTGCACCCAATCTTACTGTGTCGGAAGCACAGGTGTAAACTGACACTTCCATCAGGAACTTTTTTTGGAATCTCCTCTCCAGGAAAACCTGAACCTGGCCCTCAATTCTGCCTCGGCTGTAGGATGCCAGGTGGTTAATATTGGTGCTGAGGATCTTCGGGATGGACTACCCCATCTTGTGCTGGGTCTCCTATGGCAGATTATTAAGCTGGGCCTCTTTGCAGACATCAATCTTTCTGATAATGAAGGTATTACATAACACTGGCCTGGATGTTTTTGTTTTCTCTCTCTTCCGTTCAATCTGGCACCACGTACATTCACGAGGTCTTCATAATCTCGGTCTTCATCATTCCAATGCCATGCAATGTGTTTTTTTTGGTGTAAATGCTTGTTCCTGTCTACATTTCAATCGACAAACCATTCTGCCTTGACCGTCTTAGTCCCTAATCACACCCATTACCACTTCTGAACATCAACGCTTCAAACTGACATCCACTTCATCCTCAAAACTGTGTCTAGCTCTGGTAGCCCTGCTCATGGAGGGTGAACGCCTTGAGGACCTGATGAAACTATCTCCAGAAGACCTGCTGATCCGTTGGGTCAATTACCACCTCAACAATTCCGGCGAGGCAGGAATTGGAAACTTCACCACAGATATTCAGGTTAATTTCCATACATGGCATTTATTATATTAAAAGTATGACACCATAGGTTGGTTCGGTTCACAGGTTTTTTATTTTAAAATATTTTTGTGGGCCTTTGTTTTCAATATGGTGGAGGTCTGAATTTCCCAGTTTCAGTTAGGGTCATTGTTTCTGACAAGAAGAAACAACAGATTGAATTGCATGAAGTTCTCTTCCTTTCTTTTCTTTGTTTTTTTTACTCTGGTTCACAAATACATATGGAATTATTGCTGATACCAGATTTTAATCCCTCACCTTCTTTTCTAGGGGAAGTACGAGATAGCACAAGATTAATTATTACTTTTTCTCTTAGGATTCGCGGGCATACTTTCATTTGTTGAAGGAGATTGCACCACGAGGAGATGGAGAGGGTGAACAACGGATTGATATTGACCTTTCTGGTCTTCAGGTAATCTTTATTTCTTTTTATGACTAACTTTAGATAAAACCTTAACTTTAGCTTGGCAATAAATTAGGCCAAACCATTGCTTCCACAAATGTGAGGCCTTTTTTTTAGGTTAGTCGGACCCACGTGCCCCAGCTGGATCCACATCCCGTAGTCGGACCCTGTATCTAAATGTTATAAATTCCACGATATATTTGCCATGATCAATGTTTTGTGACCACATTGCATTATCTGAGGTTATTATGTTGATGAGCTGTGTAAATATTATAGTAAAACTTTACCAAAGATATTACATGTTGTATTTGTGTTATAAACTATTATATGTGACTTAGGAAAGAGCCTTACGGTTCATGTAATCATTGACTAGTTGTATGCTGTCATTTTCTTAAAATTCTGCAAATCTGTACATGTAAGGTAAAATATGTAAATTGATATTTAAGAGTGAATAAAAATCTCAAAAAAATTAATAATTTAGTTGCATTGCAATTATCTATCTCACTGTAATGCATCATTCAGTTATACTAGTTATTGATCGAGATGCAGAGAAGCACGAGGAGATTTGTGAAGAATATCAATGATATTGAACAGTATTAATTGGTAAGTACCTGAATTCAGGAGAGGGACGAGGAGAGGCGTGCGGAACGGATGCTGCAGCAAGCCGACCGCCTTGGCTGTCGGCAATTTGTCACACCAACCGAGGTAGTGCAAGGGAACTACAAGCTCAACCTCGCATTTGTTGCCAATCTCTTCAACACGTACCCAGCACTTAGTCAGCCATTGGATACTGATCTTGACTGGAGCTTACTTGAAGGTAGGTGTGATTTAAGTATCACCATATAGTAAATATATTGAGTTTATTTTGTTTAATTTTTAAAGGTGTGGAACTCTTGGACGTGCTAGACCACAGATAGTGAGATGTCAATGTGCTAACAATAGAGCAGAGAAGAAAATATGGACAAGGAGTACAAACATGTAATATATAGGATAGGTCAACAGCCAGGACAACAAGATGAGATGTAAACATAGATGCAGCTCAATGATGCAGAAGAGGATGGAGGAGGGAGGGAGAGAGGTAAATGCTGTAAAATTGCAGGGAAGAGAAAGATTAAATTGACTCAGGGAGATGATTCTATGGCTGGGAGAAAAGGTGAAAGCAGTGACAATAAATTTGAAAAGGTGACAATGGATAGGTTTCTGGATAAGACCTGTGAAGGACAGAAAGAGTAGAAGTAGTGGGGCAACTTAGCTAAATATAGCATAACAATTGTGCATTTTGTGAGGAAAGCACCAAATTTGGCACACTCGTAGCCTATCATATTATGAACAGATTTGGATATTGGGCCATCTCAAATTCAGCCGCTGATGGCTGTGGCAGCCATTTTCCACTGCCATCAAAACTTTTGAGATGGCCCAATATCCAAATCTGTTCATAATATGATAGGCTACTAGTGTGCCAAATTTGGTGCTTTCCTCACAAAATGCACAATTGTTATGCTAAGTTGCCCCACTAAAGGAGATGTACTCGATAGTGATTTAGTTCACTTTTTAGCAATCCTGCAGGGGTGAAATTTATATGTCCTAATTTAGTATATTTTTGTTGTTGGTGTACCTGTGAAACAATAAATGAAAAGAAAACTAGAAAGCATCTGAAAATGCAAAGCACATCCACTTTGAATTCAGACTTCTTCTTCTTCCGTATGCTAAACGGTACCTTTGACCTTTTAACCGAATTCTTAATTTGACTTCTCCATGTTCTCATAATAAATCTTTGTTGAAAATTTGATGACAAAAGCTCAAATGGTAAAAAAGTTACGGCCTGGAAAAACAGATGGACAGACACACAGACACACAGAAGTGATTGCAAAACCCCATGTACTGCTGCATGGGGATGGGCTAAAAAGGAGCACGACTAGATGCAGCACCACAAAAGAACACCAGAACAGTTACACGTTGCCATCATGTAATATTTCATATATGAAGGGGTTTTTTTTAAACTATTTCGATTCTTGGGTTGGGCCTAGATATAAAACCCAGGAGGATAACATTGGCAAAACTACCCTGTGAGCTTGACTTTAAGAAAATACTCCTGCACAGTCAAACGAGCCATCTGGGTGCACAGGAAGTATTCCTAAATATACAAGTAAAAAAGACATAAAATGTCATAGCCCCTGTTGTTTTCGTAATTTTGCTTTATAAGTTAAAGGGCAAGCCCATATTTATGTACAACTAAAATGGCCACCAGTCCACCAATCAGCCATATTTGATCAGATCGCAAAAATAAAGTGAGGGGCACATGTATGCCATCATGTAGTGTGCTTGTGCTAAGTTTGAACAAAATCGGACCATGCATGTCTGAGGATTGGCTGGGGACACATTCAAGTAACAAAATGGCCATCAGTCGGCCATCTTTGATCTCAAAAAAAAATGACGTGCATTTGTAAGCCATCATTCATTAATTATCTGAGTGCCAAGTTTGAACAAGATTAGTAACGTAACTGGAACGTAACAATGAAAAATGACTTCATGGCTTCCCTAACAATTAGTACAGTCATGGAACAGATGACCTTTTGAACTGGCATTTTTGACCTAGTAGCTTGTAATACAATTGTCTTTCCTCCCTTACTTATTGTACATACAGTAGTTATCATCTTGAGTCGTGTCACCCAATTGCACTGTACTTGCACAGTATTAATGTAATGTATTATTAATAAGTAATACTTCCACAGTTTTACTTACATAGTATTAAATTAATGTAGTGCTCATTAATGTTCTCAGTAATTCATGAATTTTTCCAACGCGTGAACAAATAAAGCAAACACGTGAACTCTGGTAGCCAATCAGTTGCATCCTTCCAGAGAGCAAATCAATGCACGGGATGTTAAAAAGGCCAAGGAGTCACGGGAGCTGGTCTGGACGACATGTTGGAAGCTTGCGCGCCTTTACATACAAGCCTTTCTCATCCCTTTCCACGAGTCACTCAACATGTCATTATTAAATCGTGACTTTTGGTTCGACTTTATCAAGATTGTGGAGCGAATTGGATTTCCTTTGTTTGGTTAAACAACCACGACTGCTACAAACGAGTATTCCTTTTCTGCTTGCCATTTCCGATGCCATTCTCCAGCCGCAGCAGCTCAACGCCATTAAATCTTTCTTTCTTCACCAACCGCTGAAGAGACGATGAAGGAGTAATCATCAGCCAGACTGCAGTTACAACACATCATTGCATTGTTAATGTGATTGAGATTTCTCTTGTTCTGGTTTAAGCCTCATCATCCTAACCAGCATACGAAAAGGGAATAAACACGACACACAGAATGGAAAAAAATGGTATCAAGGTTTTGATGCTTTAAATTGTTGAGTTCCTTTCCAGGTATGGAGGAAGTCCCTGTAAACATAATTTCCATTCCAGGTGAGACGCGAGAGGAAAGAACCTTTAGGAATTGGATGAACTCGCTTGGCGTATCACCCTACATTAACCACCTGTACAGGTAACAACATCCTGAATGATCACCCTTACCTCTAGGCTGCTACAATGCCAGCCTCATTTCACCATGAATGGGGATATTCTGTGCTCTGCTTCACTGATACCCCTCCCTGGCTACTTTCTCTAACATCACAGATACTTATCTTGGTGATGCAATCACTGTTTTCATTCAAGCCAGTGCTTTGTGACTGCCATATCCTTGACAAAACGAGTACCAGCTAGCTGGTAGCGTGGGCACTGCATCAGTGACACAGCTGCGCCCCCAGAAAACTATGCAGCCAAGCAGCCACAGGCTGTGTACGGATAAATAAATAAACCTTCATATCCTTAGCTTATATCTGGAGTATACGGCACGAGCAAAAACCCTTTCCATTTCGCTGTGAAGCTCTGTTGGATTATTTGGTTTGAACCTCCGTTTAAAATGAGTGTAATGAAACATTTTGAAAATTTCGAATTATTTTCACTCAGATTTCAACATCACAACAATGTTGTTTAAACTTTCCTTATACAAGATGATGATTGGTCATACCGGCTACCACCGAGGGCGCTATACGATAAACATTTACATCGAGAGAATTGGAGTCTTCCCCCCACCTTGAACCTCCTCCCCAAGATATGCCACAATGCGAGAAACCATACTTGGGGTACCCTTGGGCAACATGCAAAATTTGGTTGGATTTGGTTCAGTAGCTTTTTTTAATTTTTTAAGCATATTTAAACAAACAAACAAATAAATGAAAAATCTATCAGAGTGACACTTGGCAAAACGGAATGGGACTCGGTGGAGTGCATACCTCCGCCAAGCTGAACAGTTTACATGTTGTATCCCACTGATAGGTCGGATCTGAATCTGGACCTGAAACAAAAATCGAATCGGCTTCTTCTTGTCACCTAACCAACTCATCCGCCTAGTTTTGTCATAACTCGTCCATAACCTTTTGAGACATTGTGTTGTATATCTTTTTTAGCCCCATCTCTCAATGGTGAAGAATCACTTAAAAATTATATAACGCTCGTATGCGGATCCAGAATCTGATCTTCATCAAAATTGATTTGATTCTTCCTTGTCACACTCCCAACGTGTCCACCAAGTTTCATGTGAATCCATCCAGAACCTTTGGAGATATTGTGCTATATATATCGTTTTTGGCCCCATCTCTCAATGGTGATGAATCACTTGAAAAATTCTAGTATCCGGATTCGGATCTTCACCACAATTGTGTTGCTGTCCTTGGCCAGTCACCTACATACGCACAACATTTCAGAACGATTGCTTGAAAACTTTGGCCAAAAATTGTGTGACACACGGACACAGGCTACAGATACAGGCTACGGAATTATGCTACAGACAACATACTTGGCAAAGAAAAACAAATTTCCCAAGTAACAAACCAAACAAGCAGTCATAGACTGGTACTTACGAATCGTCAACTTGACCTCTGACTTGTCTAATAAAAGCTGTCTCTAGAGAAGGTAGCGACGCAAACCAGAAGTTTCTACGATGATTCTGTACCAAACCATCAAAAATCGAATTTTGACCTCACTGTGACTTGACCTTTGACAGATTTTGACCAAAATTTAACAGCACTAGCCATCACCCTCCTGAATCACGGGTGTAATTTGACATTGGTAGCTTCTTCCGTTTCTGAGTTATCGTGCCTACAAACAAACACAAACACACAAACAGAGGATGGAAGTCATCAATATACTTACGAAATCTTTAGATTTCGTAAGTAATAAATATACAAATTCACTTTTATAGTGTAGATACATACAATATAGTACTTATGTAGCAGATTTTAATTGCCTCCTCTTCCCTTATACACAAAGAGACATCTACCGATTTCACTCACCAAGAAAATCTTGGCCTAATATTAGTCGAAAATGCTGTATATTACCAATTTATTCTTCAACTTTGGATCAGCACTCAGGTGATCCTTCCATGTGTGTGAAAACAGGGTATGCCATTGACCAAATCAAACAGGTGACACATTTATTTGACCACTACAACCTGTCCATTTCACCTGGAAAGGAAAAACAAGACCAATCCTTACCTCATCCACTAACAATCCTTTCTTTATTTTCTTGTTTCCTCCTTAAAAATAATGGCAAGTTATCTTCTCTTTTTGAATATGTTGGCGCACGCTTGCAGATTGCGACTACCCTGAGGAGCACTCGAGTGACCATGTCCAAGAAGGCAGCAACCACACCATGAGTCACAGCCGGTTGTGGTCTGGATTCCAAGCAGTTGGATAAAACAGAGCCATTTAACCAAACTATTGTAACACAGGACTTATGCCGCAAGGTCTGTGCTCAAAAGCAAACTCTTTAAATCGTAATTTACCCAGATTGCCTTCAACCCATCCTGAATTAAGCATGCATGCAAAAGCATCAGTTCATTATCTTTGACTCCTGAAACCAGGGCAGCAGTCACAATATGTGCATGCAGGGGGGGGATGGATTAGAGTTTGAGATTATATATTTCACGCAATGAATGACTTGACGGTGTACGAAGCAGTGGAGGCAATTGCAACTAATTTAGGACAAAGATAATTGTGAACCGGATGACAAAGCGGCACCATAAGACAATGTTATTCAATCTGTGTAGCTCAATGATGCTGAGAAACGGTGATTTGTTTAGTGTCTTTCGGTTAGATTCATGACGTCAGCCTCACCACGGGGAATCACTTCCACCTCACTGTGATGAATCATCAGCATGATGCAGAAACAGCATGCCCCAAAAAAGATGCTTCAGATGGCTGAGTCAGCCCCAACTGAGGCCGAGACTCCGATGAATGCCGATATGAAAAATCCTGATTTTCAAGGGAGAATCCCCCCCCCACCTCCCACCACCCTGCCTACCCCTGATTATGACACAAAGGATGACTCTCCCAGCATGACTCGATACGATCTTAACAAAGTGATTTCACCAACTTCTATTTTTACCTCCGCCACCGAAGGTGGATCAAGGTTGTGTTTTCACCCCTGTCTGTGTGTCTTTGTTTGTTTGCTTGTTTGTGAGCAATATATCTCAAAAAGTTGTGGACAGGTTTGGACGAAATTTGGTGGAAAGATTGGGTATGTCACACCGCCAAAATGATTCGATTTTGGTGAAGGATACGGATCCGAATGTGGATCGGATAATTTTTTAAGTGATTTGTAAGAGAGATTGGGCTAAAAAATGACACGGAGCAGGATATCTCAAAAAGTTATGGACAGATTCGGACAAAACTTGGTGGATGATTTGGTAAGCTGACAAGAACAATCCAATTAAATTTTAGTTCAACTTCGATCCAGATCCGGCCTATCAGTGGGATAGAAAACGTAAACTAATCAGCCTGACGGAGGTATGCGTTCTACCAAGTGCCCTTCTCGTCCTTGATCTGCTTCCTCCCTCTGTCGATGATGTGTGCATCTCTCGGTCCTCGTCTCTCGCTGGTTCAAGCAATTTTAGGTCGAGCATTCTAAGTACACCTTCACCCTTCAAGGGCCAATCACACGGCTGCCCACAGGCTCTGAAACCAAGTTTGTCAAGGCATGCTCTTTCTGCCTGGACTTATCCACTATTCCATGGTCCGACTTTATTATAATTATCAACCTCGTTCACATTTTACTAATTCTCACTTAACATTACCAATATTAAACGATTCTATTGCAAAAAAATAATAATCATGCATGTTCTAAATTCCAAGTCTCATAACAACAATAATTCATTGCATCATCATTCATTCCAATTAATCAAAGCAAAACATAACAATAAAATTCACAAATTTTCATTTTCGGAACACTATCCTCAGCACCTTATAGTCGAACTATGCTTCGTGATGGCTTAACCGTTAAGGTGGCTGGCTTAAGATCTTTATGTCTTGAGTTTGAGCCCCTGTCAAACTGTTGAAATAACACCAGGTGGATTGACTCAGCCTGACATCCTTCAGAAGTTGGCAAAATGAGTACCAGCTTACTGGGATAATAAGATGTTTGAGTATCCTACGTTGGAGTGATGACCCATCTGTCGCCAATGGAACTGCTTTGGCAGCTCTATGCACCTCACAGCATGAAATGAATGGTTATTGTTGTTAGAGTTGAACTACAGCATAACACCTGTGCATTAACTATACATTATACTAACCCTCTCATCCCTTTGATCTCCTTTTCTATGAACTTTTGTGTCCCAGTGATCTCTCAGATGGCCTGGTGTTGCTGCAGCTCCATGAGCGGATTGGCACCAACATCACGTGGTCTCGAGCCAACCGTCCACCTTACCCTAAATTCAGTGCACACCTCAAAAAGGTCTTTGCTCCCCTCAATTTCACCTTACTTTTCTTCCTTGTGTCACAGTCCAGAATAAGGAATATAATTATTTGACAAACAAAATCTAGCATTGTCCGATTGGATTCGTATGCGTTTGTATGTGTGTGCAGCTCGAGAATTGCAATTACGCTGTCGAGTTGGGCAAGGCCCGAGGTTTTTCACTGGTTGGGGTTGCAGGTCAAGACTTCCAAGAAGGGAACCGCACCCTCACCCTCTCACTTGTCTGGCAGCTCATGAGGCGGTAAGACAAACCGACCTGCTTATGGTCTACGTCATACACAGAGTTCTCAACGATATGGTTTGTGTCTTTGTTTGAGGTTACTAATTGCATTAGCTTTTGGGTAATCTGTAATAGTAATTAATTGAGTAATCTAACTAATTACTTGGGTTACTTTTTACTTACTTTTTCCTGAATTGGAAGTTTATTTGGGAAAGAAATACTCGGTCTCACTAGATGATAAATCTAACTTTATAAATGTTCCAGGTTCTAACACATGAATTAATATGAAAATACTCGACATGTTAGTTTTGCTGCTCCACTGTGGTTTATATTAAACAATAACTTATTTATGTCCTTGATATTGTATATAACACCATTATAGAACATGTCCATAAATCCACAATTGGTCCATCGGGTGCGGCCAACCCACCCACCCACCCACCTTACCCCCACCACCCCAAGAGTACACTCAAGTGTCATTCTACAAATCAGAGTTGTACAGAACAGTGAAATAACATTTTAATGATCCAACATGAATCATCCTCTCTTAAACACTCTCTTCCACCTCCTCATAACCCCTCTTTCAACATCACTTCCCTATAAGTAGTCTTGGCAGGTATTCGTGTTTTTTTTAAAATCAGTTCGTGTCGAGAAAAGTCGATTTAACATGTCACTCACACACTGATGAAAATGTTTCCATCATTAATTGGCGAAATTTCTAGAAAAAGAACATAACATAATGATGGTTAACAACTTATTATAGTTCAATCAATGTGTAAAGAATGCAACGAGTGAAGCAGATATTTAAATCTATTACAAAAAGGAGAAGCATCCGTCCGTGTGTCACAAAAAATGGTTACGTTAGAAAGCTAAATCGATTTACTTGAAACAAAAAATTTGTGTCCATTTAATCTTAAAGAGCCTGTTTTTGAAGTCCACCTTTCTGCGATTGAAGAAGAAGCAAGACCTCAAACTTTAATGTTGCTGTTGTTGCTGTCATACAATAATAAAAATGGCACCGTTGGAAAACTAATAATTAATTCACTTGAAACAAAAAAAAATCTTCAGGATCCCTGTTTTAAAAGCCCTCTTTCCAGGAGTAAAGAGGCAGAAGAAGCGCGATTAGAGCTTAATGCAGCAGTTTCAACAGTGACGTTATTATTATTATTATTATTATTATTATTATTCGACAGCAGGAACACTTTGGAAGATTATTTCTTATTTAAGATCTTATTTAAGAACATTATTTGGATGATAACAGAGAGCACACAAAATAGTATATAGTAATATTTCTCGAAACAACACTCATTAGAGCGTGTACCTCCGCCAGGCTGAAGAGTTTACATGTTGTATTCCACTGACTGGCCCGGTTGGAGATTCGGCCTTTCACCACTGTCACACACCAACATGTAATCAGCTTGTTCTTGTCACCTCCCCAACTCATCCACTAAGTTTCCTTCAAATCCGTCCCCGACTTTTTGAAATATCATACTATATATCGTTTTTGGCCCTACGTCTCAATGGTGGAGAATCACTTAAAAATTATCGTATCCGGATGTGGATCTTCATCAAAATCTAATCAATTCAGCCTTGTCACAACGCCCAACCAGTCCACAAATTTTTGACGAAACCGTCCATAACTTTTTGAGATATCGCACTCACAGACAGACAGACAGACAGGTGTGAAAACATAACCTCCATCCACCTTTGATGACGGAGGTAAAAATTTTAAAGTACATGGAAGGAGCACACAAACAACAATCACAACAACCACAACCACCACTACAGCAGCACCAACAACTGCATGTCATAAAATATCTTTCTATTTTTCAAGTTTTACTTCATTTTACATCCTCAGATTCACAGATAGACATGTAATATGTTTGTGAAGTAAAACATGCAGTGTTTTTATTGAACCTGACAGAGAAGCGATGGCTAGGCACGCCTGGTGTCTCTGAAAGCATGCGCTCCGGGGTGGAGCATTCAGTGTACAGTGCATGTTTGGGGTTAAAGGTGAGAAAAAAAACTCTGGGGCATGGTTATGGTTTTTGCGTGTGGTTAAATGGAAATAATAACACCAGTGATATTACACACATAATTATTACAACCAAAACTGAACACAAAAGTCTAGATGAGGCCTCACTAAATTCTATGCAGTGTTAACACCACCTCTTTTGATTTATAATTTATCCCCCTATGAATGGAACCTAAAACTCTGTTAGCTATAGCTACTTGATATTGTCCTGTCTGGTTAGCACCCCCCCCCCCCCCCCCCCCCCCCCACCACCCCCCTCACTCATCACCAGGTCCTTCTCTGGCATGACATGCTCCAAGATTTCCCCTTGTACTATGTATTCTCTACCGTATTTTCTGGTGTATCAACCGCGCTTTTTTTATTGGTGGAAAAAAGTTAAAAGTCGGGGGGTGCAGTTAATACACAGGTATAGAAAAACAATCAGTATTCAAAACAAGAAATTTTTCAATGCTAAATTTCAATTATATTCCAATTTTCATATATATTCCAGTAGATCGATGTTCTACATATCAGGGAACTTTTAGAACTTTCATAATTATGTAAAAGTATGCAAGTACAATTAACCTCAGTTGCACGTTTTTGCCCCTTGAGTCATGCACGATAACCCCGACACGCAGGGCCGCCATTGCTGCTCTTGGGCCCTGGATACAGGAACGTTCCCAACGGGGCAGTCTCGGATAAGCGCGCATGAAGTACACGTATGTCTACACGTATCAGTTGATCAGTTGGTTGGCCCCTATGCCTACTGTCATTGCCTTTCTGTCAATTCTGATTGATTGACAAACACGAGTGAGGAGTGATGAACGGGAATACCCATCCGGTCTCTCATCAAAAGAAGAATTATGGTCGGCTTCATGGCCAGCCCGTCGTGGGCCTACAGTTTCAGGCTCTCCCAATTACGCACCAGCCATTATGGCACTTTACAATCAAGTAATTGGACTTTGATTTTACCCCCAAAAGGTTTGACAGAATTATAAAACAGACTTAAATGTTCCAATAATTTTCTGCTTCGTTTGGATCTCATGTCATAGTACAGATTCCTTATGTACCACGCTACTTACATCCTCCCAGCTAGACATCTTCCCTCTCACAGCCACTCTCTGCTTCCAATCACTAATCCAGTTTCCAATCTAGTTGGTTACTTGACCAGCTACTCCACATGCTGTCACCTTCGCTAACAATTTCCTATGTGGTACCTTATAAAATACCTTCTTAAAGTCTAGAAATACCACATTTACTGCACTTCCCTCATCCACCCAATCAGAAACTACTCAAAAGAACACCAAAAAACGACTTCATCGAACACCATCTCTCTTTGTTAAATCCATGCTGACTACATTTCTTCGCTGTATTTATTTAAATGTTTCCTTATCCATTATTTAATTAACATTGCCAACATCTTCCCGCCAACTAAAGTTTCCAGTTCAGGACTTATCCACGTGTAAGTCGAATCTACAGTTGCTCCTTCCATCTCAAAGTTAAGTTTTCCAAACCAGATCCGTCGTGTTTTTTTTCATCCCTGTGTGCCGTTTGTATTTTAATATAAATTTTTTCCGAGATAAATCGTACCTTGTTGTCGATGTTGTTGAATTTGTTTTTTGTGTAGCCTCGGCCTTCTCGGATAGCCACGAGCTAAATTGTCTCGGTTTTGAGGTTGTTTTTGCGTTCCGTTTCTCTTTATCCCCAAAATTTAGTTTTTTCTGAGTTTTCAAAGTTATCCTATTCCCTTTGCTTCAAAACAACAGCACCAAAAAACCCTTTAACTGAAAACATATTATTCTGCCTTCTACCTTTACTTTCTGAACATCTCTCTTTTTCTTCTATAATTATGTCTCTGCTGACAAAGTTGCCAGTAGTATTATGTTTTTGGGTTGTCCGTACGCACGTCCATATGTCTGTATGTATGTCTCTCCATGCTAATTTTCTCTCTTTTTTAAAAATCTGATAGACACAATTTTCACCAGAGTTGTGACTACTCGTGCAGAATGTTTTAATGACAATTATGACGTCATCGGTTATGTGGTTTGGTGGCCATGTTGGAAAAAAAGAAAAACTTTGGACCTCTATCTCTGAAACCACTCCATGGAAAAAATGGAAACTTCGCATATGTGAAGTACTCCCCATGGGAAACGAGTGATTTATTTTGCTGATGTCATAGGTGGCTTCGTTATGACGTCATAATTGCATATGTCAAACACTGTATCTGATCAGTATGAAAATGTTTGAGGGTCATCTTGGGATAAATTGTATGGGGGAAAAAATTGATGATGTCATTGGTCATGTGGTTTGGTAGCCATATTGTTTTTAACAGAAAAAACCTTCAAAAATCTTCTTCTCTGAAAGGGCTGAACAGATCGAGGTGAAACTTTACAGGTATGATCGCCTATCCATGAGGAACAAAACGTTCTCCACCTATGACATCATAGGTCACGTGATTTGGTATGATGTTTTGAAGAATAAACCTTTAAAAACCCTCTTCTCCAGAACAGCTTGACAGATCAAGGGAAACTTCACCCACATGTTCCCCAAGCCTTGGGGGTATCAGTATCTTCACGAATAATTAAGAGATCACATGGTCTGGCAGCCATATTAGATTGAACGAAAATCTTAAAAAAATTATTTCTCTCCAACAATTTCATCAATCGATGTGAAGCATCACGGTTATGACTTAGTAATCATGGGGAATATTTGTTTTAAATTTCAACCTCATCGGACGCATGGTCAGGCATCCAGAATTATTTAATATTTTGAATCTGGGTTCAGGGATGAAATCGAACTCGGTACAATTATGTAATAATGTGGGTGGAGGCATATCTGGCGACGTCGCAACGTCGAAGAGTGCCCTTCTAGTTTTCTCAACATCTTCATTGTCAGTGGTCTCTCTGTCTTCAACCGCCTCCTTTCTGGTCTTGCACCCTCTGATTTTCCCATGCTTCGTCCATCCCCCCCCCCCCCCCAGGTTTTCTGCAGGGCACATATTGCCCACCATCAACCCCCTTCTGGTGAAATTACCTGAATCCAGAATCAATACTCACCTCCACTCATTTGTTCCTCTTTTTTCTGACCTATGGAAGCAAATTACACTTGTATGAATTCTCCTCTTCAATCTCACTCTTTCCTCCAGGTCTTCAATACTGCTGTTCACCACCATCTCAGACCATCCCCATTTCATAACCATGATCTTTTCTACCCTTGTTAACCCCTCCCCTACCCACACACCCATGTTCTTCCAAATTTTTAGTTTTTCCTTCCTGATAGTTTCCTTCTATATCCATCCCGTCACACAGTGTGTCCTTTCCTGCCACCATTCCACCCCATACCCATTGTTTGTCCAAATCTCCCTCTATGTTGTACTTAAACTCCACTGTTGGTGTCCCCCCCCCCCCCATCTCTCCACTGTTCCTTTTGTCATGTTATGTCCTAATCCGTTCAGTGTTCTAGCTCTTTCATGAGCCTCGACTTGTATACAAACAAAAGAGTCAAACTAACAGTTCTATCATTCTCCAATTCTTCTCTGGATCCTTTATTAAATAACAATGTTATATTTGGCACTCTCAAATGAGCTGTTAAAGATATCCATTGACACTACGCTTATCTGCTCTGCCATCTCCCTCAATACTCTAGATGCAATTCTCTGGCCCTGGAGACTTACAATCCCTTAATTTTTCCAGCTGTTTTCTTCACTTCCACTACTCTCACATGGATCTCTTCTAAAAGCTCTTGCTCACCCCCCCCCCCTTTTTCCCCCAACCAAGATAGATACCCTCCAGCATTGGAAGTTGCTCTTTGTAAATGTATAAGGAAATAAGCTATTTAATAATCCCACCAACTCACCCTCATCATCCACCAATTCTCTTGTGCTATTCCTCAATGGGTCCACTATCCTTAAATAAAAATGGTCTATCCTTTTCTTTTATTACCTACTCATCATTCATCTATTTCATTGGATTAAGCATTTGTGATAGATTTCCATATTTGAAAAATTAACTCAACATTTCAACTTCAACAAGAGAGAGCTTTTACCTTTGTTCTTTTTTTCATACAAAATAATTACATAAAGAGACCTTCACGAAACAATGCAGGGACAAGGGTAACATTGCGAGGGTTTTCACCAAACTACGAGAATCACAGAGCGGAGAATGCAAAGCACAACCACCAACTCAAGCTTTTGGCCAAAAGGATCAAACGTTTCAGCTGCAGTGTCTTTCATCAGGGACTAATGCAAGCCGTGCCCACTGAAACCTTCCCAGAGGGCTAGAGCGATACAGACCTGAAATAGACCACGAGACCCAGGCAACATAATTCAACCTTTACACTTTTCTTTATTGCATGAAACATCACTTTTAATACACTTATCGAAACTTATAAACAGGAAATATAAATGTTCAACGAGTCTTACGAATGTTTAAAATATAACTTCTAACTGTTCCATGTGTTACCTGGAACGAGAATCAGGAAACCTTTGTGTTTTTATTACAGTTACACATTTGATGTGCTTGAGGCTCTAGGAGAAGGTAATAAGGTGAGTGACAAGGTGATCCTGGACTGGGTGAACAACACTCTTGCCAGTGCAGGGAAAGACTGCTCCATCCACAGCTTCAAGGTGACAATAACATGATTCTAGTCATCCTCATGTGATAATTTATCGACAACACATCTTATGAATCAAATCTAAAATCAGATACAACTCCCTACTCATACCCTCCGAGGACCCCAAGCTGGCCACGGCCCGTCCTGTGCTCGAGCTCCTCGACGCAATGCTGCCGGGCTCTGTGAAGGAAGATGTTGTTGTGTACAGTGCAAAAGAGGATGAGGAGAGACTAGCCAATGCGAGGTGTGTGGCTTTGTTGTGCTCATGCTAACAGTCCCTATGACATACTCTTTCATCTCTCCTCTTTAGCTGCCGTGCTTCTTCTTCTTCCCTCATTATTTCTCTTTGCAGGGTGAGTCATAAGTCCCAGGACACGGCTTTGGCTGCTTATAATTTTTCACCAATTATAATTTTATAATAACGAATTTTTGGTTGACCGCTGCACTTGCTGTCTAGTACACTTCCAGTCTGAAATGCCTATTTTTCCCCAAAGAGGAAGATTTGATTTTGACGGTGCTGGCTTTCCAAAACACTCCTCGAAGTGTTCTTGCACCTGTTTCATCCATCGTCTTGTTTGTGTTTCTCCTCTCATGGTATCACACCACTGATACCAGCTTCTCTTCCACTCAAGATGGACTGGTGCCTGCCATCTTGGTTTCATGTATTATTTGTATTATCTGAAAAAAAAACAGCATAAATAGATGGTTTAACCAAATCTTGTATTTAAGCAACTAAAACCTTTGTACTGGGACTTATGACTCACCTTGTACTTCCCTCGACGTTTTGCTCAAATTCTTCCTTCCTTTCCTTCACTTGCTTCCTGTACACACACTTTCATCTTCTTTTTACAACTTTGGGTTTTTTTAAGGTTGAGAGTTTGAGGGCAAGCCTCAAAACAATTAGCTTTATCCTGTTAGCATACCCACCATGAATACACCCAGGCTCTGAGCTCTCTCGCCTGAGTTTGAATCCCAACCCAGCTATAAACTGCCATCTTGGTGTTGTGCAGGCAGGGAAATGAATCAATGTGTGCACTGTCCCTTGGCTGGATGTTGAGCATGGTGTCCCATCTGCCAGCATTAGTTGGTGGACGATAAAGATCCCATGGTATCCTTCGCAAAGAGTAGGTGAGCAATGACTGGCACCAAGAACAAATTACAAATTCCTGCTCCAAGCTATAGGAGTCACTGCATCTGTGGCACAGCTGGGCTCCTAGAATAATATGATACAAGCCCACAGCCACGTGCTGCATGGGAAAGAATAACAATAGCCACCGTGGAAACTAGTTAAAAGGAACTGTAGTACAAACTTGCTCCACCTGTCAGCCGCACGACATTATACCCTCTTCTTTAAGGACAGGTATCATCTCTGTTTAATTGACCTCCTGAGAGCAACATGTTGATTCTCCTGGGACAAACTTGGTTTCCAATTATTTAGAATCCAAATCCTTAATGTTGCCTCCAGCCAAATTTGAATCCACAAACTGTGATGCTTTGTAGCTTCACCATCACCACTTTATGGTCCATCTATCTTAATGCTTTCTTTGATATCCCCAACAATACTCTTAATTTGTGAAACAATCATATGTAATCTGAAACCAATAACATCGGTAAAGATCTTCATCCAAGAAATTGAGCTAATTCTGTCATGATTTTGGACCTGAAGGAAGAACCATTGTCGTTGATACAAATGTTTGCTTTTCCTGCAATCTGTTGCCATCGGATGCTGTTTCATCTCTTCGGCAGGTACGCAATATCGCTGGCTCGCAAAATTGGTGCACGTGTGTACGCACTTCCAGATGACATCGTCGAGCTCAAACCAAAGATGATTATGACTGTGTTTGCTTGCCTGATGGGCCATGCCATGAGGAACACCAAACGATTGGCAAAGTGAAGTTGAGGAGCGGAGTGGAGAGGGTCTCGTGGTTGCCTGAGTACCACTTGGCTCTACAAATGGATCATTTGAGCCACAAACGACCCTATCTTGAACATCACGTTTTATCTCTCCCACATGAAAATGCACCTGTCACAAACCCTCGTTTATTTTTTATTGTTTTTGAAAACCTACTATATAAAATATGACAATTCTGCATATTAAGGGTATGTATTTATGTTTGTATGTACGTCTGAAAATCATACAAGAAAAAAACATTACTGGGCCAGTCTCCACCAAATTTTGCATACGTGTTGGGGGGGGGGTACTCGGGCCTCAGGTCATCGGCACCAAACTCCCCCCGCGATTGTGGGGAGCTGGCTGATGATTTTTACCTGTATGGCTGAGTCAATCTCCACCAAATTTTGCATATGTGCTGGATTCCCATAGGGAACGGGTATTTGCTGCAACTCAAAATCCATCAAGTTTTTGTGCTTTTTATCCCCCTGATGCAGATATCAACTAGAGAGTTCATAGAACACCTTACAGTCTTGAGAGAGGAAAAACATAGGACTTTAGTGGAAGAAGAAGAAAAATAAGAAGAGAAAGAAGACTAATCTTGAAGTTCCCCTACCCTGAGAGCATGAGTGGCAAATTTGATTGGTCATGACGGCGTACAATTTTGCCCAGGTACTGCTAAAATAGGGTTTTGGAAGTGCAAACAAGATCATTTGTGTTCTCCAGTGTTCAAATATACAATTCAATTGTTCAATTCAATTGTTCAATTCAAATATACAATTCAAATATACAAGTTCAAATATACAATTCAATTCAATATACAAATAAAATACAAGTATTCCTTTTGGCCTGTTGTGTTTTGATCTGTTCGATGTACTAATAATAGCTCTTACACAACCCTTGACAATGTATACAAACAAGAAAAAATATATCTTTTTTCAGAAGTTTACCGCCATTAATGCACCCTTTTTTACACCACCTTATTTAAACACATTAAATTACTTCTTCATGCCTGTTGTTTGTATCCTTTGACATCCCTGTTTGGAATTATTATCTTGCCAAAACGAAGTTTTTGCAAGATATGTTTGTCAGCTTGTATGTTTTTTTTTTGCGATTGTCTGTAATCACGTATAAAAAATTCTGCAGAGCACAGTTATCATTGGAAATTTTGTAACTTCGCATATCAGAGGCCTATAGAGTCCCTTTCAGCGCACAAAATTTTGAAGGTCAAGGCAAAGGTCAGGTCACTGTCGCAAATCAGGGGAGTCGACGAAACCCTTATTTTTTGAGGAATTTTGATCGGATCGTCTTCAAACTTCATGGGAATATAGTTCATGGTCTGGCGCTCAGCTGATTAATTTTTAGTGGCGATTGGCCTTGACCTTCATGTTTTTTTTTTTTTTGTCTGTAATTACGTATAAATCACTCTGCAGAGCACAGTTATCATTGAAATTTTTGTACTTCGCATATCAGAGGCCTATAGAGGTCCCTTTCAGCGCATAAATTTTGAAGGTCAAGGTCAAAGGTCAAGGTCACTGTCGCAAATCAGGGGATGACGAAACCTTATTTTTTGAGTAATTTTAATCGAATCGTCTCCAAACTTTATGGGAATGTAGTATATGGTCTGGCGCTCAGCTGATTAGTTTTTGGAGCGATTGCCCTTGACCTTCATGGTTAGCACCTGAGGTCAAACATATTTGACCCCAAGGTCAAATTTTCAAGTTTTAGGAACCATATTGTGTAGTACCTCAAATTGAACACCTCGATGAGTGCTTTCTAGATATGTCAAGCTTGAGACATTATGACGTCATTTGGTGACGTTATGAGGCAAACACATATTTTTCATGGTTACTCTGTAGAACGATTCTCATCGGAATCTCTCGTAGGCAGATATTCCTCAAGGAGTCGCTCCTGGTGGATAGCAGCTCTGTTCACCTCAGTGTGACCTTAAAGAAGTCACACGTGGTCACCTTTTGGCAAGATACGGGTCCCCTAAAGGGTGACATTGGTTTATTTTCAATTTTGTTTGACTTCCAAACAGACAGAAGCAATTGTATATCATCTGCAAGCAAGCCGCAGTTACCACCAACCTGTGTTTCAGCTCAACAACAGTATCATTAGATTGATATTTCACCACCTATGCTTAAGCAGGTATGCTTGCAAGCTGTGGTTTCATTCTTATTCACATGATGATGGAGGTAATGAGCATTTCATCTCATTCTCACTCTGAATCATTGCAGTGGCCGTTACCCCGTATGTATGATGCGAAAAGCTGGGTTAAGCAATTGCTTCACTGTGTGTGTCTGTCTGTCTGTCTGTCTGTCTGTCTACAGACATCAGTCTCTGATTGAGGAACTACTTAATTTCATTTGAATTTTATATTTTGAACGATGTATAACATGAATCTGAATATTAATCAGAACACGAACCTGCGATTTAGCAGTACTTTGGCTCTGTATTTGGCAAATTATACTGAATCTCTTTACACTATCTGACTGTCTGGCAGTTAAACAAAATTGAAAATCATTCCAAACAGAAAACTTACTGTTTTTAGGGATGTCATAAGGACACAAACTACAAGCACAAATAATGAAATAACTAATTTAACGTGTTAAACAAGGTGGTGTAAAAGACGGTGCATCAACGGCGGTAAACTTCCGAAAAAAGTTGTTTATTTCTATGACCTTTTTGGTGTCTCTCCCCCACCCCTGCAAGAATACCGACAAAGATAAAAACACCCCTCCACCTTAATTGGGGTCAGGATGATTTCCTAGCAAGTCTGGATGTAATCAACTCAGAACTGGAGGAGTAGCATGACAAACAAGCACACAAACACCAGCCTGTGAAATATATATATATATATATATGTACTAGAGTAACTAGACGACCCGTGAACCCGTTGGGTTCCCGTTGTGACATCGGTTGATGAAAAAAATCATTTCCAGAAAAAAAAAACACAAAGATAGCTCCAGAGAACTATACCGCTGAGGTTGTTTGCATTGATCAAATTCTCCCGAAGAGTATTTGACTGAATCTGGAATTGATTTTTTTATATTTTTTTTCGTTGCCCGATTTGAACGAAACTTGATACTGCACACCGCAGGAGAATGGTGAGTAAGGAGGCCCTAAAAAATTTTGCGCTATCGTGTACCGTTTTGGCTGTATTTCGGGAACATACATACATACATACATACATACATAAATACAAGATGAGAGTTTTAGTAATATACATATATATATTTACATATATATAGTAAGGATAAGCATAAGGATGGAAAGCACTTCCCATAAGATCTCATTTTCTCTTTATTGACAAAAAATGTCTACAGTGCCACGTTTGTCATGATTCATTAAATGAGGAAATGCTTCAGTGTGGAGAGTGAAGATGGTGATTCATTAAAGTGGAATCATTCGGGATGAGCCAAGTGGAGAGCAAACTTAGTCAATTCTCTTTTCCGATTATTTTATTCGACTTGTGAAACAATTGTTCCGACACCGTGATGTATTGGTTTGTGCCTCATTCTTGTGTTTTAAAAATATACTAGAACAGCATCATGGTACAGCTGACTTAAAACGACATGCAAATTAACAATATTGTACTGTGTTTTGTGTTATATTAACTAATTGTGTTTCTCGTTAATAATAATTAACTAACAATAATTAACAAATTGTCTTTCTCGTCTGGTTTTGTGTTTTTGAATTGAAGAACCGCTTCATATTTGGTTCACCTAATACAACCCTTCCTGGGTCATGCAGTTCAAATCAAATAATCATGTTCATGTGAAATGCTTCACTCAATTTCAATCCCTTCCTCCTTGCAAAGATGTGTACGACCGTTTAATGCTGTGAATAATCTGCTTGCCTGATAATAGCACACTATCCATGATGCTGCACCCCCTTCCTCATGGCACCACCTGCTTCACTTCAATTCTTTTGTCACTATCCTCCAACTCTGAGTGGCTTATTTGAAAGTCCAACCAAAAGGGAAAAACAGAAAACGGTTGTTTGTCCCCACCCCACCACTGCCAGCAACAGCCAAGTTCACTCTTCCTTTCTCAGAGTGAAAGATCAGTCAGAAGGAATCATACATTCAAAATGGTGAAGAAAGATCATAATTGGTGTTTGGATAACAACATGGTTCATTGGCGGTCATACTCTGAGAAAGAATGCGTTGCCATGATAATAGTGTAGTGGTGGACCTCAGCCACCCTCATTGAGTGGTGCAGGTCTGCTGTGAGAAACCCAATCTGAAGGACCGGGTTCACTTCAACTTCATTGCAAGAATAACCGAGTGACAATTTCAATTCCAAAGATATGTGCAGGAATGAAACACGCAAGGAAAACACAAAAAGATCCAGTGATACAAAACTCACGAATGTATTACACACAAACTAGATTTACAAGAACAGGAATAGTTTAAAATCCCTCAAATAAAAGTGTTCCTATACATAATAACAAGACCATAAACAACATGTAAAAAAATTTTTTAAAGAAAAAAACGCACATCCAACAAAAAAGTGACTAAATCTACTCTGCTAATTTAAGTAATAAACAAGCAAGAGCAAACCCCATCTCAGGTGACATTTCACCCGCTTCGCAGTGAGCTTTCTTAGGTCAATGGACCAGCGAGCTTCTCCGTTCCTCAGGTCAATGGATTCTGCACGTTCCACTTTTACTCTCAAGGCGCCAATTCATTTCTGGTCACGTGCCGGTGTGAGAGGTCACTTGAGGAGCCTTTTTATTTTTTTGTGTTTCCAGGGCACGAACATGGCTGGGTTAGTGTCCGGATTGGACATGATGACATGTGGGTTGTGTGATTGGTGCAGTTTCCGTGAGGTGTTGTGCATGTGTGGGTGTGATGTTAGGGATCGAGTATTGTGTTTTTTGCTCACCTTATTCAGCTGCTTGCACCATTCAGTTTTTCCATTTGTATCAGAGGTGTGTCTTGCATGCGTATGTCCACAGTCTCCCCAGTCAGCTGTTGATGTACCATGCCTAAAGATTCAATCTATATCATTTGTTGGATGTTGTGTCTAAGACACACATCACATCCAAGTCAAATTTGTGACCAGATTGCAGACAATGACGCGATATGACTGACTGTGTCACCTTTCCAAGCCGAATTGTTCCATAATGTTCATCTCGCCTTTGTTTCAAATTCCTTCTAGTTTCACCAATGCAGAATGGGTTAGTCTCTGCATGATGAATGGTAAACTACTCCTGATTGGTCACCAGTTGATATCCTGTGCTTTAGTTTTGAAATGACATTACGGATGGTGCGTAGAGACTTTTATGCTACACCAATCCGTGTGCTGCGTATCTTGCCAATCATTTTGGAAATGACCGAGTAGTACGGCAGTACACAGTGCTCAAGCATGTCTGGCTCCTTCTATTCTGTCTGTTTTGGTTCTTTCATGGTAGGGAGTATCCCTTTGCTGTACCCATTATTGAGTAGGACTCCTGAAACTAATCTAATTTCCTTAATTCCATCAGGGTTAGTGAGATGCACACATATACAGGTAGTGGACAACAAAATGAAAACACCAATGTAAAGTCACTTAATAGGGGGGTTGGACAACCACATACGGTCTGTATGTGTCATGGCATAGAGTCCACCAGCATCTGGACCATTTCTTCCATGAGAAAGTCAATCAATTCACACCTGTTTGATGGAGGTGAAAAATGCTGTCCCAGGCATCATTCTAGAATATCCCACAAATGCTTGATTGGGTTTAGAGGTGGTGACTGAGAAGGCCATGACATTTGGATAACATCAGTGTCATCCTCATCAAACCATTGGGCAACCACACGTGCTATGTGGATGGTGGCATTGTCATCCTGGAAGACACCCCTCCCTGCAAGAAAGAAATGCTGCAACATGGGGTGAATATGATCACTCGGTACCATTAAGTCACGATTGTCATTCACCTTGCCTTCTAAATGAATAACTGCACCCAACCCATGGCAGGAAAATGTGCCCCACAACATTACCACACAAACTCTTCACAGTTGGAACCCAGCACTCAGGGTTGTAGAGTTCTGAAGGTTTGCGCCACACATGCACTCATCTGTTTGGCGAGAACATGTTGAAGGATGATTCATCTGACCATATCACATTTTTCCACTGCTTGGTAGTCAATTGCCTGTGGTATTTTCATCACAGGACTTGTAAATGTGCATTGCCAGGTTGAATGGCCGGTTTCGGCACTGAAACCCGACTATGGCATCCCACTCTGTGTAGTTCTCATCAGACCTTTTTCGATGAAACTGACTGCTTGTGCCCCAGGATGGAATTTACAGTTAATTGATCTGCAGTTGCTCACCTACTTTGCCTTGCATTTCAAATTAATGCACAGATATCACGATCCTGGAGTATGCGCTTCCGCCCACTGTTGCCCTTTGCTGATGATGTCCTTCCCTCAGAGTTCCATGCCGACATCACCTTGGACACTGTTACTCATGAAACATCAGCAAGTTGAGCTGTCTGGCACTGAAGCTCCTGCCAAACATGCCCCAACAATCACCCCTCTTCCAGAGTCACTGAGGTCTCCTTTTGCAACAACGCCAGCCATAATTAAAGGCAACCATGCCTGTGCAGCATTTCTGTACACAAGCCTAAGCATTCTGGGATGTTATTTGCTGAATGAGCCACACCTGTGTGGAAGCCGTTGCTTTCAATATACTTGGCGTTCCTCATTTACCCAGGTTTTCCAATTTTTGTTTGTCCACTACCTGTATACATATATATATATATATATATATATATATATATATATATATATATACATATATAAACATGTGGAGTGTGACGAGCACTCCCCCGATCTCCACACATGAGCCACACCTGTGTGGAAGCCGTTGCTTTCAATATACTTGGTGTTCCTCATTTACCCAGGTTTTCCAATTTTTGTTTGTCCACTACCTGTATACATACATATATATATATATATATATATATATGCATGTGGAGTGTGACGAGCACTCCCCCGATCTCCATTGGACAAAGTCCTACATCAAAGCATCACATCCAACCCAGAGGCCTCAGCCCAGCGTCTCTGTCAAATAGACAAAGATTACATGGTCAACATTAGTTGATCATCAAACGGAGCCACCTATCTGGATTTCAGGCTTATTTGCCTTCATCAGAATGGCATACCAATCAATATCTAACCAATGATGACCACATTCTTATTTTATACATCAGAAGCACCTCTTGATTGTTATGGTGAGCATCACCGCGGATTATTTTCTGTTCCTACTGAATTTGAATGTTTGGTTAAGAGTAAGACCGCAAAGGCTGCCGAATTTGATATCAAGTATAGTTGTCTGGGTCATCTATATCCCCCCAGGGTCCCCACATCATGCTACCTCGATTTATCACTTAACTACCACGATCAATATGCTAACCACCATGTATGCAGATTGTAGATATGTTATCTTGGGTGACTTTAACAAAGTAGATATAGATCTGTTATTGGAGGTACATGGTCTTAAACAGGTGGTAAATAAGCACACTAGAGGTGATGCTGTACTGGATTTGATTATTACCCATTTTCATACACATTACATGAGACCAGAGATCGCATCTCCGATGGGATTGAGTGACCGTAACATGGTTTTATGGATTCCCAAAAACGGGATGAAGAGAGTTTACAAGGTTATCAAGAAAACCTCACGTCCAATGACATACCAGACAACTATGAATTTGGGCAATGGATTACATCGAAGACTTGGGATGAGGATCTAGCATCACCAGATACCCAATTAAAGTATTAGTCCTTCGACAAGTCACTCCAAATTACATGTAGACGATAAACCCTGAATGAGGGCAGGAGTGAAAGCTACCATCAAGCTTCGCCAGGAAGGATTTGCAAGTGGCACTCAATGACCCAATGGCCATACTATAAGAAAGTGGCTGCAAAGAAGATTACTCAGGCTAAGGCAAACTTATATGAGAACTCACTGGATGATCTAAGGACATATGATCCTTTAACGTGGTATTGTGGCATCCAGATGCTTGCCCACAGGCTCTGGATACCTTCTCCGATCACTGTACCAACAATTCCTGAAGGTATTGATGAACAAATAACTTATGCAATTAACCACAAATTTTCTTCGACATCACAAAGCCAACCACCCCTACTTGTTCACGAACTTCCATCATATCTACTTACTGAAAAACCACCTCAAGTTGAAGTGTGGGAAATGTACCGTGAATTGAGCAAGATCAATGCAAGGAAAGCCATTGGCCCTGATGACGTTCCAAACAGACTTCTCAAGGATCTTGCATGTGAACTCAGTATTCCCATCATCACAATTCATCGTTGAGAGAGAGCAAACTTCCACAAATCTGGAAAGACCCTGATGTGGTTCCTTTACTGAAGGAAAAGCCGACTGTTCTCAAAAAGTTGAGACCAGTATCCTTAACTTCCCAGTGTGTGAAGGTTCATGAGGGATATGTTGCCATAGGGATGCAGGATGATATGAATATGATATCCAATATTGATAGACATCAGTATGGGAGTCTTAAAGAGTCTTCAACCAAACACTGTTTGGTTGAATTGCTGCATGAATTCTGTGAGGGATCTGATAAAACTGATACAATTGAGAATCTCGTTGTGACAGACTTCTCCAAAGCTTTCAATTCCACTGATCACACCATTGTTGTCACAAAACTCATCAAGTTAGGAGTCAGAAGAGAAATTATCCCATGGATAGTGGATTTTCTAACAAACGGGTGACAGATGGTGAAACACCAAGGCACTCTATCTAACTGGAAATCATTGAGCTTTGGAGTACCACAGGGAACAAAGATTGGACCTCTTGAATTCCTTGAAATGATCAATGATGAAATGGATTCATCACATCAAAGTTGCATCAATGGAAGTATGTCGACCATCTGAGTATCGGAGAGTTGAGATAATTGAGAGCCTCCTCTACAATACAAAATGCCATTACCGAACTCAGCGAATGGGCTGTTGAGAATCACCTTCATCTGAATACAGCTAAATGTAAACATCTGCAAATTTGCTTCAACCGTACACCACCAGAACCACCTGCCTTCAACCTTGGAACTAATACCCTTGATGTTGAAGAGGAAACCAAATCACGAGGAGTATGGATCCAAGATGACCTAAAATGGGACAAGCAAGTAAAGGAAATGATGACCAAGAACAAGAAGAGAGTGCATTTGCTGAGTAGACTGAAAAAGTTCAATATCCCTCCACATGATCTTGTCAACATCTGCAAGTCATACGTCCGGCTATCACTCGAATATGCTGCACCGGTACGGCATCCTGGACTAACAAAAGGGCAAACTAAAGACCGAGAGAAAATCCAAAAAAAGAGCAATGTTTATTGTTTTCGGTAACCAGTACAACTCCTATTCGGATGCCCTCATCGCGACTGGGATTGGACCACTTGAGAAAAGAAGAATAAACCTATGTTCTCAGTTTGCATCCTCTTGTGTGCGATCTCAGAGGTACAGTAACTGGTTCCTGGAAAAGGATGCCACTCATGCAACGCAGCTTCGTGGTACTCACAAGTACAAAATCGACCAGTGCCGAACAGCAACATATCAAAACAGCATGATTCCATTTCTTGTAAAGTGTCTCAATGAAGAAGGTGGTAATAGGATCAATTAGCTTAAATAGGTTTAATGTTACGTGGTGCAGTGGAATTATTTGTTTGGATACTTTTCACCTGCATGACTTTTGTATACGATTTATCTATGAATTTTAACTTGCTTTTTTCTTGTATATTGTATTAATTTGATATTATTCCTCAGATTCAATATGAACTAATGATCATGAGTTAACCCACACTGGAGTGTGAATTTATATTGAAATTGTATTCACCTTCCTTTGCTTTGATTTATAATCGACTATTTTATGTGGACAACTTTTTTGTACATTCCAATTTTTATGTTTTATTGATTTATTTTTTGTTGGTGATTGATCAAATGTTTTATATTGATACGAAATGTTGAATGTATACTACATTTGTAAATTGTCATACAATTCAGCAGAAGCTGCAAAGTGATAAAACTGTACTGAACTGAACTGAGCTAACAAAGAAAAGGTGCTGGAAATTACTCAACTCTCACAGTCACCGATAAAGTACCGGAAATAGAACAATAACAAGCGAAAGTTGGCCAAGATAATGAAGCCATCATTTACATCAAGTAAAGCACAAAGATAACTATTCATCTGTATCCGCAACCCGTCTGTATCTGCAAATTTATAACAGCACTCAAAAAACAAGCAGCAATAATAACAAAAACAAGATTAAAAATAGATCGGCATTCACCATTTCCTACAACAGAAATAACAATAATGAAAAATATAAGCATTATTATCAATCCGACCAAATAATACACGGAACACGAAGATTTTAGCTATGCCTTCTAAGGAAACAATGCCCTCCACAAGGTCTTCTTCCTGGATGAAGTTCTTGCCAGGAAGCTAAGGCACATAGCAATTTCACTCCAGAAAATGGCAATGAGGAGAGCAGGGTCCCACTCATCCTGCCCAAACACCACCAGATTGCTGTACTTCCACTGGGCCATTTTTGTTCCTAAAAAAAACAC
This sequence comes from Eptatretus atami, assembly GCA_035128595.1. Taxonomy (NCBI): domain Eukaryota; kingdom Metazoa; phylum Chordata; class Myxini; order Myxiniformes; family Myxinidae; genus Eptatretus; species Eptatretus atami. Next base: position 60,422,959 of record CM068966.1, read on the forward strand.
CTTATGGAAAAATAGGAACTGACCCACACACCTCATGTGTGATAATAACACATGTCAGAGGAATACAGTACTATGCTTCAGGTTAACAAGCCATCTTACATCTATAATACCCCATGCCCTCTGAGCAAATATGCACAACCACATATTGTGAAAAACAGATTCTGGGACCTTGCATCCCCTATATGGACAGGTCACTGTGCTATCCAGGGAATGCCTTACACAGGTAAATCACGAAGCAATCCATTAACATACAGCCATGCCAAGTTGCTGTGACTTCCTGGCATGACAGGCAGTGAAATGGCTCACCTAATTACTGAACATCCCACACTTGTCATTTTTCTAATTATGCAAACTTCATGATTATGCAGAGCTCGAGAATTAAGTGATAAATAACCAGCAGCAGTCAAATTCTTCAAGTCAATTCACACAAGAAGCTTCAACAGACCATAAGGATAAGGAGGAAACCAATTATAGGGCCAAGATTGCCTGAGCTCGAACAAATCCAAACCCTACAAAATTGGACCTACCGTAATTCGTTATGAATCACTGTCATTTTTTTTTTTTGTATACCTGTTCGAGGCTCGTATGAGAGCTAACACACAACGCACATCAAGGGGGGCATGAGACAAGAGGGGAGGGAGTGGGAAGGACAAAACGTGGGGAACAGAGACATTAGAAGATCTGTGGAAGGGAGAGGGATGGGGCGGGGACATGGGGTATACAAGATGGACATTACAGGGACTTTCAGGAAGGAAAGCAGGGAATTTGAAGGAGGTGGGCTTCGGTGGGTTATCGAGGGTAGAAAAGATCGAGGATTTGGATGGGGGATGATAAGAGATGGTGGTGAACAGTTGTTTTGAAGGTCTGGAGGGAAGAATGGGAATGAATAGAGTGAGGGAGTTTATTCCAAAGGCGGGGAAAAAGAGGAATGAAAGAGTGAAGGTGAGCAGTGATTCGTGATTTTGGTAGTTTTACCAGAAGGGGGTTGTTGGCAGGACCTTGAGCGCCCTGCGGAAATGTGGTGGTGACAAATCGTAGAGAGAGCAGGGGGGCGAGGCTGGAGAGGAGACGGTAGAAGACAGAAAGACCACCGACCAACCTGCGGTGATTGAGTGAGAGGCCCAAAGACTCAGCCTCATTGCGGGAGATGCCATAATCCGAAATGCCTTGGTTTCTACAGCGTGAAGCCGAGAAAGGTGTGAGGCAGGAGCACCAGCCAAGAGGGGAGAGCAGTACTCCATCAGGCTGCGGACAAAAGCTTTGTAAGTGGTCAGGAGCTCAGGTGGGCCGAGGAAGGACTTTGCACGACGGAGGATTCCCAGTCGGCGACTGGCTTTGGAGGCGAGGTTTGAAATGTGGCTTTCCCAGGAAAGGTCATGGCAGATGTGAGACCCAGAAGCTTGAAAGAAAGGACTTCTTCCAGAGGATTGTTGAGAAGTGGATGGGGGGGGGGGGTTCTAAACTGTCCCTTTCGAAGAGACATAGTGAGAGTGTGAGATTTGTCCGGATTGAAAGACATGTTCCACGTGTTGGACCAGTCTGCGATTTTACCCAGATCTGCAGTGAGCGAAGAAGCTGCTGCTTGCTGGTCTGAGGGATGACCGATGGTACGGCAGAGGGTGGAGTCATCAGCAAAGAGATATAGAGGATTTTCCAGAGAGTCGGAGAGATCATTGATGAAAACCAGAAAAAGAACAGGGCCCAGAACATACCATGGTTCTTGTTAACATACCCCCAGTGTTGTACAATATGAAAAAGGGTATGCATACTATGCACTGTCTTGAGGTGAATTCAAGTGATCATGATGCACTATTAGAATTGGCACGTTCACTTATGGGCTAATCTGGTACGGGTGATTAGTATCTACGACGAGACAGTGCCATGTGCTCACCAGCTCCGCTAGACCGTTAATTGGAATCGGGTGCACGGTACCGATCAGTGTAACACATCAACTGGCTTGGTTGTCCCACTTGGTATGATATGGGGCGGATAAACCCGTGGTCCGCCTCAGAGCAACTGAATCAGTCAGCCATTGTGGCAATTTTGACGCGGTTCACCGGGATTCATATCAGGCCACTGGAATGACACGACGGCTGTAACTATATACAGTATACACACACAGGAAATTTCACCAAAGCCTTAAATTTTTAAATGCAAACATTAAGGGGATGCAGAAAACATAGGGGAAATGAGAGCAATTTTCGGCCTTAGCTTACTTCCTCGAGAGTTGGCCTAAATGTTTCTCAGTTTGTTTGAGGCAGAATTAAATAGAACAAGGTGGGCGAACAGATTTCAGTAATATGGTTTCAGATAACTTAGTGGTAATGATGGTTCTGGCTCTTTCAGGGAAGGTGAACTCAAACAGAGCCGCAGATTTACGTGTTCAGGTTGAGCAGGAAGCCACAAGGAAACAGCCTGAACCTTAATAGCTCAAAATCCACTAACATCATCAGAAGGCTCCACCAGCCTCTCTGATCCCCAAATCCTCACCACGTTTCTGCCTCCTCATCTTCTCCAGCTCCTGGACATCCCCATTCAGGATCCCTATTCAATACCACTGGAACTGGAACTACCATGCGGCAATGGCCAGTTGGGGATGGCCAATGGGACCAGTCTATACTGCCATTTACATCCACATACAGTGCCTTCAGTAAGTATTCACACCCCTCGACTTTTGTCACATTTTGTTGTGTTACAGGCTGAATTTAAAATGGATTCAATTTCAATTTTTTGTCACTGATCCATACAAAATACCCAATAATGACAAAGTGAAAAGATGTTTTTAGAAATTTTTACAAATTTATTACAAATGAAAAGCTGAAATGTCTTGAGTTAATAAGTATTCAACCCCCTGAGTCAATACTTTGTAACAGCAGTACATTAAATAAAGTTTGTTCGTGATTCAAGGTTTATATTTTATAAAGACATATTAAACTATAATGTGGTATAAAGTGATATATTAAACTATAACATGGTATAAAGTAATATACTGTACTGTATGAAGCTATAACATGGCATGAAGAGATACATTACACTACAACTTGGTATAAAGAGATATATCAAACAAAATTTGGTATGAAGAGATATATTGCACAATAACATGGTATAAATAAATATATTAAACTATAACTTGGTATAAAGAAATATATTACACTATAACATGGTATAAAGAAATATATTATACTATAACTTGGTATAAAAGAAAGAAACTATTAAACTATAACATGGTATAAAGAGCTATATTAAACTATAACTTGGTATAAAGAGCTATATTTAACTATAACATGGTATAAAGAGATATATTAAACTATAATTTGGTATAAAGAGATATATTACGCTATAACATGGTATAAAGAAATATATTATACTATAACTTGGTATAAAAGATAGAAATTATGAAACTATAACATGGTATAAAGAGCTATATTAAACTATAACTTGGTATAAAGAGCTATATGGAACTATAATGTGGTATAAAGTGATATCCTGCATTAAACTATAATTTGGTATAAAGAGATAGAAACGATTAAATTATAACTTGGTATGAAGAGAAATATTAACCTATAACGTGGTATAAAGATATATATTAATTGATAACTTGGTATGAAGAGATATATTAACCTATAACATCGTATAAAGAGCTATATTGAACTATAACGCCATGTGTGTTCATCGGGTACGAGTGTTTCCTCATGAGGGGACAAACCAAGCTCTAAGCTCCATATGTCATGGATACTGAGCACATAGAGACCACCACAATGAAGCATGGGAGGGAGGGTGGTAAGGTAGGGGGTGCATGGTTACCATCACAATAGAGCGTGGTGGGCTGGTAGTCGAGTTGAACACTTAGTGAAAAGAAGTCGAGCTTTGTGATTTCGTTGGGTTTTTCCTTGTCCAGGAAAATGTTCAAGTGGAGAAAAGATTTCTTTTAAGCAGTGAGAAAAAGCCAAACAACTTGGACTGTAAGTTTGCAAGTTGAAACAAGGTGAGGTTTAAATTTAAGGGGTTACAGATGGTTAAGTTTAGGGGAATTAGACAGGTAAAAGTTTATGGGATTAGGGATAGTTATGTTTCAGAGGTTAAGGAGGATTGAGTTTAAGGCTTGAGGGATGGTGAAGATTATGGAGTTACAGAGGATTAGGTTTGGGGATCGAGGGAGGGTTAAGATTAGGAATTGAGGAGGGTTAAGATTATGTGATTAGGAAAGCTTAAATTTATTGGGTTATGGAGCATTAAGTTTCAGAGTGGAGTGAGGGTTAAGTTTTAGGTTGATGGAGGATTAATTACCCCACATGCATAACGCAAAGCAGAGTTAGGCAATAGGTTCACTCTGTCCATCTTTGCCTGTCTACAGACCTCAGTCAATGATCGAGGAACTACTTCATTTCAATTGAACTTTATATTTTGAATAATGTAGAACATGAATTGGAACATGAAACGGAACACGAACCTGCAGTTTAGTAGTACTTTGGCTCAGAATTTGGCAAATTGTACGGAAACTCATCCCGAATGCGCATGCACACAGACGAAGAAGGTAATTGTTTAAGAGTGTCTGCCTGTCTGGCAATCAAACAAAATTGAAAATCATTCAAAACAGGAAAGTTACTGCTTTTAAGGATGTCATAAAGGACACAAACAACAGGCACAAATATCTAATTTAACATGTTAAATAAGGTGGTGTAAAGGATTGTGCATCAAAGGCGGTAAACTTCTTAATTTTTTTTTTCCACAGACATTAAACTTTATTTTATTTTAATTATATTATGTGCTTGAATATTGTACAACACAAAAATGGCCTTTTTGGCACTTCCAAATACCTTCACTTTCGCAGGACTTCACCAATATATTACGTCATTTTACGCCATCTTTACCAATGAAATTTGCCGCTCGCACTCTCAGCATTGGGAATATCAACAGAAAAAAAAACCACGGCTCGTGCGTGGAAACCCCTAAACAAGAGTTTAAAAGAACCTTCCCATGGAGTTTTTCTCAAAACTGCATGGGGTAAGGTTCTATGAACTCTAGCTTTTTATTGAGTGAGGAAGGTTTAAATTTAAAGGGTGAGGGAGGGTTAAGCTTAAGGGGTGATCAGAGAGGTTTAAGTTTAAATTGTGAAGGAGGGTAAGGTTTCGTGGTTAGGGATGGTTAAATTTAAAGGGTGGAGGTTTAAGATTAAAGGGTGAGGTATGTTTTAGTTTGAAGGATAAGGGAGGTTTAAAGGATGAATGAGTTAAGTTTAAGGGGTTCAGGAGGGTTAAGTTTTGGGATTTATGGGGGGTTCCGTTTTGGGATTGAAGGAGGATTAAGATTAAGGGTACGATAACAGAATGAATAGAGAAACCAGTTTTGCTTGGTTTTGCAGAATGAATAGAGAAGAAAGAATAAAAACAGTGTAACTCATGAAAGAATGGTGGATTAATTTTATCATATAGGTAATGCTGTTGATGATACTGCAGGGGGCAGTCGCTGATTTAGTCTAATGCGAAATATGAACTTGTCAAAAGTATTGGGACAGTAAGGTATTATGCAGGATAATTTTTAATGTACAACCATTTTATCGATTTCTAATTGGGTGACCTCATCACTAACACTTTGCACCAAGTGTTGCTAGATACGATATCAGGTGTGATGTGACTGACAAGGGGTGAACACTCAAAACCATCTGCACCTTATTTCCCATGCAGGTTATTGGTTCACGGGCACCAGCAGTGTTGGTTCGCAGGCGCCAGCAGTGACCACTATTTTCGTTGTGTCTGTGTGTCTTTTTTGGTATAAATTTTGGTATAAATTTTGGGTATAAGTCTGTCTGTCTGTTTGTGACTCTCTCCAGAGCATAGCTCCGTGACGTTTGATGCGATCTTGATGAAACTTGGACCAAGCTAGATATCATGGTCTAGTTGTGTCTTTTTGTATGAGGGACGTCCCACGCCCCTTGTGGGCGGAGCCATGCCCACTTGAACTTTTTATTTATTTATTTTTTTTTCTCATTTTCTTCTAATTTCATTTCCTAGAAGCTGTGCGTAATGTCCATAAGTACAACATATAAAAAATCCGATTTGATTTGGTCAATTTTGACGGAAGAGATAGGTTTTTACGGTATGGCTTCCTCAAAAGCTTCCACTAACTCAATTGTACCTATCGTGGCATTGTTCAATAATGCCCGCAAACCATCGTCGCCTCCCGGCTTGTAATGAAGCTATTATTAACCCCTGTTTGAGAAAATCCATTTTTATTTTGTCCGACGACACAGATAGACAAAGCTGGGCAATGATCCTTTATTGTATCACTAACATGTTGTCGACAAGAGATCAGATGGGATAATGTACATTTTGAGTTGCTTTTGCACAATGTTTGATGATATTTAACAGCAATTTTTCATCTGTAATTTTTGATCATTTGTTTGCCAACTTCAACAGGTCTTCTGTAGATGCTGACTTCATGAAGCCAGTGACTGTGCAGCCCTTGCCTTTTGGGGAACTTCAAGCAAATCTTGTCGAGGTTCCATCAGAAGCTCAAGGGAAGACAAAAGCGAAAAGTATTCCTGGTGCCTCAAACTTCTCGACTCATCACGATATATCAAGCGTGTCATCAGGTATGCTTTGTTGATGTTTTTATTTGCAGTATCACTTTATTTGGTGTTCAAGTTTGGATAGTGTGTGTGCTGCAAAAATATGTTTACCCATTCATGTTCGACCACTCAACTATATCAAGTTAAGTGCAAACCAATATCATATGCCACATTCTTATGTCTCTCTCACCTATTGACGAACCAATATATTTTCCCTGCAGAGGATATTAAAGTAGAAAAAGACAGATTTGGCATATTTATCATGGAAACAGGGGATGGGGTTGGGTAGGGTCACGTGTTCTAAAAAATTGTCAAAAAGTAAGGGCAATTACGCCTTTGTCTCACGTGTATGACCATAATCCTGGAGGACAACATGTAAAATAATTTATTCAATGAAACTATGAAATGTTTTTGGATCTGGACCCATTATATCTCCCCCTCGACCTCTCTCTGTGCTGCAGTGATGGTTCTTGTTAACAATATGATATGCATACTATGCCCCAGTGTTGTACAATATGAAAAAGGGTATGCATAATATGCACTGTATATTTCCTTTTTAGAATACATTGTATATTTCATTAAGATATACAATTCATTCTAAAAAGTTATTTTTCATTTGACTTTATATATTCAGGTACTCAGACACCTGGAGCACACCTGCAATGGGTGATGGAAAGAGAGCGCCCTTTACTGGCACTGCCTGCTCACCTACCTTTGCAAACTCTCAGTTGCCTTGCCTTGACTGACCGCCTGTTCATCAGGCGAGAAGGTGATGGAGGCAAGTTCTACTTTCTTCTTGCCAACAACGTTGTTAATCATTTTGAAATATTGTAATTGTTCGGAAACAATTCACTTATTTGTTCTAGTAATAATAGCTCACATAATTCACTTATCATTACAAGAAAAAGTTTGTATCTCAGACAACAGACTTTAGAAATACTATGTGTTGCTGGAAGCACCTCGTATGTATAAAAATTCAATCATATTTTATTGTTCTGCTTTCACAAACTTACATCCACCCCGTGTCACTTACACCCACCTTAGGCTTCACCTGCGATCCTCAATACACCTACAGCATACAGCGGGTCACAGGCGAAACGGTCTTCACGGTGTCTGAAGGTGCCATACAAGCCCTTTTGTTTCAGAATTTTTATTCTGTATAATCAATTATTGCTCGGGAGACCTTTTGGTCCCGACAAGGAATTCACAGAGAGCATTTCTCATGAAAATACTTGATTTTCTCTAGAAGTTTCCTGCCTGTGTTTTCACTGCTGCGGCCCAGCACGCTCTGCTAACCTGCTGGTCCGGGGATCTTCGGGACAACCTTTGGTCACCTTGAGGAGGCCTTTCCGCCCTCCTTTCTTTTGCGGGCTATCGATCACTGCTCCTGTCCTCTACATTTGCTCTCCACTTGGTGTGTTACAGCCACTAGGGACGGTGATCCAAACGTGCGTTTAAATATCATTTCATTACCCAATTGGATTTTGAATGTACGAACTCCACCAACACCATCACCACCACCGTCCCTCCCGTTTCATTATTTTACTATCACATTTTTTAATATGTGTATATACTTTTATTTTTATTCACATAATAATGTTTCACTTCCCATTTACTTAACTTACATTTAACAGTCACATTCCCTAATGTTATTGTTGCATAAGTCAGGTCATTAATCTCCTCTCCCATTTAATCCATACTAGTCGTGCGTACCCGTTCGCTTCGTTGATTGATTTAATGAAAAGACATCTTGTTGCACTTCACAAACATATTGCATGTCCATCTGTCATTCTCAATGAGGAGGTAAAAGGAAGTG
>CM068966.1:60465909-60475943 GCA_035128595.1 Eptatretus atami
ACGATTCTAAAATCACGATACTCAAAAATGATATGGTAGCCACGATATCTCACGATATAAACGATTAAGTATAGTCACGATATCTCAAAAACGATATGAATCACGATATTCTCAAAAAACGAAGAAACACGATATTCTCAAAATAGAAATCCACGATATTCTCAAAAAACGAGTAGAAATCACGATATCTCAAAAACGGATATGATTGAGCACGAGAATATCTCAAAAATGATATTACAGCACAGATATCTCAAAAGATACTAGCACGATATCTCAAAAACGATAGAAATCGACGATTCTCAAAAACGATAGAATTCACGATATCTCAAAACGATTAGCAGCGATATCTCAAAAACTGAATAGAAATCACGATATCTCAAAACGATAGAAATCACGATATCTCAAAAACGTAATAGCACGGATCTCAAAACGATTATACAGCACGATATCTCAAAAACGAAATACAGCACGATATCTCAAAAACGATATGTAAGACGATATTCTCAAAAAAACGATATACAGCACGATATCTCAAAAACATATAAGCACGATATCTCAAAAACGAATGATAGCACGATATTCAAAACGATATACAGCACGATATCTCAAAAACGATAGAAATCACGATATCTCAAAAAACGGATAGTAAAACTATATCTCAAAAACGATAGAAATCACGATATCCTCAAAACGATTATGCAGCACACGATATCTCAAAAACGATATACAGACACGATATCTCAAAAACGATACAGCACAGATATCTCAAAAACGATATTATGCACGATATCTCAAAAACGATAGTAACAGCACGATATCTCAAAACGAATATAGCACGATATCTACATAACACGATATATCAGACATATAGATCGAGTATCTCAAAAACGATATACGATATAGCACGATATCTCAAAAACGATATGTAGCACGATATCTCAAAATATAACGATATCTAAAAGATATCACGTCAACGATAATCGTCAAAAACGAATATACAGCACCGATATTCTCAAATAACGAATACGTAGGCACGATATCTCAAAAAACGATTATGTAGCACGATATCTCAAAACGAGTATATCACGATATTCTTCAAAAACGATTATGTTAGCTGACGATATCTCAAAAAATGTAATGGGCCAGTAGTTTGTTTCGTGGATTCAGGTATTCGGGGGAGGTTGCACCCCCGAGCTGTCCTTCGAGTTTGATGTAGTTCAGGTTTAACGTTAAATGAAATAGTTTTGTAGTACCTAACAGTACTAATGTGTTGTGTGTGTGTGTGTGTGTGTGTGTGTGTGTGTGTGTGTGTGTGTGGTGTGTGTGTGTGTTGTGTGTGTGTGCTGTGTGTCTTGTTTGTCTGCTTTTGTTGACTTCAGTGTGCGTAATTGCTTTTGTTGATTCGTGCTCTTTGCATGAACGTGAGTTTGGCGTGAGTACGTTTATTAATTACTGTATGAGAGGATTGTTGTGCACATACGGATTGATTGTGTTTCGAGGATGCATGTGGGTGTGTTGTGTATTTGAGTAATTGTGTGTAGAGGGATTGATTGTGTATATGAGGGTTTTATCCGTACGGAGGATGTGTTGTGTTTCAGATATAATCACTGCTGCCAGTAAGACTTTGACAGTTCCGATGAACATTGGAATTGTTGACGTCCTCGCCATCTCTCTGTGTTTAAAGAAAGGGGTTATTAAAACGGATTATTAATATGGAGGCAGGCATGATAAAAACGCAATATATTGTTTCATCAAAACTATTTCATCTTACTACAATCCTTGGGGCCAAATTAACAGCACAATGACCATTTTTGTTTAGTTTATTCAATGATCTGCATATTGGCAAATACGAGAAATAAGAAATTTGTGGTTATTAAGGAAACATTACGAGGGGATGATGATGGAGATGTTTAATATATAGGTGCATGCCCGTAGGTGCGTGCCGACTATGCGTGGCCGTCGCTGCAAAAAAAAAAAAAAAAAAACTTTCAAACGATAGCCTGGCTCGCCGTGCCAGAAACACAACCAAGCTCTTCGTAAAACGAAGGAGAGAAACGTAAACGTTACGAGTTCGCTCTCGTAACCACGAACACACGACAAAACACACCACAGGGCAATTGTTGGCGAGAGTTATAGATAGAACAAGACAACAACACGACACAAAACGAACCACATCACACACCACACCAGATTAGCTCACCTCGTCCCATATTTCTGGAGCATAGACATGATATCTAACGACTAGGTTGATCGGTCAATTTGAGATATGTATCACAATATAGAATGACCACAAATTTAAGAGTCGGAAAATAGCACCAATTAATCATTGAATTCAGGATGCAAAATCTTGCCAGAATCCAAGCAGAGGAGGACGAGAGGATATTGATATAATGTAAAACAACCAAATCGTCGGCGGTTAGCAAAGGAAAATTCCCCTCCGACGGTCTTGTGAATCGTTTTTACCACCAAATGAGATTGTATTTCGGCAACACACTTCTCCTTGTGCTAAAACGAGACTATGGCAGAATTTAAAAACGAGTAGACGCTGGGTAGTTTTTCAAGTCCGGTATAAACACAGTTTCCAACGGTTTCAAAAACCAATCATGAGCACGACAGCGGTAATGTGCAAGAAGAACAACTATATGAACACTATCATCTGGCACACAAAAAAGCGATACAAGAAAAAGAAGGTTGAAACAAGATTTCCTGTCAACATCTCCCGAATGTCCAATAATGAGTATAGGGGATCAATATTCTTTTAGCGGAACAATTATTACAATTTGTCGGCCTATTGATAGAAGACCAAAAATTGAGCCAATCTAAGTTAGATTTCCTCAATAACATCATATGGATAACAGTTCTGGATATTGCCATCTCAAAATTTTTGATGCAGTGGGAAAAATGGCGCCACAGCCATCAGCGGCTGGAATTTGAGATGCGCCCAATATTCCAAATCTCTTTCATTTAAATATATAGGCCTACTAGTGTGCCCAAATTTGGTGCTTTCCTCACTAAAATGCACAATTGTTATGCTTATTATTTTTTAGCTTAAGTTGCCCGAGTAAAAACAATTGGCAATTTAAGTGGTATTTTGTCAAATATCGGGAGTACTGGATGACAAAGGGTTGTTTTTTTTGACACTCCATTCTAAATGAATGTCACCATTTGAGATATCAGAAGAAGACCTAACTGAAGATTATTCTATTTGTGTGGACATCACGGATTAACATTGCAACCCTCATCCCCTTTAACTCCCCCAAACATCACCTTCCCCCCCCCCTCCCTCACGGAAGAAATCCCATCCCTGCACAGTCAGATTGACTTCCAAGTGGAAAAAGCCAAAACATCAAAATGATACCGATGAAGAAAGGCTGGACTAAGCTTTATTAGAGAAGGAAGTAAAGGCCCGATGGCAGACCGCTAAGGTAACCGAACCCAGCGCCTGTGGAAATCATGAACACAGTGTGTGAAAAATCTTTCATTACCAATCCACCCACAGTACATGCCCTTGAAGAGCACCCATGTGGGTCCACAACTTCTCCTTGCTCAAGGCCTTCTTTCGGATACCCTCTCTGACCCTGATGAACACGTATACATACGTCTTGCAGTTTTAAATTTGAGCCAACACTGACAACGAACCGGACATCCCATCCAAAATCATTTCTCAGGATCATCTGTCCCTGTTCTTCTTTGCAAGAATTTAATCTGGGCTATCTTCAAACCCTCCTCTTGGAAGCCACAGGGTATTCTCTCTTTCTTCCGCTATGTCATTCCATTAACAGCAGTTCAACTTGCTGCAGTGCTGGTAAAGAAACTTCTATAACCTTTCACTCAAAAAACGGGCTGACAGATCGTCGCAGAGTGGCGCACTTGCCTTTGGCTTCTCCGCTTTCAGGTTGATTCCCGACGAACGATAAACCATTAGCTGGGTTTGGAGTCAGGATGTAGCTTCAATTTGTGTGCCATCCTCGGATGCTGCTAAGCTGGAAAGACCCGATCTGACAGCATTAGTCGGTGGGAGGATAAGATTCCCAAGTGTATTTCAGGCTGAAGAGGTAGTGGTTATCGCCGTGGCTCCTGCACAAGATCCCTAAAGTTACTGCCATAAACATAACGGGTGGACCACGCCAACCTCTCAGTCTGACATCTCCCCCCCCCCCCCCAGATTCTACAATTCAAGCAGTCCATAAAGCAGCGTATCGTTCAATTGTGCTTTAAGGACTAATAAACAATGCCACGGCAAAGAACAATATGTGCGCATTTCGGGAGCTGTGAAAAACGTCGAGGGACCAACGTCCTCGAAATCTAGCTTCCTTGTTGCGTTCACTACTCGCAGTGCTCTTAGCGGATATACATTTAACTTTTTTCGCGAGTTTCCGTAGGAACAAGAGACATTGCAGTACTCAACTGGGTATTTGATAAGAATGTGCCACGTATTGTAGTTTTAATGACGCAATTATAGCTACAAGAGGAAACGTTTAGCGCCAACGTATTTGTGCTTTTTCGCAAGGATGATAGCCAGCCAAGAGAAGAGAAGAGGGACACAATAGTATGGAAGAGAAGAGCGACAGTACGAAAGAAATAAAAAAACCTAATTACATAGAGAGTAGACAGAAAGAAGAGGAGAAGAGAAACAAAAATTAACTTCCTGGTCAAGAGCCGCCAAAGGGGTGGTTAGATAAGGTTATACTGGCGAGCTACATTCTCATGTGAATGTTACCGATCATCATCTTGGAGTATGTCCACATCGGGGGGATAACTGCTGATAATGTGGAAGACCTGCGCTATTTAACTTGTGTTAAGAGTCATGGAGGGAAGGGTGCTGTGGGATTTATGTCACATATATATCTGATGAATGCTCAAGAGATACAGTCGAGACGGAGTTATTTAGAATACATGGCAGGAAAGATCAATCAATATTGCAGGAGAAACCAAGGAATGGAGAAGTCCGACGTTGTAACCCTGTAGATGGGGTGAACATCCAGTCAGTGCGTGGCTATTCCCTTTTGACCCGCAAGTTTCGAACCACAAGCCCGAGCTGCAACAACGAGTGGTCTTGTCTCATAAGTAATCTACATACAAAACACTTGAAGAATGGGGCCATAACTGCGTGGATGAGAAGGACAGAGCACTTGTAGCCGGATTAATATGTACAGCAACACGTGAAAAGCATGCGAATCCTCAGTCGGTACACCACCGAGCAAAATATGCTCCTGGCAAGTATCAACATGAGATGACACATCGAACAGTGCGAGCCAGTTGCTTTCCCGATGTGGAAGAGGAGCAACAGCGAGTCCATCAGACCAACACAAGATCTACACGATGCCCACAGCACACTTCAACAACACACCACACCCCACACACCACACATCACACACACAACCACATCTCAACTCGAGCACAACCCCCCAGAGCTATTGGCATTCTTAAAGGCGACAGAGATTATTACGTTATTATGGACTGTTCTCTGAACGACAGAAGTATCACAGATAACAAATATATGTGCAGAATAATTTGTTTCCTCAAGGTCTGATGGAACAATCGATCCATGGACTCCAACATCAGCGGTGTGAATTGGTTCACTTCCGGAAGACATGTGAGCGAGAATAGTATATTCTAAACGATATAGAGTTCTTAATATAGTTGGCGAGGGGTGTCTCACCTCAGACACGAAGTAGTCTCGTGATAGCAGTGTATCGTGTTATCTCGCTCAATATGTCATCACGCATCGGTGCCGGTCTAGTCATGTACTGAGTCCTGAGTATAATGATGCGTGTCTGCTACAAACTTTTGAATGATACGTAGGTCGTCCGCGTAAATTGTGGAGCAATTTAGTTACCAGGAAATTTGCCGGACTTGAACGTGGGAGAATTTATCCGTGGGGTGAAACGTGTCGTATTCTCATGCGCTCACTCGGCATCGATGTTTTTCGATTGAAATCCGTGAATATCACGAATGCTTATGCGTGACTCCTAAGTGATGTGAGTATGTTTTAGATGCCCCTTTTTCTGTTGCTTATGTTCTCCTACCTAGAGATATATGAAATAGATACATAGTAGGAGCACATAGTGACAGATTTGTTTTTGGTCTAGGGGGTGGTATGGTCGACTATTTATGTTATGCTCCTCCAAAGCAAGTTATTCTGCAGGCAACTCGGACCTACCTACCTGATTCCCGTAAGCTGTTACCTTTCGTTATATACTATCTGCTTCTTATATTTACAGCTTGACGAGCAAAGGTATACGCTGTGACCCAGCGGATTATGAGACAGGCATAACAACCTCAGCCCTCTTTACAATCATACGTAGCTCCAAAGAACACTCGGTAACAGTGGGTGATCTGAAGAGGAATTCGAGGCGGCTAAGCCGTCGCTCCAACAGGTGCCATAAGACAAATGCGCGATGACAAGTCTCTAGACACCAGTCGCGCTATCTGTCGAGTCTTACACATTCCTTGTGGGTGTCAGAACAACCCACAAGGGTAGAATTGATGTCAGAATTAATCAAATAGAAACATGAAAATGCCCGTAGCCTTTCAAGCACGCGAATGTGTTGTACACTGCATATCGCAGAGGGCTTATTGCCAGGATATGCTTTTGCAGCGCAGAGGCAGAGGACTGACAGTTTCATAATATCCACAGCTGTCCATGGTGCTCAGCTGCTAGTCTCACTCTCACTATATTGCGAGTGAGCGCAACGATTTTAACCCGCAGCAATGTTCTCAGTGATACGGACAGTTGCAGTTTTTAAATGATCTTAATTTGCGAAGTCTGATGCGTCGCGATCTGTATTGTTCGTGTGTGTTTGTGTGTGTTGGTTGGACCACGCTAATCGGAAGAAGGCCATTCACAAAGACATGATGAACCACCTGTGTCAATTTTGTTTGTAGGTACATGGAAGCAGAAGCTGCTGCCAGCAGCCAACTACACTCTGAGATGGCCAAAGTGGTGTAACCTGTGTGTAATGAAACCTCCAGAAGAGCAGACTGCTTGTCCCGCAGTTGAGCAATGAAATTTGTGATTTGTTTCAGCGGTTGGCGATAAGTTCACTTCTCTTTTTAAAAAACCCACCATGGTCTTTGAGTTCCACCAATTTTTTTCGTGTACAGGCTGCGGCTGCTGTTTGCCTCATTTTTTTTCTGGAAGCGGGGCTGTGCCTCTAATGCATTGCCCCTGTTACCAGTGAGCTGGGTATCACTTGCCGACCTTAACAGGACGACAGGAGCTTCGAACTCGAGATCCAAAAGATCTTAACCAGCTGCCCTAACGTCGTTAAGCCAGCAACCAGACTTGGTCCACCAGTAATGCTAGCAGATGGGGACACCTAGCTTAACGTCCATCGGAGGGATGGCACACTTTTGATGCAACACCTTGCCTGTGAAAACACCAATTCAACAGTCCATAGTCAGTTGGAATCGAACGAGGGACAGCGACAGCGGAAAAGTTAAATGCACCGCTCTCCACCATCCTTTCTGACAACATATGTACTTGATGCCTACATATCCAATTAATCTACTGGCAACAACTATTTCGCCACAGTACTTCGTAAACACCAAACAACAGGGTCGTTTCACATCCACATGATTTGTGGACCCATGGCCAGCCTCGTCGTCTTAGACGGAAAGCTAACGATGTATCCTAACCTGGACCGCATTATCAGCCTTCCAAAGGGGGACGACGTGCCCATTACAAATGGGCCCCTGCTGATGCTGCCTCAGAAACAGAAAGTTTTCATTTTTGTTTCTCCGACTGCCAACTCTTCCTTCGAACCTCTTGGAAGCCTTGGAACGTTAACTCGTGAACTCCTTACCTGTGTCAGCGTGCAAGATATCAAAACACCGTTTGTGTACTCGCACCATTTCATTATTAATCCATATGAAACAGATGGCGCGCGATAAAAAACAACTGTCCTTAGTGTTGCTGTGTCAGGACAATTAAACTTATTAAGCCTTATCAAACACGCTGCCGCGGTTTAGATTCCTGGAATCCTGGCCCACCATCTGCCACCCCACAAGTATAAGATGTTTTTGGCATTTTCTTTGGTTTGATTGTTTTCCTTTTTTTTTCTTTTTCTTTTCTTTTTTTTTTTCCTTTCCTTTCTTCCCCTGTTCCTCGTTCCAATGGGTAATTACCTTGCCAGTGCTAATTGAACCCCAATGGAACCAGGGGTTAATCGATTCATCACGTTTTGCTCGATCGTTTTTCATCACTTGTTTATTAAAGTATTGATCTCTAATGAGGGTGGTCAAAAGTTTTTGAACGTGGTTAGGAGAAAATACAATGAACTTGGAGCCAGGAGGAGGTAATTTGGCTCATTCATGCCTGCATTTATCTGCCAACACATAATTCAACCCTCAGTTATATCACGAAGGGAAGGGGTGGATTGCAGAAGAGACAACTGGACAGGCAGGGATTATCACCAGGGTGTTTTGGAAATTTCTTTATTTTTAATTGATTTGGGTGGAAAGGAGGGGAGCGGGTGTGGGGTTGTCGGGCGAGGAATATGAACAAACACGACCACACAATCGCCTGCATATATACACAATCGCCAAGACACAAAACCTGCTCGTGCACAACACATAAGCGGAGACTAGTCGTTGCCAATATTCATGCACTCCTCTTATCCGATACTACAGGTACCTACCTAAGTGAAATTTAAAGTTGTCTCCTGTATTTTGAACCAGACTTGTCGGTACCTGTGCAGGAGGATGAAAGTCTGATTTTCAGGTCCTTGGTGCTTCTGCGTCTGTTCTTACGGATGTGAGACTTTGGACTCTGACCAGGGATCTGAGACGGAAACTTAATTCCTTTAGTACCAGGTCTCTTTTGGAGTATCCTGGGATTGCGGTCAGACTTTGTGTCCAACGAGCGCGTTCGCTGAGAGAGACTCAAATGAGATTTTTACTGCATAGTCCATGAGCGTTCAATTGCGGCGGTATGGACATGTGGCTCGTTTCCTTTATGCTGATCCTGCCTCACAGTTCTCTCAGACGAGGAGTCTCCTGAGTGAGGGCCAATGCCGACCACGTGCCTCGTGATGCAGCAGTTGATCGCATCTCAAGGAGATGGTGGGGCCAGCATCTGCCTGGGATGGCCAGATGGAGCCCCTGGAGCCCCGGCGGAAAGTGGACGCAGCCAACGCGCTGCTCCGGTGCATGCTCCCATACCTGACCTGACCTGACTTATGCATGATGGTTTAGAGCATCTGTTCTGAATCATGGAGGTCGTGTGCGTCCAAAACCCCTGGCCGAGTCATACGAAAAACGTTTTTTTATAATGGTATGTGCTGCTTCCTTGCTTGACACACTCAATTTAAAAGGAAGAGAGCAGACAAACAATTCTGGGAAGGCAATGGCAAACGACCCAGTATAACCTTTTGCCAAGCAAACTTCTTTGGCCAGCACAATCGCTCTGTAAAGAGTATGGAGTACATCAAATCAAATCAAATCAAATCAAAAACTGTTTCTGTCACGACCTTTCAGGGAGACAGTTCCGTGCATTAACTACCTTGATGAAAGACCATGACCTTACTACCATCCTAATTCTACTCTTCTGAATCTCAGCGTGTGGCCCCTGGTCCTGTGTCACTCTCTGTTCTGCTGAAAACTACAACATTGTTCTTGTCCCCCTGCATCTCTGACAGGGTCGAACAGGGGACAGTTACATTGAGCTCCGTTCAAGACTGTCTACCGACCGATCATCCGGTCCAATACTTTGTTTACGCGATATTCAAAACCCCCTTGAACATTTAGGCTTTCATATTGCAGATATCTATTCCTCATGACATTATCTCAACCTGATTAGATCACTGCGGTGATTGAGCCCTGAATTATTTTGGCATTTGGTATCCTATATTCTCGAGTAAGATGTGTAAAAACGATAGAAATCACGATATACAGCACGATATCTCAAAAACGATATATAGCACGATATCTCAAAAACAATAGAAATCACTATATCTCAAACACGATATACAGCACGATATCTCAAAAACGATATATAGCACGATATCTCAAAAACGATATACAGCACGATA
>CM068966.1:60498465-60517638 GCA_035128595.1 Eptatretus atami
ACATCATAAAACACAAATCATATTATCATGTCACCAAACATATTGTCATGTTCCCAAATGCATATGCCATTGTGACGTCACCAAACATCATATTATCATGTCATCAAACATCATATTGTCATGTTCCAAAATGCACATCACATTGTGATGTCACCAAACACAATCCTATTATCATGTCACCAATAAACACACCGTGTTGTCATGTTCCCAAATGCACATCCCATTGTGACCTCATCAAACACATCATATTATCAGGTCACCAAACACCGTATTGTCATGTTCCCAAATGCACATTCCATTGTGACATCACCAAACATCATATTATCATGTCACCAAAAACCGTATTGTCATGTTCCAAAATGCACATCCCATTGTGACATCACCAAACATCATATTATCATGTCACCAAACATCGTATTGTCAGTTCCAAAATGCACATCCCATTGTGACGTCACCGAACACATCATATTATTACGTCACTAAACACACTGTATTATAATGTTCCCAAATGCACATCCCATTGTGACCTCACCAAACACATCCTATTATCATGTCACCAAACACATCGTATTGTCATGTTCCCAAATGCACATCACATTGTGACGTCACCACTACCCACTCCGAAACTACTGACACAGTACTACCTCCATCCTTCTGTTTCTCCTTTATATATGTATCTCATGACCCAGGAAGGTTACCATGATGATGACATTAAATCAGATCAGATATTTCGATGTAAAAAAAAAAGAAGAAAAGAACATGAATATACGGTATAAGAGGCAAAGGGAAACTCAGTTTGAGGAAGGGGAGCACTGAAAGGAGAGACAGAGAGCATTAAGGGAAATTGACAAAGGAGGGCCTGAGAGCGACAACCAAATGAGAGATGCGGACGGTTTGGTTTTTTCCCATTAGTGATGCATTTGGATGAAGGTGATGGATCCAGAAGCGCTCTCTGGACTCTACCCTAGGTGGAGCTGCAGTGGCTCAAATCGGACTCGTTCCGCCGCTGAAGAAGCGTGGTCATCACGGCGGGGGGAGTCGAGGAAAGAAGGAGGGGGCTTAAGGTGTGCACCGAACCCGATGGTGTTTTGAAGAAGGATCTTGTGCGCAAGGTGTCGCACTCCAGTCTCACTGCGCACGAGCGCCGGGTCCACGTCTGGCTCTGCCAATTCTTGTTTGTCGCTCGAGGAGCTAAAAGGAGGCGGTGAGGAGAGAGAGAGAGAGAGAGAGAGAGAGAGAGAGAGAGAGAGAGAGAGAGAGAGAGAGAGAGAGAGGAGAGAGAGAGAGAGAGAGAGAGAGAGAGAGATGCTTCCGCGATGGACGTGATTAAAAAGTCGAGGCTCCCAGAGATCTCATCGTCATCCGTCCCTTCGCTCCTGACGTGGCTTCGCCTCTTGCCATCCTGGAGACTCTCGCACCATTGCTTTAATCCCGCGCTTTCAGTCCATTTCATCGACTCCAAGCCCCCGTCGCTCTCTTTACGCTTCATAAACCTCGCTCTTCTCAAACACCCCCGCATGCAGGTCCATCCTGCGATGCGTGCTCCCTCAGGTTCCCCAGGGGTGCTTTCGGAGCCCCGGTTTTCGGCGGAACAGAACGACTCGGTTTGCGATGAAAGCGCGAAGAACGTCGCCTGGCAAGCGTTGCCCATCATACCCATCATCGGCTGGACCATAGCGGGCAACGTGTTGGTCATCATGGCGGTGGCGCTTGAGCGAAAGTTGCAGACCGTGACGAACTATTTCCTCATGTCCCTCGCCGCCGCAGACCTTCTCGTCGGAGTTCTTGTCATGCCAATTGCACTGCTCACCGTGCTCTTCCGTAAGTTCCTGCCACACAATGGTCTCAATTGCATCTTGCCAGTGGTTAATACATAAACGGGGATCATAGATCCCCACACCACTCCTCCACCCCCCCCCAAAAAATCTTAGAAAATCGTTAAGGAGACCCTCTTGCCTTGTAAGGAGGGTTAAGGAGACCCTCTTGCCTTGTAAAGCTGGTTGATTTTTCTTTAAATATAAGATTTTCGAACTGTATTGATCCAGAGGGAGTCCTTCCTGGCAGGATGGCACAGGTGGAGCGCATTTACCTTGGAGCTTAGTCTGGGTTCGATTCCCGACACAATTATTAAGTGATTCGTGCTTCGCCACATGACGTTGTATCAGTTAATATACAGTCCTTCGGAAGGACTTGAAACCAGGTATCCCATCTCCCAGCATTGGATGGTGGACGTCAAACATACCACGGTGTCTTTCGATGAAGGGTTGGTGCATTTTCTCCGGCACCCTCAGTGAATTACAAAATTCCTGCTCTAAACTTACAGGGGGCACTGCACCAGTGGCATAGCCACGCACCTGGGCAGTGATATAACACGATCTGCATGCTGCACATGAGAGAAGAAGACTGAGTCAATTGGGTGCTCAACCCCCCCCCCCCCCAGCCCCTCCCTCCTCTCCTTCCACTTTGACCCCTGCTCCTTGCTGCACGATCTTCCTTTAGCTAGCCGCCGACCCACCCTTATCCCTACCGGTGGAACTTACATTGCTCTGTAAATACCTTTCTTCTTCATCACTGTGATCTTCATATTTTTAAGGATGTGGTATGATGTGGTCTATGGTACCAAGCCCCGCATTGTCCCACGACTTTGTTTGATTTTCCCCTCTCCCACTCTTGCTTGTGGTTTTAAGCTTCAGCATGAAACAGCTTTCCAAGTCACTAATGCAGTGTGCCACTGATGCAATGCCCCCTGTAAGCTCTCCCTCATGCACAGATTTATCCCCTCTCGTCTTCAGTTGTCCTACCCTTCCTCCCGCCCATGGTTCACTGAAGCTTGTAGCGATGCAGTTGTCCCGAACAACTTGCCTTTGCCTCATGAAGCACAACCCAACTGAGGGTAATCTCAGTTCCTTCCATAAAGCTCGGAACAAGTGTGTATCTACCGCCAGGAGAGCCAGAAAAAGAACATCTTTCCAAAGCTCAAGTCTGAACTCTCAAACCTCTCTCCTCCTCAAAGCTGGTGGCGTCTAATCAAATCTGTTTCTGGTGTATGATCCCCCTCATCCCCTTCCCTTACCTCAAATGGCCGCGCTGCTGATACGCACGTGAAAAGGCCGAATGCCTAAACTCGGTGTTTGCATCAAAAATCTTGTGTCCGAAACCCATTGCTTTCTGTTCCCACCTTACCCAGTCGCACCCAACTGTCCCTGGACTCTGTGTCCTTTTTCTTCCAACAAAGTGGAGAAGCTTGCTGTCAAACCTCGACTCAGATGATTCTGCAACCGGTCCAGATGGCATCAGCCACGTGTCCTACAAACTGCCCTCTGCTCTTTGCTCACCTCTCTCTGTCTATTCACCCTCTCATTTGCTCAAGGTCATCTGTCAACGTGCTTGGAAATCAGCAAACATTACTGCCCTGAATAAAAAGTTGCAGAAACAGATCCCTGCAACTGCAGACCAACAGCCTTCTCCCAATATCAGCAAGTTTAATGGAATCCATCATCGCTTCAGACATTAAATCCTTCCTCTCTCCAATGGCTTGATTTCCGATCATCAATTTGTTTCAGAACAGGTCACTCTACCCTGGATATGCTGCTTTGCTCTCCCAACAATGGATGGAGGTTTCAATGCCGGACATGATTTAGTAGCCATATCCCTAGACATATCGCGTGCCTTTGACCCGGTCTGGCACCTGCGTGCTCCCAAACTCTCTTCCTATGATATCAAGGCATCTCCACTCAATGGCTCGCAGACTTGCTCTCCTGTCGCAGCCAACATGTGGCCCTAAATGGAGTTCTTTCATCCTCTTCCTGTCCAGGCTGGAGTTTCCTCAAGGTAGTGTTCTGGGCCCTGTTCTTTTCTGGTGTTCATCAATGATCTCTCCGACTCTCTGGAAATCCTTTTATCTCTTTGCTGATGACTCTACACTCTGCCATACCATCTGTCATCCTCAGACGGCAAGCGCAGCTTCTTCGCTCACTGTAGATCTGGTAAATCACAACTGTCCAACACGTGGAACATGTGTTTCAATCCAGACAAATCTCACACTCTCACTATGTCTCTCCAAAGGACCGTTTGGAACCCCCCACCCCCCTCCCCATTCTACTTTCTCAAACATCCACTGGAAGAAGTCCTTTCATTCAGCTTATGAGTCTCACCATCTGCCATGATCTTTCCCTGGGAAAAGCCACATTTCCAACCTGGCCTCCAAGCCAGTCGTTGACTGGGTATCCTCCGTCGTGCAAAATCCTTCCTCGGCCACCTGAGCTCCTGACCAATACAAAAGCTTTCGTTTGGCAGCCTGAATGGAGCACTGCTCTCTCATTGGGCTGGTGCTCCTGCTCCCACCTTTCTCGGCTTCACGCTGTGGAAACCAAGGCATTTAGGATCATTGGTATCTCCCAGCGATGAGTCTGAGTCTTTGGGCTCTGCACTCTCACCGCAAGCAGGTCGGTGGTCTTTCTGTCTTCTACCATCTTCCTCTCGCGTCTCGCCCCCCCCCTGCTCTGTCTGCGATTTTGTCCCCACCATATTTCCACAGGAGCTAAAGGTCCGCAAACAACCCCTTCTGGTAAAAACTACCAAAATCACGAATCACTGCTCACCTTCAATCTTTCATTCCTCTTTTTCCCCACCTTTGGAAATAAACTCCCACACTCTCTTCAATCCATTCTTCCTCCAGGCCTTCAAAAAGCTGTCACTCACCTCTTAATCGTCCCCATCCAAATCCTCGATCTTTTCACCCCCGTTAATCCACCCAAACGCACCTCCTTCAAAATTCCTGTTTTCCTTCCTGAAAGTCCTGTAATGTCCATCTTGTTATACACGGTGTTCCCGCCCCATCCTTCTCCCTTCACAGATCTGCTAATGTCTCTGTTCTCGCTGTTTTGTCCATCCACTCCCACCCCTCTTGATCCATGCCCCCTTACAGTGCGTTGTGTGTATAACTCTCATACAAGCCTCAACAATGTATACAAAAAAATAAAAGTCTGGTAGGTATGGAAGCATTTGCAATCCAATGTGACCATTTCAGAGCTACCATGATGTCATCGCGATAAAAATGTTAAATTGCATGCAATTATCAAAAGGCAATATTGTCGCAACAAAATCAGATATATATTTTAGAGAACAAATCTCTACAAAGGGCTGGAGGTGAGTAATTACAGTATAATTATCGGTTGGAAGCAGATAATTATGAGCTTACTCAATTCCATTCGTTTGTGTAATATTGTACCAGCAGTGAATATCCTTGTATTTGTTGCATAAAATCATCTACATTATGCATACGCAAGGAAGTGGGTGGTGGAGGGGAGTGGAACAAATTGAGAAAATAAAATTTGAGATCGAGATCAGATAGAGTGGAGATACAGAGGTGAGGTTGGAGAGGAGTGGTTAAAGAGGTGAGGTGGAAGAGGAGAGGTGAGGTGGGTGAGATGGTGAGAGGAGTAGGTGAGAGAGGTGAGATGGAGAGGAGTGGTACGAGCGGTGAGATGGTGAGAGGGAGTGGTGAGAGAGGTGGGTGGAGAGGAGTGGTGATGAGCGGTGAGATGGTGAGAGGAGTGGTGAGAGAGGTGAGGTGGAGAGGAGTGGTGAGAGAGGTGAGATGGAGAGGAGTGGTGAGAGAGGTGAAAGTGGAGAGGAGTGGTGAGAGAGGTGAGGTGGAGAGGGTGGTGAGAGAGGTTAGATGGAGAGAGTGGTGAGAGAGGTGAAGTGGAGAGGAGTGGTGAGAGAGGTGAAGTGGAGAGGAGTGGTGAGAGAGGTGAAGTGGAGAGGAGGTGGTGAGAGAGGTGAGATGGTGAGAGGAGTGGTGAGAGAGGCGAGGTGGAGAGAAGTGGTGAGAGCGGTGTGAGGTGGTGAGAGAGGTGAGGTGCAGAGGAGAGAAGAGTATTGTTTCAAGGTGGTTCTTATGTATTGGTACCTATGCACTTTGGCTGATTGAAAGTCAATATAATAATCAATTTTTTTTTCCACAACACGAAGCAACCTCAGCAAAATATACAGAAAGCGTGAATGTTATTGATTTTGCAGGAGTAATGGAACACATGTACCACATTAAAATGAAGTCTTAGAAGAATGTTAAATAAAATATTCACATTTAAACAAAAATCAATCAACACCTCTTTAATTATTGCATTGATGTTAAAATTTGGATCATAGACTATTTCATGTTATCCACTCCAGATATTATGGTGGATGTATGTATTTAGTATGCATGTATGTATGTATGTACTGCATGTTTTTGTTATATCCATATAAATATACACCACAGATCCAAAAAGGCTCCTGAATTTTGTATTCAAGATTATTTAAAGCCGTAAGATTGCCAAAAATCTGGCCAATAATCGCGAATTGACCTGAAACCAGAATGGGCAGATATTTTGTGACCAGACTTCCATCTTTTTCTTTGAAAGTCCAACAAATTATGGACAGAAAGAAAATTCTAGACCCACAAAGTGCTGGAAGCAATAGGTCCTTGAAGAAGGTGGAATAGCGTCTGCAAAAAGGGGGTTTATAGAAAATAGGTTCGTTTAGAAACATTGAGGTGGAAGAGGAACTGGTTTCATGACGCAGTGACAAAGCTTGCAAGGCGATGATGACACTCTGCAAGTACAGTGGAAGCGATGACACCTCCTTCTTAGGAGATTGAGCAAAAACAGCTCGCAACAATAACCGCAGCCGACCTGCTTGCTTCAGCAAACACAGGGTGAATCTCCCAGTTATGTGGCTGCAAAGAAGCTTCTTCACGAAAGAAAGCAGAATGTCATGAGCCTGCTGGCGACATCAACAAGCCCTGATCCCCTTCATTAATGAGGAAGGCTGAGGAGACCTCGGAGTCAGTGTCCACCATCCAAACAAGATGACGGGGATGATCAGGCACAAACCACTCGCTCAGGATGCTGGAGCACAAACTACTTGTTCAGATGACGTGGTGCAGGCAAAAGCGATCCACAGTGAGTGAACGATTCGCTAGAATGATGTAATGCAGTACCACTGTCGACTGTTGGTGCTCGGCTAGTGGCTTAGACTCAATCAAGCACCCCTTTTTTTTGTATGCCTTGTCGAGGCTCGTATGGAGAGCTAACACACAACGCACAGCAAGGGGGGCATGAAAACAAGAGGGGGGCGAGTGGGAAGGTACAAAACAGTGGGGAGACAGAGACATTACAACATATCTGTGGAGGGAGAGGGATTGGGCGGGACACGGGATATATAAGATGGACATTACAGGGACTTTCAGGAAGGAAGCATGGAATTTAAGGAGGTGGGCTTGGGTGGATTAACGGGGGTAGAAAAGATCGAGGATTAGATGGGGATGATAAGAAGGTGGTGGTGAACAGCTGTTATTGAAGCTGGAGGGAAGAATGGGATTGACAGAGTGAGGGAGTTATTCGCAAAGGTCGGGAAAAAAGAGGAATGAAAACGTGAAGGTGAGCAGTGATATCGAGATTTTGGTAGTTTACCAAGAGGAGGTTGTTGGAGACGCTGAGCGCCCTGCGGAAATGTGGTGGGGATAAATCACAGAGAGAGCAGGGGGGGCGAGGCTGGAGAGGAGACGGTAGAGTGGTTGATCAACATTTAAAATGGTTTGATGAGGACCGGCTGGCCAGGCTGTGGCTGCATATCATATAGGATCCCTTTAACTTTAAAGCCGGTCTTCTCGGCGCGCACGCAGCAGTTAATGAAATAAAATGATTCGGTTCAAATTAATGCTTTATCCACAAAAGAGGTATTGCTTAACGTGCAACACCCTGGAGAATGTCACAAACTTCAAATGCCCATAAAATAAACATTGCAGATAAATCAGCCCATGTTGCTGTTCGTTTGTGCCCACGTCACAATGTAAATAATCGTGGGTCCGTGCAAACATATAAGCTTTAATTTTAAAACATCTGTTTTTCATCCAGATTTGCTTTGATTTCCTGTAGAGCACCCTCGGCGAAGCCGCTCCGAAAATATAGACATAGATCTGGGCAGACGCTAAGGATAAGCGTCCATTGGGGGACAGGGGGCGCTGAGGTCTTGCAGTGAATGCATTAAATTCATATAGCAATCAATGAAGCTGTGAATTTTGGCACATTCTAATTTTTCGTTCACCTCAAATATAATTCTCCAAGAAAGGAAAATAGAAAAGTTATATTGCTTTTGGAAATTCACCATTTTTCTTGTCTATCTACGGAGGGGGAAACATTGCGCTTGTTTTGTTAAAGTAAATAGGTTACATTGGCCTAGTTATATGTTGAAGATTCGGCGCCGCTTAACAGCACCGCCGTCTCAGGGGTTAATAACGCCGGCTAAGTTCAGCACAGGTCTGGGTCATCCCTCAAGGATACGATACCAAAGTACCTCCTTGGCCTTGGCCAGTTGGGGATAATACAACCCCGACTAACAGACTGGGTTTTGATCAGAGACCGAGCAAGTCTGCCGGCAGTCCATAGCCATGTTGATTTAAATTACAAAATCGCAGCGAATTGTTTTTCGGCACGACACGAATAAATCAGGGTGGCGCCAATTTCGTATGAAATCAGCGGCAGATTTATTTGGGAACAATCGAGGAAACATGACACAAGCAAAGCATTCAACTGATAACGTTATCATTCATCTATAACCCGCTCTTATCTAGGGAGCTACGGATACGGGTTTCGCAATGGGGGCCTAGCATAAATAAACCCTAGCCTGGACAACAGCATACAAGACATGGAGTAGTTTTGGTTGGTGCCGTATTGGACAAGAGTTAAAGTGTGAATGGCAACGAATGCGGCTCGGACAAGCCGATGTCGCCGGATCGAGGCCAGCTGCGAGATGCAGCGTGGCAAGTATGGCATGCCGACGTACTCGCTGATCGGGCACCGTCTCAGCTAAGCATGCAGCCTCGGTGCGTCCAGCCCTGTAAGTCGACGGCCACGGAAGAGAAGATCTGGTGTGTGGTTCCAGCTGTTTTTTCACAAGGTCCAGTCTACAAATCCAGGCCTGGCCTGGTACACCAGATTGGCAAATCTGGGTGTTGGACTCTGCAGGTGGATCGATGGGATGACAAGACATGGTCGAGCTGTGCAGGAGTTAAGGACAGTCAGAGCTTTGTGGTGGATCAGGGTGAACGCTGGGGATGACCTGCATGCTGGATCCGATGGCCAAGGAGGAACAGCTCGTCAGTCACTCCTCATAAAGAACGATAGCAGACAGGAAAAAGCAGTTCCTCTTGCCTTTTGGGCGGGTTTCCTCGACCGGTTTTGGTGTGACCAAGGACGAAGTGATTAAATTTTTGGTCGAAGATCTGGATCCGAACCAAGCTACAAGAATTTTTTTCAGTGCTCTTCAAGCCATTGAGAGATTAGGGCCAATGAATATAATGCACGATATCTCAAAAGTTGTGAGGACGTTGACGGATTCAAATGAAACTTAGTGGAACAGGTTGGGTGTGTGACCACGACAAATTGATTTTATTTTGGTGAAAGTCTGATCTGGATGTTGGATCTGAGAATTATTTAATTTTTTAAGTGATTCTTCAACACTTGAAGGAAAGGGTTAACCTGAATAACATAGCATGATATCTCATACAATTGTTAACGGATTCAGATGAAACTTGTGGACCAGTTGGGTGTGAGTGAACATAGACAATAATTGATTCATCTTGGTGAAGATCGAACTGGATCTGGGTACGAAGAATTTTTAATTTTAAAATGATTCTTCACCATTGAGACATAGGGCAAAAACGATGATAGCATGATATTTCAAAAAATGTATTCGGCCGCGATATGTTTCCACTCGATTAGGCATTGCGTGATGGAAATATGTGCTGTCAACGAGTACCCTTCTAGTTAAGTCTGTTTCTGGTGTATGTTCCCCCTGCTATCCTCTCCATTACCTCAAATGGCTGCACAGCTGACACCATGTGAAGGCTGAAATGCCTAAACTCTGTGTTTGTTATACATCTTGTGTCCCAAACGATCACTTTGTGTACCCGCCTTACCTGGCTAGCACCCAGCTGCTCTGCAAACTCTGCTTCTTTTCTCCCAAGCAAGGTGTAGAGTTTGCTGTCAAACCTCGACTCTGACTCTGAAAATGTCCGGACGGCATCAACCGCATGTGTCCCTTAAAACCTGCTTGCTGCTCTTGCTCACCTCCTCTCGTTTCTATCACCTCTATTTGATAAAGGTTCCATCTCCAATCTGCTTGAAAATCAGCAAAACATTACTGCACCAGCATAAAATTGTGCAAAAACAGATCCCTGCAAACTACAGACAATCAGCCTTCTCCAATCAATCAGCAAGGTTAATTGAATCAATAACGCTTCAGAGCATTAAATCTTCACTCTTCTCCAATAGTTTGATACTTCATTCATCAATCATCATTTGGATTCAGCAGGCATTCTAGCTGGGACAATGCTGTTTCTGCTTTCCCAACAATCCTCAAATGCCAAACATGAGATCAGAGCCACTCCTAGACATAACGCAAGCTTTCATACATTCCTGGCACCTGGCCCTGCTCACAAACTCTCCTCATTATGGTATCCAGGCCATCTCCACTGCATGGCCGCAAACCTTCTCTACTGTCATCGTCAACAGTGTGACTGTCATGGAAATTCCTGTCACTCTTCTTCCTCTCCAGGGCTGGAGTTCCTCTTGGCAGTGGTTCTGGCCCTTGTAATTTTTCTTAATCTCATCTTCATCATGATTCTCCGACTCTCTGGAAATCCTCTTTATCATTTTGCTGATGACTCCATCCCTTCTCTGCCATATACTGTCATCGCCTCAGAATTGGCAGGCAGCAGCCCGCTTCCTCTCTGGCGACCTGGGATAAAAAAATTGAAAAGTCCTTCCTTGGCAAACCTGAGGCTCTTTACCACATACAAAGCTTTCATCTGCAGCCGTGATGGAGTACTGCCCTCCCTATGGCTGGTGCTCCTGCTCACACATAATAGTTCAGCTCACGCTGTGGAAACGAAGGCTTTTAGGATCATTGGTATCTCCTGCGATGAGGTGAGTCTTTGGGTTTTTCAACTCTTCTACCACAGGCAGGTTGGTGGTCTTTCTGTCTTCACTGACTCTCTCTGGCATTTCACACTCCTGGTCTGTGCTGTCCCCCCCCCCCACATATTTCCGCACTGCACCTCAAGGTCACCAGCAATCCGCCTTCTCGTAAGCTACCAAAATCAAGAATCACTGCTCACCTTCACATCTTTCATTCTTTTTTCCCACTTCTGAACAAACTCCCACACTCTCTTGCAATTCCATCTTCTCCAGTTTCAAAATCTTGCTGTTCACGCACATTCAATATGTCTCTCTCCATCCAACATCATGATCTTTTCTGCCCCGTTAACCGCACTCCCAAACTACTCCTTCAAATTACCGTGCTTTCCTGACTGAAAGTCGCCTGTGGTGTCCATTTGTTTTACCCCTTGTGTACACCGCCTTCCGCTCTTCCCTGCCACAGCTCTCCTATGTCCTGCTTTTCCTAAATGTTGTTGTTGCCATGGCTGTGCTCCATTTCCCTCTCCTGCCCCTTTGGTTATATGTTCTTGTGTTATCTCTGATTACGAGCCTTGACTAGTATAGACAAAAAATCAACAATAGTGATAGAATGAGCTCTTCTTTAAAAGTGTTACAGCTCAGAGTAATTTTTTTCTGTAAATATACGGCAAAAAGTTACAATAAGCAGAGGAAAGTAGTGGCTTGTTACGTTGTAGTCACCTTCATTGTCAGCTCCATGTTTTGTTTTTTTTACCAGCTGTAAGCAGACTAGAGCCTGCACTGGCCGACTCTTACTCGTGGATGTTTTCGTTTATGTGACAATTCGCGATGGTTTGTGGACGGTTTTTTTTTCCTGGTGATACTTGCTTTGAAGTTGAACAGTTTGCAAATTCAACTTTCTATGCCACCTACAAGGAATAAATATTTATAACATGAGGCAGGAGAATAGAAACAGTATTTTTGTCTGTTGTTCAACCGAGATGATATTCACATACTCACTTTTAGCTATAGGGGGGCAACTTAGCATAACAATTGGTGCACTTTGTGGGAAGCACCAAAAAGTAGCCTATCCACATTATGGAACCAGATTGGATATTGGCCATCTCAAAATTTTTTGATGGCATGGAAATGGCTGCCACAGCCATCAGCGGCTGAATTTGAGATGGTCCAATATTCCAAATCTGTTCATAATATGAGATAGGCTACTAGTGTGCTAAATTTGCTTGCTTTCCTCACAAAATGCAACAATTTGTTATGCTATTATTTTAGGCTAGTTGCCCCACTACTATGTCTATGTGCTGAATTTGATTACTGGCCCCACAATAAACTGGTGGGATTGGTGTTTCGCCGCAAGATCGGGTGCGTTACAGTCATAAAGTGTGCCTCCATCGAATGTACGTTAAACTGGAAATCCGCGTTTTGTAGAGCATTAGTTGCTCGAATTAAAAGATCCCACGCTGTTCTTTCAGAAGAGTAGACAAGAGAAGAGTGTTGAAGCAAATTAAATAGTTGGGGTGGAAAATAAACCCAGACTAGGCATTATTCAAAGTAGTGTACTACCTCAAACACACACACTGTTGGGATGACTGAAAAGTGTGATTTATGAGCATCATAGAGAGACAGAACAACAATGTGTGGTGTTGGCTTCCATGGTTTAGGGTGGTGGGCTTGGGATCCTAGATCCTGAGTTCAATCTGGTGCTTGGCTGTTGAATTAATGGTCGCGTGGTTTGGACTCTGGCCAGTTATCCTTATGACGGTTGGCTTAAATGGTTGCCTAGCCTTGCTGGTAATCCTGTGTTTGGAAGTGGTGACCCTCCAGATTTGTGCCCACTAGCCCAAGAGACTGCTCGGACTGGCACAATGCTACTGGCACAAGTAATGGTCCCAATGGATGGATGGGGGACGAACAATAATGGTCCTTTTTTATATCATGCAAAATTGAAAAACAAAAATCAAAATTTTCATGCATTTGCTCCTTTTTTACAACCTAATTGATCTTTTCTTTTATTAATTTTGCACAATAACACTTTAATTTGTACATTGCATTTGCAAAACAAGCAATTAAACATGCCTGAGTACTTAGTTCTGCAAAATGGCTACGATAAGCCGTCTCGATTGCATTTGTACGCTCTTCGTGCGAATATCTGGACCTGTTTCACGGTATTTAATAAATACATGTTAAAAGGTCACGGTGCAATCATTCTCGTCCTTTAAATCCCCAACAGTGCGTTGATGTCCACAGCTTCTGTAATAATTCAAAACTGATCTGTTGACTATAAACCGTTTAAGGGAAAAGGTGCTTGATGCAATTGAAAAACAACCTTATTTTCCTGTAAACAAGAGAGCAAACGTGAAATTCACCAGCATAGTGAATGGAGACGGCATTCAGGCCAATGCCTGGTATTGGCTTAAATGGTTAGGTGGTGGGCTGGATATCCTAGATCCTGATTCAAATGAATTCAATCCACCTCGCTGTTGAATTAATGCCAGGTGGTGTTGACTCTGCCTGTCATCCTTCCGAGGTTGGTCAAACATGGTGCCAGCATGCTGGTATCCCTGTGTTGGAGTGGTGACATCCAGAATTGTTACAATAACCAAGGAGACTGCTTAGCAGCACCAATGCTCTGCACAGAGTATGTCCCTAATCGGATGGTATGGAATTCAGGCTTCATGTGTGATGTCACAAGTACAACGCCTGCAAATGCAGCCAAATAAACGCATTTTATAGAAAATAAATAATGACACGGCGTGTTTTGTCCTGTGTAGGAACCAGGACGTACAAGCTGTGGAAGTTCAAATTGAGTTTATCGTCATAACCCCACTGGAGACACGCTTTTTATTTATTTCTCTGTGAGGTGAATGAAAGAACAAAATGACTCGGGATCATGGGGTTTCACCCACACATAACAGGGAGAGGAGCAAGTAGACATTCAATTGAGATTTATAAAAAAATGAATATTAAATAAATAAACATGTCTGATGACGGGAGGGCGGGAGGGGAAGAAGTAATAATTTAAATTATGTTTATTAGGAAAGGGAAATTTTTTATTAATGTATGCTACCCGCTATAAACTGTATCCTGGTCCATAGCTGGACTGTGGTAAGAGTAAGATGGTCGTGTGTTTTGAGTAGGTTAGATTGCCGTGTACCAGGACACTGTCAGCGTAAGATCCTCTGTTACAGCATGACGCTGAAAGGCAGCATATGTAATTTATATAAGACGTGTAGTTCGTGGTATATATTGTATGGCATAAACACCTGTTTGCGGGTGGGCCAGGTGAGGACTTCAGTCACAAAAACGCTGCATAGGAAAGCGGCTACGTGCTTTTCCAAACACATCATGACTTGTCTGGCGCAGTGCATGCAAGCAGTGACAGGCAAAGGCGTCCCAGAGTGTGGAGGGCAGACCAGAAGGATCATGTGAAGAAGAAGAAAGAAGAAGAAGAAGAGAGAGAACCAAGCAGGAAAGAAGCTATGTGTGGAAAGGACAGTAGAGTCACGAGGAACTGTTCTGGAAAGCACGTAGGAGAGTGGTCTGTGGAATTTTTGTGAGAAGTAAGGATAGCTCTTGGCTTTCCGCTTTGACTCTTTTTCATCGATGGCTTTCATATCTTGAGCACTCCTGCATGGTTGGCTTTACTTGAACTTTGTCTATCTATTCGACGCTGGCTCTCGTCGTCTTCGCTCCTGCTTCCATAACGGGCTGGCACCATCAAACTCTCCATTCCAACGCATAGCAAGAGGAAGTCTCACTTGCAATTCCTATTGTTTGTAAAAGTGTGATCTGGGGCACATAGTTTGGGGTTAGGATTGTTATTTATTTCAATTCATCATTAGGGCCACACGGCGAATATCATTTTCACACACAAAGGAAAGTGGGTTAGCAATTAGTTTAATGACCATCCGTCCTCCTTTACTGTCTGTCTATCAGTTTTATGATTGTGCATTTATGATGAGTGGACAACTTCTTTAAATTTAATGGTTATTTACTTCGCCACCGAAGGTGAAGGAGGGTTATGTTTACCCTTTCTGTCTGTTTGTTACTTGCAATATTTCGAAGATTTTCAAGTTATTGGTTAGTCGATTTTGTTATTCTGTCTGTTTGTCTGTTTTATGCGCCCACAGGTCACAATGTTTAACTATCTTCACGAAACTTCACCACATGGTAAGGAAGAAGCCTATTGTGTTTGAGGTTAAAAGGTCAAAGGTCAACAACTTAGGTGGTGTTTCTAAATCCTGCAATTTTTATCGATTGACTGAATTTGAAGAGAATTTATATTTCAGGTCAGTCTCATTTCACCAAGCCAATTAGTTTTGAGGTCAACATAGACCAAAAGGTCAACATAGGCCAAAAAGTCTAACAACTTAGGTGGAGATTTCTGAAATCTCATTTGACTTAAAAATATAATTGGTGGTTCAATATCATGACGCAAATATGCAAATCCTATCAAACTTGCAAGTCAATTGATGAAAATTGAATATTTGAAAATTCGCCTATTGTTGACCTTTTGGCTATATTCACCTCAAAAAAAAAAAAAACGCTGGTGAATTCAGCAACCTGAATCTGCAAATCGTCAACATTTTAAGTCATGCAGAGAAAATTGAGGATTCTACAATTTTAGAATATATTTGTTGACCTTTTGACCTCAAATACAATACATCGGCTTTCTGTGCTTATGTAACAAATCTACCAGGTGTGAAGTTACATGAGATTGGTTTAAAATTGGTGACCTGTAGGAAATTGACATACAACAAACACACAGACAGAATAAACACACACTTCGCCAACTAAATACTTTGAAAATCTTCCATTTTCACAGTCACAAACAGACAAACAAACGGACCCAAAATGCCTTCATAGCAAGTGACCCGTATTTTGCGAGTTGACCCGTTTCTTCTTTAAACGCGATTTGGTATCGTTAAAACCGCCATTGGATGGAAAGTATGAACAATTTCAAAACTCAATGTTTGAAGGCCTCATTTCCACTCAATGGATTCACACACACAGTGACAAGATCTGTCGCGATCTTCTCCGTATAACAAGGTACCGCTCTAGTCTGATCTGTTGGCTAGGTGACATCATGAGAGCTTTAACCCAGCCGACCAATTCCTTCAATCCTCGTCCGTACGCATCGTCACCCCAATCAATTCGGTCGCTATTTGATTTCCAATTCACTCTTCGACTTCTTACTGTAATATTGGATCTTTATTTTGCGAGTATTTTTGAATGGTGGATTCGATTCAGATGTTTTCATCTGGTCCAGGGTGTCCACAAATTCCGTTCCAATTCAAACCATCATAAAAACATGAATGAAATGGGATAGAATGATGTCGGTCTGATGCGCTTGTGGATGAACGACATATTTCTCAAAGTTTTATTGTCAAGAAATTTATCAAATCATCATATCACATTCCATCGACATTGTATCATAACTTGGCTCATAAACAGGCAACACTCTCTTTATTGTGGGATGGCTATTGCAGTAAATGTGACGTCACGCGTCACAGCACATCTGGAAAACAAGAAAAATAAATAAACCTTTTGAGAAATTGTTCTTGTTTTGAAGAAAATGTGATGTATTTACAATTATGTTGTCTTACTGGAACCTTATCAATAACTGATAAGTCCAACATATCGAATAGAGTTTTAACCACATTTGGTTAACGCCTTTGTGTGCTGATTGTTTAAGGCCAACATGGTTACCTGTTGGCTGATTTTTTTTTTTTTCAATAGGACTGTGAATTTCAAAGTGGTATTTGAAAAGACACAAATGATGTCAAGTTTGGCGACGGATAATCAAAAATTAAAACCAAAAAAACTGTTTCAATTTTTTTTTATTTGTCACAAATCTCGATAACAGCAATGCAAAGGGTTTAAAAAAAAATTTAAATTTCCCAGCTTTTTCAATTTTTCCTACACAAACCGTTTTTTTGTCAAGTTCAACGCTTGCCTGCAAGCAAATGGAAATACGCTCTCTATGGTGAGGGTACTAGGAGGGTTCTTCAAACATGACTCATGCAGTGTTCAAAGTGTCTACTTCATTTAAATCTTCTTCTTCTTCTTCTCTCTGTGTACAGGCAGCTTCTCTGCTGGTAACTATGCATTGTTGGGAATGTGATTATGCTGCTGATGCTGTGCTATCAGTAAACTGGTATACACTCGAAGATGACGCTCGAGGTCAACACCCTGGTGTTAATCAGTCAAGCCATTGGGGCTCAATCAGGACCAGATCAGCACAGCCACTCTACAATAAGTCAAACACGGGCTTTTCTATTTAAATAATTATATGATATTAAGGATTGTTAAAAGAAATATCCAGATACACTTAAGTTTTACATCACGCCTATAAATACATCATAGTATTGCAAAACTGGGTTCTTGGAAGTGCAAAGAAGGTGATTTTGTGTTCTCAAGTGTTCAAGTATATCATTGATAATAAATTAAAGATTAAGGTTGGAGACAAAAAAAATTCCATAACCGTTGATGCCTTCTTTTACACCACCTTATTATCAAGTTACCTTAGGTTATTTGTGGTTGTTGTTTGTGTTGCTTTATGACATCCTTAAAAACCACTAGGTTTCCTGTTAAGAATGATTTTCAATTTTATTTGACTGCCAGGCAAGGCAGAACAGACGTAAAAATATGATCCACTCCTGCTCCAGGCATGCACGATTGGGAAAATTCAGCAAGTACTAACCTGGTGTTGGCTTAAGTGGTAGGGTGGCGACTTGGGATCCGAGGATCCTGAAGTCCAAGTCCCGGCGTTGGCCGCTGAATTAATACCCAGAGGTGACTCAGCCTGTCATCCTTCCGAGGTCCGGCAAAATGAGCCACCCAGTGTACTGGTAAGGGGGACCTGCATCAGCGGCATAGCCGCGTCGCAACCAATGAGCAACCAGCAGCCAGGCGCACAAGTAGAGACGAGAGAGAGAGAGAGAGAGAGAGAAAGAGAGGAGAGAGGAGGGGAAGAGAGAGAAGTCAAAGTACTGTAAAAACCAATTTACAGGTTTGTTTTGTCTGATTCATTGTTCCAATTCGTGTTCAAAATACACATCAATGGTTTAAGAAGTTGTTCCTCGATCATAAACTGACGTTTTGTAGACAGAAGACAGACAGACGGACAGTGAACGCAGTTAATTTAACCCGCTTTATAGCTTCGGTCGCACTGAATAACTCTCTTTCTTCTTCTTCTTTTTATGGCCAAAATTAATTTAACAGACAAATAGGGGTGAAACATAACCCCCATCACCTCGTGGTAGACCGTAAATACCAAATTTTATAGCACAATAACATTGAAATACAAATTAACTAAGTCTCGGGGCTTGCTCTCTGCCTCGTATCTCACTTTCTCTGCCACTAATTACATGGTTTTCAGTCTCTTAATTAATCGATGATCACAGAACAATGTCGGATTAACTTGGAGTAATACATGTTCGCCGGATTAATTGAGTCGGCCCTCATCATTATTGTCTTGCCAACCTTGTCAATTAAACTTTTCAACCAACCCACTGCGTCCCCTCGCTCTCAAGATTGTGTATTTCCTTTGAACGCCCGCTGCCGAATCTGCACTGGTGTCTTCCAGCCCTCGTTGTCCCAATCTGGCTGTACCTGGACGTGCTCTTATCCACGGCATCGATTCTGCGCACCTTTGTGCATCTCGTTGGATCGTTACTTGGCAATCCGACGACCAATTCAGCACAGCCGCTTCGCCAGTCCAAGAATAAGTTTCTACTGAAGGTGCTGGCAAGTCTGGGCTGTGTCTGTTGGTGAGTAATTCCTGATTGAGTCATATCCGCCGAATGATGTCAACCAGGGCCGATTTAGGCATGGACAAGCTGGGCAGCTTGCCCAGGGGCTCCATCAACGCAGGGGGCCTCCACATATTTTCCATGAAAAACAAAAATGTAAGGATAAATGTATTGTGAGTGGCCTGAAGAGGAGTTGGTAGTTAGGGAACGTATAAAGAATATTCATCTTTATCTCATTCTCTATTTTATATAGAGTTCAGATTCTTGTTTCTTGAAAAATATACTTTATGATGATTGTAAAAATATGTCTTGTCCACGCTTTTTAGTATTCTAAGGTAGGGTGGGCCTCCACTACTGAGAGGTGCCCAGGGCCACACATGTCTAAATCCGGCCATGGATGTCCACGAAAACTACCAGATGAAGTAATCATCAAGAAAAGGTCGAACACAGCATACGAT
>CM068966.1:60517980-60538814 GCA_035128595.1 Eptatretus atami
TTTTTCTGGTGTTCATCAATGATCTCTCCGACTCTCTGGAAAATCCTCTTTATCTCTTTGCTGATGACTCTACACTCTGCCATACCATCTGTCATCCCTCAGACCGGCAAGCAGCAGCTTCTTCGCTCACTGTAGATCTGGCGAAAATCACAAACTGGTCAACACGTGGAACATGTGTTTCAATCCAGACAAATCTCACACTCTCACTATGTCTCTCCGAAAGGACCGTTTGGAAACCCCCCACCCCCCTCCCCCATTCTACTTTCTCAACAATCCACTGGAAGAAGTCCTTTCATTCAGCTTATGAGTCTCACCATCTCATGATTTTCCTGGAAAGCCACATTTCCAACCTGGCCCAAAGCCAGTCGTTGACTGGTATCCTCCGTCGTGCAAAATCCTTCCTCGGCCACCTGAGCTCCTGACCACATACAAAGCTTTCGTTTGCAGCCTGATGGAGCACTGCTCTCTCCATTGGGCTGGTGTCCTGCCTCCCACCTTTCTCGGCTTCACGCTGTGGAAACCAAGGCATTTAGGATCATTGGTATCTCCCGCGATGAGTCTGAGTCTTTGGGCCTCTCACTCTCACCGCAAGCAGGTCGGTGGTCTTTCTGTCTTCTACCATCTCCTCTCCGTCTCGCCCCCCCCCCTGCTCTGTCTGCGATTTGTCCCCACCATATTTCACAGGACGCTAAAGGTCCGCAAACAAAACCCCTTCTGGTAAAACTACCAAAATCACGAATCACTGCTCACCTTCAATCTTTCATTCTCTTTTTCCCCACCTTTGGAATAAACTCCACACTCTCTTCAATCCCATTCTTCCCTCCAGGCCTTCAAAACAGCTGGTCACCATCACCTCTATCGTCCCCCATCCAAATCCTCGATCTTTTCTACCCCCGTTAATCCACCCCAAACGCACCTCCTTCAAATTCCCTGTTTTCCTTCCTGAAAGTCCCTGTAATGTCCATCTTGTATACACGGTGTTCCCGCCCCATCCTTCTCCCTTCCACAGATCTGCTAATGTCTCTGTTCCTCGCTGTTTTGTCCATCCCACTCCCACCCCTCTTGTCTCATGCCCCCTTACAGTGCGTTGTGTGTTAACTCTCATACAAGCCTCAACAATGTATACAAAAAAAATAAAAGTCTGGTAGGTAATGGAAGCATTTGCAATCCAATGTGACCATTTCAGAGCTACCATGATGTCATCCGATAAAAATGTAAATTGCATGCAATTATCAAAAGGCAATATTGTCGCAACAAAATCAGATATATATTTTAGAGAACAAATCTACAAAGGGCTGAGGTGAGTAATTACAGTATAATTATCGTTGGAAGCAGATAATTATGAGCTTAATCAATCCATTCGTTTGTGTAATATTGTACCAGCAGTGAATATACCTTGTATTTGTTGCATAAAATCATCTACATTATGCATACGCAAGGAAGTGGGTGGTGGAGGGGAGTGGAACAAATTGAGAAAATAAAATTTGAGATCGAGATCAGATAGAGTGGAGATACAGAGGTGAGGTGGAGAGGAGTGGTTAAAGAGGTGAGGTGGAGAGGAGAGGTGAGGTGGTGAGATGGTGAGAGGAGTGGTGAGAGAGGTGAGATGGAGAGGAGTGGTTCGAGCGGTGAGATGGTGAGAGGAGTGGTGAGAGAGGTGAGGTGGAGAGGAGTGGTGAGAGCGGTGAGATGGTGAGAGGAGTGGTGAGAGAGGTGAGGTGGAGAGGAGTGGTGAGAGAGGTGAGATGGAGAGGAGTGGTGAGAGAGGTGAAGTGGAGAGGAGTGGTGAGAGAGGTGAGGTGGAGAGGAGTGGTGAGAGAGGTGAAGTGGAGAGGAGTGGTGAGAGAGGTGAAGTGGAGAGGAGTGGTGAGAGAGGTGAGATGGTGAGAGGAGTGGTGAGAGAGGCGAGGTGGAGAAGAGTGGTGAGAGCGGTGAGATGGTGAGAGGAGTGGTGAGAGAGGTGAGGTGGAGAGGAGAGAAGAGTATTGTATTCAAGGTGGTTCTTATGTATTGGTACCTCATGCACTTTGGCTGATTGAAAGTTCAATATAATAATCAATTTTTTTTTCCACAACACGAAGCAACCTCAGCAAAATAATACAGAAGCGTGAATGTTATTGATTTGCAGGAGTAATGGGACACATGTACCACATTAAGATGAAGTCTTAGAAGAATGTTAAATAAAATATTCACATTTTAAAAAAACAAAAAAATCAACAACTCCTTTAATATTTGCAATTGTCGTTAAAATTTGGATCATAGACTATTCATGTTAATCTCCAGAATATTATGGTGCATGTATGTATTTAGGTATGCATGTATGTATGTATGTACTGCATGTTTTTGTATATACATATAAATATACACCACCAGATCCAAAAAGGCTCCTGAATTTTGTATTCCAAGATTATTTAAAGCCCGTAAGATTGCCAAAAAAATCTGGCCAATAATCCGAATTGACCTGAAACCAGAATGGGCAGATATTTTGTGACCAGACTTCCATCTTTTTCTTTGAAAGTCCAACAAATTATGGACAGAAAGAAATTCTAACCCCACAAAGTGCTGGACAAAGGTCCTTGAAGAAGGAATGGCTGCAAAAAGGGGGTTATAGAAAATAGGTTCGTTTAGAAACATTGAGGTGGAAGAGGAACTGGTTTCATGACGCAGTGACAAAGCTTGCAAGGCGATGATGACACTCTGCAAGTACAGTGGAAGCGATGACACCTCCTTCTTAGGGAGATTGAGCAAAAACAGCTCGCAACAATAACCCAGCCGACCTGCTTGCTTCAGCAAACACAGGGTTGAACTCTCCCAAGGTATGTGGCTGCAAAGAAGCTTCTTCACGAAAAGAAAGCAGAATGTCATGAGCCTGCTGGCGACATCAACAAGCCCCTGATCCCCTTCATTATGAGGAAGGCTGAGGAGACCTCGGAGTCAGTGTCCACCATCCCAAACAAGATGACGGGGATGATCAGGCACAAACCACTCGCTCAGGATGCTGGAGCACAAACTACTTGTTCAGGATGACGTGGTGCAGCAAAAGCGTCCACAGTGAGTGAACGATTCGCTCAGAATGATGTAATGCAGTACCACTGTCGACTGTTGGTTGCTCGGCTAGTGGCTTAAGCACTCAATCAAGCACCCTTTTTTTTGTATGCCTTGTCGAGGCTCGTATGAGAGCTAACACACAACGCACAGCAAGGGGGGCATGAAACAAGAGGGGCGGGAGTGGGAAGGACAAAACAGTGGGGAACAGAGACATTACGATATCTGTGGAAGGGAGAGGGATTGGGCGGGGAACACGGGATATATAAGATGGACATTACAGGGACTTTCAGGAAGGAAAGCATGGAATTTGAAGGAGGTGGGCTTGGGTGGATTAACGGGGGTAGAAAAGATCGAGGATTTAGATGGGGGATGATAAGAGGTGGTGGTGAACAGCTGTTTTGAAGGCCTGGAGGGAAGAATGGGATTGAACAGAGTGAGGGAGTATATTCCAAAGGCGGGAAAAAAGAGGAATGAAAACGTGAAGGTGAGCAGTGATTCGAGATTTTGGTAGTTTTACCAGAAGGAGGTTGTTGGCGGACCTTGAGCGCCCTGCGGAAATGTGGTGGGGATAAATCACAGAGAGAGCAGGGGGGGGCGAGGCTGGAGAGGAGACGGTAGATGGTTGATCAACCATTTAAATGGTTGATGAGGACCGGCTGGCCAGGCTGTGGCTGCATATCATATAGGATCCCTTTAACTTTAAAGCCGGTCTTCTCCGCGCACGCAGCAGTTAATGAAATAAAATGATTCGTTCAAATAATGACTTTATCCACAAAAGAGGTATTGCTTAACGTGCAACAACCCTGGAGATGTCACAAACTTCAAATGCCCATAAAATAAACATTGCAGATAATCAGCCATGTTGCCTGTTCGTTTGTGCCCACGTCACATGGTACATCAATCGTGGTCCGTGCAAACATTATAACTTTATTTTAAAACATCTGTTTTTCATCAGATTTGCTTTGATTTCCTGTAGAGCACCTCGCGAAGCCTCCGAAAATATAGACATAGATCTGGCAGACGCTAAGGATAAGCAGTCCATCTGGGGGACAGGGCGTGAGGTCTTGCAGTGAATGCATTAAATCATATAGCTCAATGAAGCTGGTGAATTTTGGCACATTCCTAATTTTTTCGTTCACTCAATATAATTCTCCAAACAAGGAAAAATAGAAAAGTTTATTGCTTTGGAAATTTCACATTTTCTTGTCTATCTACGGAGGAGGGAACATTGCCTTGTTTGCTTAAAGTAAATAGGTACATTGGCCTAGTTATATTGTTGAAGATTCGGCGGCGCTTAACAGCACCGCCGTCTCAGGGGTTATAACGCCGGCTAGTTCAGCACAGGTCTCGGGTCATGCGCCTCAGATCACGATACCAAAGTACTCCTGTGCCTTGCCAGTTGGGGATATACACCCCGGCTACAGACTGGGTTTGATCAGAGACCGAGCGAAGTCTGCCGCAGTCCATAGCCAGTTTGGTCTTAAATACAAATCGAGCGATTGTTCTTCAGCACGACACGAATAAATTCAGGGTGGCAAATTTCGTATGAATCAGCCAGATTTATTTGGGAAACATCGAGGAACATGACACAAGCAAAGCATTCACGATAACGTTATCATTCATCTATAACCCGCTCTTATCTAGGGAGCTACGGATACGGGTTTCGCATGGGGGCCCTAGCAAAATAAACCCTAGGCCTGGACAACATGCATACAAGACATGGAGTAGTTGGTGGTGCCTCATGGACAAGAGGAAAAGTGTGGAAGGCACGAATGCGGCTCGTGACAAGCCGATGTCGCCGGATTCGAGCGCCCAGGTCGAGCATGCAGCGTGGCAAGATGGCAGCGACGTACTCCTATCGGCACCGCTCACGCACGCAGCCTCGGTGCATCCAGCCCCTGTAAAGTCGACGGCACAGGAGAGAAAGATCTGGTGTGTGTTCCAGCTGGTTTTTCACAAGGTCCAGTCTACAAATCCAGGCCTGGCCTGTACACCAGATTAGGCCAAATCTGGGTGTTGGACTCTGCAGGTGGATCGATGGGATGACAAGACATGGTCGAGCTGTGCAAGGAGTAAGGACAGTCAGAAGCTTTGTGGTTGGATTCAGGGTGAACCTGGGGATGACCTGCATGCTGGATCCATGGCCAAGGAGGAACAGCTCGTCAAGTCACTCCTCATAAAGCCGATAGCAGACAGGAAAAAGCAGTTCCTCTTGCCTTTTGGGGCGGGTTTCTCGGACCGTTTGGTGTGTGACAAGGACGAAGTGATTAGATTTTGGTGAAGAACCGGATCCGAATCCAACTACAAGAATTTTTTTCAGTGCTTCTTCACCATTGAGAGATAGGGCCAATGAATATATAGCACGATATCTCAAAAAGTTGTGACGGATTCAAATGAAACTTAGTGGACAGGTTGGGTGTGTGACCACGACAAATTGATTTTATTTTGGTGAAAGTCTGAATCTGGATCTGGATCCGAGAATTATTTAATTTTTTAAGTGATTCTTCACCATTGAGAGAAAGGGTTAAACCAATACATAGCATGATATCTCTAAAAGTTGTTAACGGATTCGGATGAAACTTGGTGGACCAGTTGGGTGTGTGAACATGACAAATTGATTCCATCTTGGTGAAGATCCGAATCTGGATCTGGGTACGAGAATTATTTAATTTTGAAAATGATTCTTCACCATTGAGACATAGGGCCAAAAACGATGAATAGCATGATATTTCAAAAATGTATTCGGCCCGATATGTTCCACTCGATTAGGCATTGCGTGATGGAAATATGTGCTGTAACGAGTACCCTTCTAGTTAAGTCTGTTTCTGGTGTATGTTCCCCCTCTATCCTCTCCATTACCTCAAATGGCTGCACAGCTGACACCATGTGAAAAGGCTGAATGCCTAAACTCTGTGTTTGCTTATACATCTTGTGTCCCAAACCGATCACTTTGTGTACCCGCCTTACCTGGCTACACCCAGCTGCTCCTGAACTCTGCTTCTTTTTCTCCCAACAAGGTGTAGAGTTTGCTGTCAAACCTCGACTCTGACTCTGAAAATGGTCCAGACGGCATCAACCCATGTGTCCTTAAAACCTGCTCTGCTGCTCTTGCTCACCCTCTCTCTGTTCTATTCACCCTCTCATTTGATAAAGGTCATCTGCCATCTGCTTGAAAATCAGCAAACATTACTGCCCAGCATAAAAATTGTGCAAAAACAGATCCCTGCAACTACAGACCAATCAGCCTTCTCCCAATCATCAGCAAGGTTATTGAATCCATCAACGCTTCAGACATTAAATCCTTCCTCTTCTCCAATAGTTTGATCTTCATTCATCAATCATCAATTTGGATTCAGCCAGGTCATTCTACCTGGGACATGCTGTTTCTGCTTTCCCAACAATCCTCAATGCCAGACATGAGATCAGAGCCATCTCCCTAGACATAACGCAAGCTTTCAATACATTCTGGCACCCTGCCCTGCTCACCAAACTCTCCTCTTATGGTATCCAAGGCCATCTCCACTCATGGCTCGCAAACTTCCTCTACTGTCATCGTCAACGTGTGACTGTCA
The DNA here is from genome assembly GCA_035128595.1 of Eptatretus atami. NCBI lineage: Eukaryota > Metazoa > Chordata > Myxini > Myxiniformes > Myxinidae > Eptatretus > Eptatretus atami. The sequence goes on from CM068966.1 coordinate 60,524,601, forward strand.
ATGGAATTCTGTCATCTCTTCTTCCTCTCCAGGCTGGAGTTCCTCTTGGCAGTGTTCTGGGCCTTGTAATTTTTCTAATCTCATCTTCATCAATGATCTCTCCGACTCTCTGGAAAATCCTCTTTATCATTTTGCTGATGACTCCACCCTTTCTCTGCCATAACATGTCATCCCTCAGATTGGCAGGCAGCAGCCGCTTCACTCTCTGCAGACCTGGATAAAAAAAATTGAAAAGTCCTTCCTTGGCAAACCTGAGCTCTTAACCACATACAAAGCTTTCATCTGCAGCCTGATGGAGTACTGCCCTCCCCTATGGCTGGTGCTCCTGCCTCACACATAATAGTTCAGCTTCACGCTGTGGAAACCAAGGCTTTTAGGATCATTGGTATCTCCTGCGATGAGGCTGAGTCTTTGGGTTTTTCACTCTCTCACCACAGGCAGGTTGGTGGTCTTTCTGTCTTCCACTGACTCCTCTCTGGCATTTCACACCCTGTCTGTGCTGTCCCCCCCCCCCCCATATTTCCGCACTGCACTCAAGGTCCACCAGCAATCCCCTTCTCGTAAGCTACCAAAATCAAGAATCACTGCTCACCTTCACTCTTTCATTCTTCTTTTTCCCCACTTCTGGAACAAACTCCCACACTCTCTTCAATTCCACTCTTCCCTCCAGGTATTCAAATCTGCTGTTCACCACTATCTCATATCTTCTCCCATCCACAACCATGATCTTTTCTGCCCCCGTTAACCCACCCCAAACCTACCTCCTTCAAATTCCCTGCTTTCCTGACTGAAAGTCCCTGTGGTGTCCATCTTGTTTACCCCGTGTACACCACCCCTTCCCTCTTCCCTCCACAGCTCTCCTCATGTCCCTTTTCCCTAATGTTGTTGTGCTTCCCTGTCTCATCTCCTCTCCTGCCCCCTTTGTTATATGTTCTGTGTTATCTCTGATACGAGCCTTGACTAAGTATACAAAAAATCAACAATTAGTGATTAGAATGAGCTCTTCATTTAAAAGTTTACAGCTCGAGTAATTTTTTTCTGTAAATACGGCAAAAGTTACAAAACAAGAGGAAGTAGTGCTTGTTACCGTTGCCTAGTCACCTTCCATTGTCAGCTCCATGTTTTGTTTTTTTTACCAGCTGTAAGCAGACAGAGCCTGCACTGGCCGACTCTTACTCGTGGATGTTTTCGTTTATGGACAATTTCCGATGGTTTTGTGAGGTTTTTTTTTCCTGGGATATTGGCTTTGAGTTGAAGCAGTTTGCAAAATTTCAACTTTCTATGCCACCTACAAGGAACTAAATATTTATAACAGTGAGGCAGGAGATAGAAACATGTCATTTTCTGTTGTTCAACGAGATGATATCACATACTCACTTTTACTATAGTGGGGCAACTTAGCATAACAATTGTGCACTTTGTGAGGAAAGCACCAAAAAGTAGCCTATCACATTATGAACAGATTTGGATATTGGGCCATCTCAAAATTTTTGATGGCAGTGGAAAATGGCTGCCACAGCCATCAGCGGCTGAATTTGAGATGGTCCAATATCCAAATCTGTTCATAATATGATAGGCTACTAGTGTGCCAAATTTGCTGCTTTCCTCACAAAATGCACAATTGTTATGCTATATTTAGCTAAGTTGCCCCACTACTATGTCTAGTCTGAATTTGATTACTGGCCCCACAATAAACTGGTGGGATTGGTGTTTCGCAGATCGGGTGCGTTACATCAAAAAGTGTGCCATCCATCGAATGTACGTTAAACTGGAAATCCCGTTTTGTAGCATTAGTTGCTCGACATTAAAGATCCCACGCTGTCTTTCATGAAGAGTAGACAAGAGAAGAGTGTGAAGCAAATTAATAGTTGGGTGGAAAATCAAACCCAGACTAGGCATTATTCAAAGATAAGTGTACTACCTCAACACACACCTGTGGGATGACTGAAAAGTGTGATTTATGAGCATCATAGAGAGACAGAACAACATATGTGTGGTGTTGGCTTCATGGTTAGGGTGGTGGGCTTGGGATCCTAGAATCCTGAGTTCAAATCTTGCTTGGCTGTTGAATTAATGGCAGGTGGGTTTGACTCTGCCAGTTATCCTTATGAGGTTGGCAAAATGAGTGCCAGCTTGCTGGTATCCTGTGTTGGAGTGGTGACCCGTCCAGGATTGTGCCCACTAGCCCAAGAGACTGCTTCGACTGCACCAATGCTCTGCACAGAGTATGGTCCCAATGGATGGATGGAGGGACAGAACAAAATGGTCCTTTTTTATCATGCCAAAATTGAAAAACAAAATCAAAATTTCATGCATTTGCTCCTTTTTTACAACCTAATTGATCTTTTCTTTTTATTAATTTTGCACATAACACTTTAATTTTGTACATTGCATTTGGCAAAACAAGCAATTAAACATGCCTGAGTGACATTTAGTTCTGCAAAATGGCACGATAAAGCCGTCTCGATTGCATTTGTACCTCTTCCGTGCGAATATCTGGACCTGTTCACGAGTATTTATAAAATACATGTTAAAAGGTCACGGTGCAAATCCATTCTCTCCTTTATAATCCCCAAAACAGTCGTTGATGTCACAGCTTCTGTAATAATTCAAAACTGATCTGTGACTATAAACCGTTTAATGGGAAAGGTGCATTGATGCAATTGAAAAACAAACTTATTTTCCTGAAACAAGAGAGCAAACGTGAAATTCACCACATAGTGATGGAGACGGACAATTCAGGCCAATGCCTGGTATTGGCTTAATGGTTAGGGTGGTGGGCTTGGAATCCTAGGATCCTGAATTCAAATGAATTCAAATCCCACTCGGCTGTTGAATTAATGCCAGGTGGGTTTGACTCTGCCTGTCATCCTTCCGAGGTTGGCAAAATGAGTGCCAGCATGCTGGTATCCTGTGTTGGAGTGGTGACATCCAGAATTGTACCCAATAACCAAGGAGACTGCTTAGGCAGCACCAATGCTCTGCACAGAGTATGGTCCCAATGGATGGATGGAATTCAGGCTTCCATGTGTGATGTCACAAGTACAACCTGCAAATGCACCAATAACGACATTTATAGAAAGAAATAATGACACCAGTGTTTTGTCTGTGTAGGAACCGGTACAAGCTGTGGAAGTTCAAATTGAGTTTATCCATAACCCCACTGGGAGACACCTTTTATATTTTCTCATAGTGAGGTGAATGAAAGAACAAAATGACTCGGGATCATGGGGTTTCAACCCACACATAACAGGGAGAGGAGCAAGTAGACATTCAATTGAGATTTAAAAAAAATGAATATATAAATAAATAAACATGGTCTGTATGAACGGGAGGGCGGGAAGGGGAAGAAGTAATAATTTAAATATTGTTATTAGGAAAGGGGAAATTTTTTTATAATGTATCCTAACCCAGCTATAAACTGTCATCCTGGTCCATAGCTGGACTGTGGTAAGAGTAAGATGGTTCGTGTGTTTTGAGTAGGTTAGATTGCCGTGTACTACGGACCTGTCAGCGTAAGTCCTCTTGTTACACATGACGCTGAAGAGGCAGCATATGTAATTTATAGACAGTGTAGTTCGGGTAATATTGTATGCATAAACACCTGTTTGCGGGTGGGGCCAGGTGAGGACTTCAGTCACAAAAACGCTCATAGGAAAGCGCTACGTGCTTTTCAACAACCTATCATGATCTGTCTGGCCAGTGCATGCAAGCAGTGACAGGCAAAGGCGGTCTCAGAGTGTGGAGGGCAGACCAGAAGGACTCATGTGAAGAAGAAGAAGAAGAAGAAGAAGAGGAACCAGCAGGAAGAAGCTATGTGTGGAAAAGGACAGAGAGTCACGAGGACTGGTTCTGGAAGCACGTAGGAGAGTGGTCGTGGAATTTTTGTGAGAAGAGGATAGCTCTTGGCTTTCCTCGTTCTTGGACTCTTTTTCATCGATGGCTTTCATTATCTTGGGCACTCCTCATGGTTGGCTTACCTTGACTTTGTCTCTCTATTCGACGCTGGCTCTCGTCGTCTCGCTCCTGCTTCCATAACGGGCTGCACCATCACTCTCCATTCCACGCATAGCAAAGGGAAGTCCTCACTTGCAATTCCTATTGTTTGTAAAAGTGTGATCTGGGGCACATAGTTTGGGGGTTAGGAATTGTTATTTATTTCAATTCATCATTAGGTCCCACACGCGAATAATCATTTTCACACACAAAGCGAAAAGTGCGGTTAAGCAATTAGTTAATGACCATCCGTCCCTCCTTCTGTCTGTCTTATCAGTTTATGATTGTCAGTTTATGATCGTGGAACAACTTCTTTAAATTTAATGTTATATTTACCTTCGCCACCGAAGGTGAAGGAGGTTATGTTTTCACCCCTTTCTGTCTGTTTGTTACTTGCAAATTCGAAGATTTTTCAAGTATATTGGTTAGTCGATTTTGTTATTCTGTCTGTTTGTCTGTTTATCGCCCACAGGTCACAATTTTAAACTGATCTTCACGAAACTTCACCACATGGTACAGGAAGAAGCCTATTGTGTTTGAGGTTAAAATGTCAAAAGGTCAACAACTTAGGTGGTGTTTCTAAAATCCTCAATTTTTATCCGATTGACTTGAAATTTGAAGAGAATTTATATTTCAGGTCACTCATTTCAACAAGCCAATTAGTTTTGAGGTCAACATAGACCAAAAGGTCAACATAGGCCAAAAGTCTACAACTTAGGTGAGATTTCTAAAATCCTCAATTTGACCTTAAAAATAATTGGTGGTTCAATTACATGACCAAATATGCAAATCCTCTTCAAACTTCAAGTCAATTGGATGAAAATTGACAATTTTAGAAATTCGGCCTATGTTGACCTTTTGGCCTATATTCACCTCAAAAAAAAAAAAAAACGCTGGTTGAATTCAGCAACCTGATCTGCAAATCCTGTTCAAATTTTAAGTCAATCAGAGAAAATTGAGGATTCTACAATTTTAATATATTTGTTGACCTTTTGACCTCAAATACAATAGGCTTCTTGCTTATGAACAAATCTACCAGGTGGTGAAGTTACATGAAGATTGGTTTAAAATTGTGACCTGTAGGAAATTGACATACAAACAAACACACAGACAGAATAACACACACTCCCAACTAATATACTTGAAAAATCTTCCATTTTCACAAGTCACAAACAGACAAACAAACGGACCCAAATCCTTACATAGCAAGTGACCCGTATTTTGCGAGTTTGACCCGTTTTCTTTCTTTAAACCCGATTTGGTATCGTTAAAACCCGCATTGGATGGAAAGTATGAACAATTTCAAAAACTCAATGTTGAGCCTCCATTCCACTCACATGGATTCACACACACAGTGACAGATCTGTCGCGATCTCTCCGATATACAAGGTACCGCTCTAGTCTGATTCTGTTGGCTAGGTGACATCATGAGCTTTACCCAACCGACCAATTCCTTCAATCCTCGTCCGTACGCATCGTCACCCCAAATCAATTGGTCGGCCTATTTGATTTCCAATTCACTCTTCGACTTCTTACTGTGATATTGATCTTTATTTTGGAGTATTTTGAATGGTAGGATTCGATTCAGATTGTTTTCATTGGTCACAGGGTGTCCACAAATTACCGTTCCAAATTCAAACCATCATAAAAACATGAATGAAATGGGATAGAATGATGCGGTCTGATGCTTGTGGATGAACGAATATTTCTCAAAGTTTTATTGTCAAGATTTATCAAAATCATCATATCACATTCATCGACATTTATCATAACTTGGTCTCTATAAACCAGGCAACACTTCTCTTTATTGTGGGGATGCTATTTGCAGTAAATGTGACGTCACGCGTCACAGGCAACATCTGGAAACGAAAAAAATAAAATAAAACTTTTGAGAAATGTTCTTTGTTTGAGAAATGTGATGTATTTACATATGTTGTCTTACTTGGAACCTTATCATAACTGATAAGTCAACATATCGAATAGAGTTTTACCACATTTGGTTAACCCTTTGTGTGCTGCATTGTTTAAGGCCACATGGTTACCTGTTGCTGATTTTTTTTTTTTTCATAGGACTGTGAATTTCAAGTGGTATTTGCAAAAAGACACAAATTGGATGTCAAGTTCGACGGATAATCAAAAATTAAAACCAAAAAAAACTTGTTTCAATTTTTTTTTATCTTGTCACAAATCTGCGATAACAGCATGCAAAGGGTTAAAAAAAATAAATCCACTTTCAATTCCTACCAAACCGTTTTTTGTCAAGTTCAACTTGCCATGCAAGCAAATGGAATACCCTCTCCTATGGTGAGGGTAACTAGAGAGGGTTCATCAAACATGACTCCATGCAGTGTTCAAGTGTCTACTTCATTTTAAATCTTCTTCTTCTTCTTCTTCTTCTTGTGTACAGCAGCTTCTCTGCTGGGTAACTATCATTTTGTTGGGATGTGATTATGCTGCTGATGCTGTGCCCCTATACCAGTACACTGGTACTCATTTCACCAACTTCAGAAGGATGACAGGCTGAGTCAACCCCACCTGGTGTTAATTCAGCAGCCATTGGGGCTCAAACTCAGGACCCTAAGATCCCAAGCCAGCCACTCTAACCAATAAGTCAACACCGGGCTTTCTATTTAAATAAAATTATGATATTAAGGATTGTTAAAAGAAAATATTCCAGAAGTTTCGCACGATTGAAGCAGCCTTTTACATCACCCTATTAAATACATCCAAGTATTGCAAAACTGGAGGTTCTTGGAAGTGCAAAGAAGGTGATTTGTGTTCTGCAGTGTTCAAGTATATCATTCAATTGAAATAAAATAAAGATTTTAAAGGTTGGAGAAAAAAAAAATTCCGTAAGCTCACCACCGTTGATGCGGCTTCTTTTACACCACCTTATTCAACGCGTTACCTTAGTTATTTGTGGTTGTTGTTTGTGTTCTTTATGACATCCTTAAAAACACTAGGTTTCCTGTTAAGAATGATTTTCAATTTTATTTGACTGCCAGGCAGGCAGACAGAGTAAAAATATGATCTCACTCCTCTCCAGGCATGCACGATTGGGAAGAATTCAGTCAAAGTACTAGCCTGGTGTTGGCATAGTGGTTAGGGTGGCAGCTTGGGATCCGAGGATCCTGAGTTCAAGTCCCGTTGGCCGCTGAATTAATACACCAGGAGGTTGACTCAGCCTGTCATCCTTCCGAGGTCGGCAAAATGAGCACCAGTGTACTGGTAAGGGGGACACTGCATCAGCGGCATAGCCGCGTCCCAACCAATGATGCAACCAGCAGCCACAGTCTGCACGAGAGAGAGAGAGAGAGAGAGAGAGAGAGAGAGTCAAAGTACTGTAAAACCACATACAGGTTTGTTTTCTGATTCATGTTCCAATTCGTGTTCAAAATACACCATTCAGGTTTAAGAAGTTGTTCCTCGATCATAAACTGACGTTTGTAGACAGACAGACAGACAGACGGACATGAACCAGTTAATTAACCCCACTTATAGCTTCGCGTGCACTGGTAATAACTCTTCTTCTTCTTCTTCTTTAATGGCCAAAATTATTTTAACAGACAAATAGGGGTGAAAACATAACCCCCATCCACCTTCGGTGGTAGACGTAATAACCAAATTTATACACAATATACATAAATACAAATTAAGCTAAGTTCTCGGGGCTGCTCCCTCTCCTGTATCTGCACTTCTCTTACTCCACTAATTACATTGGTCTTTCAGTCTCTTAATCAATCGATGATCACAGAACAATGTTCGGATTAACTTGGAGTAATAATGTTCAGCCGGATTAATTGAGTCCCTCATCATTATTGTCTTGCCACCTTGTCCATTAAATTTTCACCAACCCACTGCGTCCCCTCCTCTCAGATTGTGTATTTCCTTTTGAACCCCGCTCTGCAGAATCTCACTGGTGTCTTCCACCCTCGCTTTGTCCCATCTGGCTGTACCTGGACGTGCTCTTATCCACGGCATCGATTCTGCACCTTTGTGCAATCTCGTTGGATCGTTACTTGGCAATCCGACGACCAATTCAGCACAGCCGCTTCCAGTCCAAGAATAAGGTTCTACTGAAGGTGCTGGCAGTCTGGGCTGTGTCTGTTGGTGAGTATTCCTGATTGAGTCATATCACCGAATGATGTCACCAGGGCCGGATTTAGGCATGGACAAGCTGGGCAGTTGCCCAGGGGCCTCCACAACCAGGGGGCCTCCACATATTTCATGAAAAACAAAAAATTGTAAGGATAAATGTATTTGTGAGTGCCTGAATGGGAGTTGGTAGTTAGTGGAACAGATATAAGATATTCATCTTATCTCATTCTCTATTTTATATAGAAGTTCAGATTCTTTGTTCTTGAAAAATATACTTTATGGATGACTGTAAAATATGTCTTGTCACCTTTTTAGTATTCTAAGGTAGGGTGGGCCTCCACTACTGAAGGGTGCCCAGGGGCCACCACATGTCTAAATCCGGCCATGGATGTCACGACAAACTACAGATGAGTAATCAATCAGAGAAAAGTCGAACACACATAACGATGGATAATTGATCGATTTGGGTCTAGTCTTAGCGGTTCATGATGACCTGAAACCGTTGTTATAAGGTTAGGATTACGGTTGTGGTTTGTGACTAAATGAGTTACAGCATAAACTGTGATTTGTAAGGTGATTGACACTCTCGTTAACGATCAAGAATAGTAGGCATTGGTTCTTGTGGGTTAATGACTCACCACTTGGTGGTCCATGGAATATTAGTGATAATCGGTGAGTATAATCAATGAGCTTATTAAACAATTAACTACTTCCCCAATTCATTTACTTTCCCCTCGTTGTATTTCAGTAAATATGCTCTCAAGGGATAAACATCTGCTATCAGCAATTGACTCTAAAAATGGTTATAAATGATTCAAAGATTTATTGTTTTTTTCTAATGAATTCCTTTCTTTTGGGTTGCTTCACAAGGGCGGTTTGATCGGGTCGATATGTACCTGCTTGGTATTCCCATCAGAGCACGTGCTCACCTCCTGGATTCAAATCCCACACTCTTGGTTTTATTCATTGTCCACGAAGGTCATTTATATCGATGGAGATGTACGATGACATCTCATTGCCCTTTTATGGAATATGTGTGAAAATTCCTCTCTGAGCTCATTTGGGAGGACTGTACTCGAACATTTAGATATGAAGGCCTGTATATGCTGTGCTATCTTTGTCATGGACATTAAATCTCCTGCAAACTGTTTCATTTAAAGTAATTTAGGTCTAGTCTGTTTGTTCACTGACTTGTTAGATCATTGGGTTGGGACATAACTGGTCTCTATGGGCCTTGCTATCCAGTGGTGAGTGAAATATCCTCACTGTCTAGGGTCCTTCAAGGTGTGGATGGGAACAGGTTTAACATCTGGTAAAGTACCTAACCCAACTCTCTTGGGAACGTGCAAGTGACATTACGTTGCCTTTTTTAAACTTTATCAACTCGGTTTTCCATGTCTCGATTTTGTACACAAAATAGAATAAAACATTTTTTTTAATGTGCTAATACTTTATAAAACTTTCGATAAATTTTACATGCTTTGCACCTCATTATACATCTTCTTCTTCTTCTTCTTCTTCTTCACGACATCAAATTCCCTTTTATCTTATCTCCTTGCACCCCAACATGTACCCTGCCCCAACATGTACCCTGCCCCAACATGTACCCTGCCCCAACATGTACCCTGCCCCAACATGTACCTCGCCCCATATCCCACTCCCTTCCACAAATCTCATGTCTGTTCCCCACTGCTTTGTGCTTCCCTTTCCTGCCCCTCGTGTCTCCTGCTCCCCTTGTTATACGTTCTGTGTGTTAGCTCTTATATGAGCCTTGACATTGTATATTAAGAAAACCAAAAAAATAACATACAAGATGGCTACTATCAGGGACGCCTCTTTGCGGTGATTGTACCCCCCAATGCAAGTCAAGGGCCAAATCTTCCCCAATCTTCCCTGCTGCCCTGATTTGGCGGGGCAGCACGGTCACGGTCAGAGTGCCGATTGGTCCCTATGGACCGGCCCTTTTTCCTTCCTTCTCTTCTTGTTTCCTTCTCTTCTCTTTTCTTCTCCATGGCCCTGACTTCGTGAAGGTGGGGGTACACCAACCTGGATGTGGGGATCTCTGGGTTGCACCTGGGAGGTCGATCGGCTGACTCCATATCGTGGGCTTGTTCGAGAGAACTATCCGGGGCTATACAACAACAACCACAACAACAGCAACAACACACAAGATATACAAATACATGGAACTTTGTTGCAGGAAGTCGAAGAGGCAATTCGGTCCATCATGCCTGGGCTACACCAACTCCAGATACCATCACTCATCCACACATAAACTACCGACCAGTCCTTCCAATGTGCATGTAATGCTCTATCCCCAATGCTTCTGCAGACCTATCTACGAGGTAATTCCAATTTCAACCTAGCTACACTTTCTGCTGCTACTACCTTACCCGGGAGACCATTCAATTCATCAACTACTCCCTGAATGAAAGACCCCTGCCTTACAACTGTCCTAAATCTCATCTTCTTTACTTTCAGGCTGTGGTCCCTGGTCCTATTGCTGTCCATTCTGCTGAAAAACTCCACTGCACCTATTTTGTCCACACTCTTCACTATCTTAAACATCTCTTATGAGATCCCCTGGTAATTGCCTTCTTTCTAATTGAAAAGTCAAACAGTATATCCTTCACGAGTTCTTCATTGCTGAGTGGAGCTAGGCCAGGAATCAATTTTGTCACTCTATGCTGAACCCTCTCTCTGGCAGCTATATCCCTCCTCAAATGTGGTGACAAAAACCGAACACAATGTTCTAGATGAGGCCTCACTAAATCCCTATACAGTGTTAACGCCACCTATTTTGATTTTATAATTTACTTGCGTGGATCGGCTCGCTACGCTCGCCTCTCGACACGTCGTTGCAGAGATTGATGTCATTGATTGACGTCATAGATTTGCTGTGTTGGCATGATTTACACCAATCATAATCCAAACGTTTCTTTTCCACAAATTTATTTGGAATATAGGTGATATTATTTTTATTTGAAATTTATTTGTGATATAAGAAGGTCCAAGTGGTCGAAATGGTCAAAGGTCTAAGCTGTCTAAAGGGTGCAAGGGGTCTAAAAGGTATTTTAGGTCTTTGTGGGGTCTTTCTGGGTCCTTGGTGACTTTTGGATCTTCAGGGTCTTTTGGGTCCTATGGGACTTTTGGGTCCTCAAGGACTTTTGGGTCTTTGGGGATTGATGGGGTTTTCTTGGGTCTTCAGGGTCTTTTGGGTCCTCAGGGACTTTTGGGTCTTCCTGATCTTTTGGGTCTCCAGGGTCTTTGGGGACTTCTGGGTTTTTTGAGTCGTTTGAGTCTCTTAGGTCTTTTGGGGTCTTTGGGGTGCTCGGGGACTTCGGGATCCTGGGGCCTTTTGGGTCCTCAGGGATTTGGGGTTATCTGGGTCTTTTGGGTCCTTGGAGTCTTTAGGGTCTTGGGGATTAACGCTCAAATAGGACATGATTCACGGGCTGTTAGGCATATAGGGCAGGCTAACAGCCTGGGCATGTAGTCTTCACGGACTAATGGACGGCTTCACCGCCTCACAGCATCACCAACTATGCTTTTCGTTTTTATATATATATAGTATATACAGTAGATCCACCCATGAATACAACCTAAAACAATGTTAGGTTGACCTATAGGTGGCTGGCATTGTCCGTCTGCTTAACCCCTCCCCCCCCCCAAACAAGATCTTCCTTTGGTAAATCCGTGTTGACTACCTTTATTTATTTTGTATTTATTTAAATAGATGGGATCCCTGGCAAGATTATAAACATGGAGGAACTGCTCGACTTTACAGACTACACCAACGTTATATTTTCATGTTGGATAGATGGAGAGGATCCCCCAAGAGTGTAAGGATGCCCAAATCATCACCGTGTACAAGAATAAAGGAGATAAATCTGACGAACAATTAGAGGCATTTGATTGCTTAGTGTAGCAGGTAAAGTCATGGCCCAAGTCCTGCTCAACAGACCGCAAAAGCTGGCTGGCAATATCTATCTGGAGAGTCAGTGTGGTAGGTTGATAGTAGATAAGATTTTTTCCTTGAGACAACTACAATGAAAAAGGTAGAGAACAACAGAAAGAGCTTCATGTAGCATTTGATGGTCTCACTAAGGCTTTTGACCTGGTCAGCTGCAGTGGTTTGTTTCTATTACTGGAACCCCTTGGCTGTCCCCCTAACCTGCTTGGTCTGATCAAGTCATTTCACAATGGTGTGCAGGCATGCATTATCTTTGATGGCAAGGAGTCTGAATCATTCTTCATTCTCAGTGGAATAAAGGAGTGTGTCTTGGCACAAACACTATTCAGAATCTTTTATCTTGTCTGTTGTCAGATGCCGTTAGTGGAATTAATGACGGTGTCTACACTCGCCAAGATGTGATGGAAATCTCTACAATCTCGCTCGCCCGAATGCCATGACTAGGACAAGAACACTCCTCATCCGTGAGCTGTTATTTGCTGACGATGCCGCCATCGTCTCGCATTCGGCCATCGGATTACAAGCAATCTTTGATGCTTTCTCTAAAGTTTGGTGTCACTATTAGCTAAAAGAAAAGAGTGATGATGTCACAGTGCAACAATGGCCCCGTCCCATTGAAACTACCTGGTAGAGAGCTGCAAGAGGTTGAACAGTTTGCTTACATTGGCTCGATCCACACCAAGTCCACTCATACAGGTGAAGAGATTTCAGCGTGTATTGCCAAAGCTGCTTCAGCACTTGGCAGCTCAGTGCACTTCTCATTCCTGGTAGATACTTCGAGACCTGGGAGGAATACGTTCCACCTTCTGCAGCCCACATATGGAGATAAAACACACACACACATACACACACGACCTTAGGCACTATGCTTTCCCAATCAATACACAATACAATATCACATTATCACTCAGTGGTATTTTTAATGATGTCTGAGATCCTTTAATAACCCCACTGATCAGTCCACACAAACAACATCAAAGCAAAGCAGAGTATATGAATCACTTTAATGGAGAGTTGGAGATTCCATTAGAATTATCCAAAATTTATTTCACTTTATCATGACACAGACACACCATGCGTCTCTGAAGAACTTGCAATTCAATTTTCCGATAATTAAAAGTTCCTCACACAGTATGTCACAAACAAAACATTGTTTTGATATCATTTTGTCACAGCGAGAAGCATCACAGTCTGTTTTTGGAATTGTATTGCTTATTGATGTGTAATTATTATTCCAAAACAAAACAAAACGGGCCTCTCACTTTGCCTTCGCAGACAGGCCGGTGGTCACTTTGTCCTGCCAGGTATATGCAGGGCGCACATGGTCCATCATTAACCTCCTCGTTGTGAAACTCTCAAAACCCAGGATCATTGCTCACCTCCACTCATTCGTTCCTCTATTTTTTACTGCCTGTGGAACGAACATAGAAATTATCTATCTCGGTCTTCCCTTCAGGTCTTCAAGACAGCTGTTCACCCCCATCTCAGATCATCCCCCTTCCAAAACCATGATATTTCCTACCCCTGCGTACCCCCCCCCAAATTGTCCGTAACTGTTTATTTTGTCTTGGTCCTTCTGTTTGTGTTTCCCCCTTCTCTTACTGCTGTTCCTTTTGTTCTGTTGTGTCCGAATCCGTTCTGTGTTATATCTGTTCCACAAGCTTTGACTCTGTATACAAAAAAAAGAGATAAATGTTAAGGGTTAGACTTTGGATTTCTGATTCTTCAGTTCTTTGTCCCATCAGATTTATTTTGAAAGTGTGAATTGTATTTTGTTTAATTTAAATGGACACAACCCTGGCATGTATTCCCTAAACATTCCTAAATATATTAATTTATATGTCGGTGGTCTCTGAAATGACATTAATTTATTAATGGACAGTGATACATCAGACCAAAAAAACTGTGAACTTCAGTTACCCAAGCAATTCAATCAGGAACCAAAGATCGAGGACATGTGAGATGGATGGATGCAATCTACCCGAGTGTTCTTCAAAATGCACCATTTACTAATCCTCGATGTTACTGAACTTCTTCGACCTTGGGTTTGAAAATGGTCCAAACGGGTGATGATTCTGAAGGTAATTAGATGTCATACCCATCCTCCCGCCCATGGTACACTGAATTATATGGTGAGACAATTGCTC
>CM068966.1:60547797-60571412 GCA_035128595.1 Eptatretus atami
AAAAAGAGAGAGATTCATTTTTATTGTCCGTAAAATAACAGCTGTAACGACTGGTTATTATAGATGTGAAAGGATTTTTAGAAGGGAATTCTGCTTTCTTGCATAACAAAGACTTGGTTTGAAGAAGAAAATGTACAATATTTACAATAATCTGTGCAACAAAACGATACACTTTTGCGAGTGCGGCATTGTGTGCAGGGTAATAACAAACTTTCCGAAGTAGAGCATATTTGTACAATGATGACCATTCGAAGGCTGTGCAATCAATGTGATATTCCTGGATAGCAACAATGCTTAAAATTCCATTGTTTTTCTCGAAGGTTGATTCCTTAATCCACAGTAAGAGATAGTTGCAGCATGAGTGCTATATAATCGCTATGTTATGTCAGCAAGCACTTGGTTGGGTCTGTGTCATCCCTCCATCAGGTCCTTAGTGGATCTGTATCATGCCCTCTATCTCCTCCTTTGGGTCTGTGCCATCCACTCCACTTGGTCCTCTGGTGGTCTACATCATTCCCTCTACTCCTCCTTTGGGTCTGTGCCATCCACTCCACCTGGTCCTCTGGTGGGTCTGTATCATTCCTTCTACCTCCTCCTTTGGGTCTGTGCCATCCACTCACCATATTCATTTCAACGCTGTCTAGCCTGGTTTGAATCCTGAGCCAGGTATAAGCTGTCATCCTGGTGTTTCACAATGTGCGCATCATCCCCCAGATGGCCGTTAAGCAGGAATCCCATCTGCCAGCATTCGTTGGTGGATGTTAAGATCCCACGGTGTCCTTCGTGAAGAGTAGGCGAGCTATCGCCAACACCTTGAACAAATTACAAATTCCTGCCCTCACCAGCAGAGGGAATTGAGTCAGCGGCACAGCCACGCCCTCAGCCAATGATGCTACTGACAGCATTGTGCTACATATGAATGAACCAACGATTCCCTCTACCTCCTCCTTTGGGTCTGGATCATTCAACCTTCTGCAGATATATCTCTATCATTCTGTCCACCTGCTCCTCTGATGGGTACATATCATGCCTCCACTTCCTCTTGGTCGGTCTGTATCATTACTTTATTCTGCTAGCGACTGTGCAATTACTCCACCAATTGTTTCTTGTGTGTCTGTAGTATTCCTTCTCACTCTGCTTTTCTGTAATGCCGTCATTATGCACATGACTCTGAAATGGCACAAAATTCCGCCACAGCAGTTTGTTCTGGCAGAGACTGAACGAGTCCCATAGTGCATGTAATTTGCCACCGGTTCACATCTCTCATGCTCCCTCTTCATCGTCAACAGAACAGAAACTATCTCGATACTAAATATGCAAAAAATAAAAAATTCATCTCACCCCCAAATTCAACCTCACCCTTAAGGATCGGCCACTCCAAACTACTCATCTTCTCCTTCCTCGAGGATGCCCCAAATATTCCCTTCCCTCCTCTTACACTTTTCCTTTTCTTTCCAACCCCTTTACCTCCTCTATCATCCCATATCCACTCTTCCCTTCCTGTTCTCATTTTCCGATCCATACATAATATGTGAATAGCAAATAAGGGCACATTGATAACAATTTCTGGCCTACAATCCATATTGATGGAACTCCTTTGCAATGATTCCTCTGTGGCTGTATTTTTTTTTTAATCCATCATTTACAAAAAGTTGTATTGGAGAGATGTGTCCAATATAGGACAGGAGCTCGACTGTAAAGATACAAATTTAAAATCTTGCTATTAATTACCTTGTGTGCTCCCACCACAATGAAGCTTGGATGCCATGTTGACTCCATTTCTGATATTTAATTGTTGTGCACCACCTTGAGAATAAGATTGTGGCCAGAATAAAACAACCATCAAGAAGGTCTTGCTAAGCATTTTCACGTAGGCCATTCAAGACACGAGGAGCACCAACCATGAGGCAAGGATCAGGCACCGTGGACAAACAGGAATCCTTTCGGTATCCATACTGCACAGTTAACCACAGGTTCATCCAAAAAGTAAACATAAAAATCAGTGACAAATGTTTTCCCTTCAAATAATGCTGACAATGTAATATGAAATTTAATCAGGGAAATGCGCTTGGCACTGTTTCAAAGCACTCGCAAAGTCCTGCCCATCGAGCGTCGTATGATGGGACACCTCGAGTGGCTATTCTGGAGAATCCAGATGAAGGTGAAAAATTAAAGGACAAATGTCTTTATAGGCGCATAGCAATGTTGCCTGCTCCAGAGATCTGATTCCGTGCTCTACAAGTAATGGTGGGGGAGGCTATTTCAATTGAGGGCACGGGGGAGGGTGGTGGAATCATTCGCTCACCATTGAGACCGGTTGGTGAGGCACGAAGGCCAGCATTCGAAACCCAAGTGCCTCGACACCTTGTGCCAGCACCTGTCGCCGGAAATCACACCCAATGAAGCGACAGAACGCTCGACGGAAGACACGGTTGAAAAGTGTATAGACTAGTGGATTGACACCCGAGGATACGTAACCCACCCACACAAATATATTGAGAAGGACAGCCAAAACATCCGGATGGCAGGAATCCTGACAGAGCACAGAAAGGATGTTTGTAATAAAGAAGGGGCACACATGACAACAAACAGTGCAAAAACTACACCCAGAACCTTGGTCGCCCTCTGCTCATTACTAATGCTCGCCATGGTCTGCCTGCGTAGCCCACTACCCATGGTCTCTGCAGTGAGCATGCCTGAGGCGACAGCTGCGGTGGTGATGGTAGTTTGGATAGGAAGGGAACGGTGGTGGAACAGAGGCGATGGGACGATGCCACGGGCTTCTTCGATGATCAGCAAGTGTCCTCCATGGAGCCGCCTGGCACCTTCGCTGCCAGAGGTTTCGGCGCAGGAAGCCCGGTTGTAGATGGTGATGGCAGTAACGGTGTTGCTTTTTACGACACCTAAAAGCCGAGGAGGTCGGTTGTCGCCCGGCATCACAGTGCAATGCCTTGCGCCGCAGGGACGCGTTGTGAGGCAGAAGGCAACCAGCATTATAGCCAGCGGGACAAAAAGGCAGAAAGTGATCCAAACACGATAAAGTGAGCAAATGACTCAACACGAATGACACACACGTGCTCGGCAAAAACACTTGCTGGATGGAGGAAGCCCTTGAGAGGGATGGGCATGGAAATTCCTGTGAGGGGAAAGGTACAAGGAAACCGAAAAAAGGCAAGATAAATATCAGATATAATGGGATTGTATTGTTATAATTGTTTCATACAATGTCAAGGCTCATAGAAGAGCTGGAACAAAGAATGGATCATGATGCAACAGAACAAAAGGAACAGCAGAAAGAGAGGGGAAACTAACAGCGGGGTTGAAGGACAAACTAGAAGGAGACTTGGACGAATAAGAGGTGTGGGGAGGATTGAGGGGGTAGTGGAGGATGCAGGGATTGGGTTGGGCTTGATGAGGGTTAATGGAGGTAGAAAAATCATGATTTTGCGATGGGGGGGGGGGATCTGAGATGGTGGTGAACAGCTGTTGTGAAGACCTGGAGGGTGAGATGTATCAATAGTTTATTATAATGCATGCAGACATGTGTGCACCACGGTGTGATTAAGCAGAGTCATGTGACCCATCCATGTTCCGATGCTGTGCTCTGCTGTGTTGTGCCCGTGTCCGAATTAAACCTGTTGTTCCCACTACAGAGCCTTTGTCCCTATCTATCGAGTACATTACAGTAACGGCGAGGATGTCTTCATGCATCGGCATATTGCAAGAATACGCAGTGGGGGGATGTTTGGGAAGACTATACCGATCATCTGAAGCAGTACTACAATGGCAAACTAAATGGACACCGATGAGGACGCTGAAAGGCGGCGAGCTGTATGACTGACCGTATGTGGCGTCCTGACGTACAGCCTCATCAAAGATCTTCTTGCCCAGCCAAACATTCTGACAAGTCGTATAAACTTGCACTCATCA
The DNA here is from genome assembly GCA_035128595.1 of Eptatretus atami. Classification (NCBI taxonomy): domain Eukaryota; kingdom Metazoa; phylum Chordata; class Myxini; order Myxiniformes; family Myxinidae; genus Eptatretus; species Eptatretus atami. The sequence goes on from CM068966.1 coordinate 60,551,728, forward strand.
ATCTCTTGAAAAGATATTGTTGTGGATTTCCACCGCGTTCGGCGTGCGGACGGCCGCTTCAGCCCAATCGCGGTCGCGCGCCCACCGAAGGCGACAATCCAGTCGTGACTTTCCGGACCAACCCCAAAATCCAGCCACGGATGCCTTAACGCATCATAAACCAGTCAATACTCTGTCCACGCGCTACAGGGTCGATCGCCTAATTGTCGATTTACCTAACTATTCGCGCGGACAGAAATACCGAGGTTTATACCTCGACGGGACTTGTACGAAAACGAGCCGCTTAAGTGTGCTCGTTCCGTATGCGAAGCCGAGCGGTTTGATATCGCCAAGTCCCGTCGGACCAGATTTACTTTTATCGGCTTTAAAACCAGTTAATTCCCGATACGTGCCGTGGCAGTCATGCAGGGAAAATGACACAAACGAGCAGGTTGACATTCAAAACATGGGGCATTTATTTCCAGTAGGCATGCAGTCAATGAATGGGGATAGGGGACAAGACACGAGCAAAGCCTACAGCCGATGCTATTCAATCATGTACACAATCATGCACTTATTCAGTTCTACTTAGGAAGACAAGGCGCCACAGGCTTTCATTCAAAACCAAGGAAAGGAATAGGGCTTACGAGCCTTTATTTCAAACTCGGAGGCCTGCTTGACCGAGGGCTCCAAGAGGCCGGGCAGGTTACTTGGCCGCCCTGATGGCGACTCAATGGTCTTCGGATCGGCAACCCTTGGTGTCTCTGTTCGGTCTGGTGCGTCGTGAACACGCCAGTCACTTGGGCGGCTTGACGAGCAGCTTGAACGGCTGCTTGAACGGCCTCGGTGGCCCAGCTTCGTCGCGGCCCTTTCTGGCGATCCTGGCCGGCGACGCTTTGGAGGAGCGAACAGGTCTCTTGCTCTTTCAGAGTTGATGCTCCTTTAGACCCCATTCACTCCTCAGCTGGAGGCTGGAATGTGGTTCTTCCTGTCGCGCCGCGAGTTCGTATCACGGCATTTTGCCGCTGTCGCTCAGGCGGGCGTGATGGTGTCACGACGGGGTCTAAAGGAGCATCAACTCTGAAAGAGCAAGAGACCTGTTCGCTCCTCCAAAGCGTCGCCGGCCAGGATCGCCAGAAAGGGGCCGCGACGAAGCTGGGCCACCGAGGCCGTTCAAGCAGCCGTTCAAGCTGCTCGTCAAGCCGCCCAAGTGACTGGCGTGTTCACGACGCACCAGACCGAACAGAGACACCAAGGGTTGCCGATCCGAAGACCATTGAGTCGCCATCAGGGGCGGCCAAGTAACCTGCCCGGCCTCTTGGAGCCCCTCGGTCAAGCAGGCCTCCGAGTTTGAAATAAAGGCTCGTAAGCCCTATTCCTTTCCTTGGTTTTGAATGAAAGCCTGTGGCGCCTTGTCTTCCTAAGTAGAACTGAATAAGTGCATGATTGTGTACATGATTGAATAGGCATCGGCTGTAGGCTTTGCTCGTGTCTTGTCCCCTATCCCATTCATTGACTGCATGCCTACTGGAAATAAATGCCCCATGTTTTGAATGTCAACCTGCTCGTTTGTGTCATTTTCCCTGCATGACTGCCACGGCACGTATCGGGAATTAACTGGTTTTAAAGCCGATAAAAGTAAATCTGGTCCGACGGGACTTGGCGATATCAAACCGCTCGGCTTCGCATACGGAACGAGCACACTTAAGCGGCTCGTTTTCGTACAAGTCCCGTCGAGGTATAAACCTCGGTATTTCTGTCCGCGCGAATAGTTAGGTAAATCGACAATTAGGCGATCGACCCTGTAGCGCGTGGACAGAGTATTGACTGGTTTATGATGCGTTAAGGCATCCGTGGCTGGATTTTGGGGTTGGTCCGGAAAGTCACGACTGGATTGTCGCCTTCGGTGGGCGCGCGACCGCGATTGGGCTGAAGCGGCCGTCCGCACGCCGAACGCGGTGGAAATCCACAACAATATCTTTTCAAGAGATTGATGAGTGCAAGTTTATACGACTTGTCAGAATGTTTGGCTGGGGCAAGAAGATCTTTGATGAGGCTGTACGTCAGGACGCCACATACGGTCAGTCATACAGCTCGCCGCCTTTCAGCGTCCTCATCGGTGTCCATTTAGTTTGCCATGTAGTACTGCTTCAGACGATCGGTATAGTCTTCCCAAACATCCCCCCACTGCGTATTCTTGCAATATGCCGATGCATGAAGACATCCTCGCCGTTACTGTAATGTACTCGATAGATAGGGACAAAGGCTCTGTAGTGGGAACAACAGGTTTAATTCGGACACGGGCACAACACAGCAGAGCACAGCATCGGAACATGGATGGGTCACATGACTCTGCTTAATCACACCGTGGTGCACACATGTCTGCATGCATTATAATAAACTATTGATACATCTCACCCTCCAGGTCTTCACAACAGCTGTTCACCACCATTCGAATCCCCCCCCCATGCAAAATCATGATTTTTTCTACCTCCATTAACCCTCATCAAGCCCAACCCAATCCCTGCATCCTCCACTACCCCCTCAATCCTCCCCACACCTCTTATTCGTCCAAGTCTCCTTCTAGTTTGTCCTTCAACCCCGCTGTTAGTGTTTCCCCTCTCTTTCTGCTGTTCCTTTTGTTCTGTTGCATCATGATCCATTCTTTGTTCCAGCTCTTCTATGAGCCTTGACATTGTATGAAACAATTATAACAATACAATCCCATTATATCTGATATTTATCTTGCCTTTTTTCGGTTTCCTTGTACCTTTCCCCTCACAGGAATTTCCATGCCCATCCCTCTCAAGGGCTTCCTCCATCCAGCAAGTGTTTTTGCCGAGCACGTGTGTGTCATTCGTGTTGAGTCATTTGCTCACTTTATCGTGTTTGGATCACTTTCTGCCTTTTTTGTCCCGCTGGCTATAATGCTGGTTGCCTTCTGCCTCACAACGCGTCTCCTGCGGCGCAAGGCATTGCACTGTGATGCCGGGCGACAACCGACCTCCTCGGCTTTTAGGTGTCGTAAAAGGCAACACCGTTACTGCCATCACCATCTACAACCGGGCTTCCTGCGCCGAAACCTCTGGCAGCGAAGGTGCCAGGCGGCTCCATGGAGGACACTTGCTGATCATCGAAGAAGCCCGTGGCATCGTCCCATCGCCTCTGTTCCACCACCGTTCCCCTTCCTATCCAAACTACCATCACCACCGCAGCTGTCGCCTCAGGCATGCTCACTGCAGAGACCATGGGGTAGTGGGCTACGCAGGCAGACCATGGCGAGCATTAGTAATGAGCAGAGGGCGACCAAGGTTCTGGGTGTAGTTTTTGCACTGTTTGTTGTCATGTGGTGCCCCTTCTTTATTACAAACATCCTTTCTGTGCTCTGTCAGGATTCCTGCCATCCGGATGTTTTGGCTGTCCTTCTCAATATATTTGTGTGGGTGGGTTACGTATCCTCGGGTGTCAATCCACTAGTCTATACACTTTTCAACCGTGTCTTCCGTCGAGCGTTCTGTCGCTTCATTGGGTGTGATTTCCGGCGACAGGTGCTGGCACAAGGTGTCGAGGCAGCTTGGGTTTCGAATGCTGGCCTTCGTGCCTCACCAACCGGTCTCAATGGTGAGCGAATGATTCCACCACCCTCCCCCGTGCCCTCAATTGAAATAGCCTCCCCCACCATTACTTGTAGAGCACGGAATCAGATCTCTGGAGCAGGCAACATTGCTATGCGCCTATAAAGACATTTGTCCTTTAATTTTTCACCTTCATCTGGATTCTCCAGAATAGCCACTCGAGGTGTCCCATCATACGACGCTCGATGGGCAGGACTTTGCGAGTGCTTTGAAACAGTGCCAAGCGCATTTCCCTGATTAAATTTCATATTACATTGTCAGCATTATTTGAAGGGAAAACATTTGTCACTGATTTTTATGTTTACTTTTTGGATGAACCTGTGGTTAACTGTGCAGTATGGATACCGAAAGGATTCCTGTTTGTCCACGGTGCCTGATCCTTGCCTCATGGGTTGGTGCTCCTCGTGTCTTGAATGGCCTACGTGAAAATGCTTAGCAAGACCTTCTTGATGGTTGTTTTATTCTGGCCACAATCTTATTCTCAAGGGTGGTGGCACAACAATTAAATACCAGAAATGGAGTCAACATGGCATCCAAGCTTCATTGTGGTGGGAGCACACAAGGTAATTAATAGCAAGATTTTAAATTTGCATCTTTACAGTCGAGCTCCTGTCCTATATTGGACACATCTCTCCAATACAACTTTTTGTAAATGATGGATTAAAAAAAAAATACAGCCACAGAGGAATCATTGCAAAGGAGTTCCATCAATATGGATTGTAGGCCAGAAATTGTTTATCAATGTGCCCTTATTTGCTATTCACATATTATGTATGGATCGGGAAAATTGAGAACAGGAAGGGAAGAGTGGATATGGGGATGATAGAGGAGGTAAAGGGGGTTGGAAAGAAAAGGAAAAGTGTAAGAGGAGGGAAAGGGAATATTTGGGGCATCCTCGAGGAAGGAGAAGATGAGTAGTTTGGAGTGGCCGATCCTTAAGGGTGAGGTTGAATTTGGGGGTGAGATGAATTTTTTATTTTTTGCATATTTAGTATCGAGATAGTTTCTGTTCTGTTGACGATGAAGAGGGAGCATGAGAGATGTGAACCGGTGGCAAATTACATGCACTATGGGACTCGTTCAGTCTCTGCCAAGACAAACTGCTGTGGCGGAATTTTGTGCCATTTCAGAGTCATGTGCATAATGACGGCATTACAGAAAAGCAGATGAGAAGGAATACTACAGATACACAAGAAACAATTGGTGGAAGTAATTGCACAGTCGCTAGCAGAATAAAGTAATGATACAGACCGACCAAGAGGAAGTGGAGGGCATGATATGTACCCATCAGAGGAGCAGGTGGACAGAATGATAGAGATATATCTGCAGAAGGTTGAATGATCCAGACCCAAAGGAGGAGGTAGAGGGAATCGTTGGTTCATTCATATGTAGCACAATGCTGTCAGGTAGCATCATTGGCTGAGGGCGTGGCTGTGCCGCTGACTCAATTCCCTCTGCTGGTGAGGGCAGGAATTTGTAATTTGTTCAAGGTGTTGGCGATAGCTCGCCTACTCTTCACGAAGGACACCGTGGGATCTCCAACGAATGCTGGCAGATGGGATTCCTGCTTAACGGCCATCTGGGGGATGATGCGCACATTGTGAAACACCAGGATGACAGCTTATACCTGGCTCAGGATTCAAACCCAGGCTAGACAGCGTTGAAATGAATATGGTAGAGTGGATGGCACAGACCCAAAGGAGGAGGTAGAAGGAATGATACAGACCCACCAGAGGACCAGGCGGAGTGGATGGCACAGACCCAAAGGAGGAGGTAGAGGGAATGATGTAGACCCACCAGAGGACCAAATGGAGTGGATGACACAGACCCAACCAAGTGCTTGATGACATAACATAGCGATTATATAGCACTCATGCTGCAACTATCTCTTACTGTGGATTTAAGGAATCAACCTTCGAGAAAAACAATGGAATTTTAAGCATTGTTGCTATCCAGGAATATCACATTGATTGCACAGCCTTCGAATGGTCATCATTGTACAAATATGCTCTACTTCGGAAAGTTTGTTATTACCCTGCACACAATGCCGCACTCGCAAAAGTGTATCGTTTTTGTTGCACAGATTATTGTAAATATTGTACATTTTCTTCTTCAAACCAAGTCTTTGTTATTGCAAGAAAGCAGAATTCCCTTCTAAAAATCCTTTCACATCTATAATAACCAGTCGTTACAGCTGTTATTTTTACGGACAATAAAAATGACAAAATGTCCTTCCGCAGACACAATGAGAGCTTGCCCTTGGGCTTTTTTGAGTAAGGATTTTGGAAAGGCTTCCGAAGGATTTGGATGTTAATATGTCACAAAGGTTTATCTGGAAAGGACCCCAGCATGGACCGTGGCCATGAAAAGCATTGTGCCGCACCACCACTCATCTGGAGCTGTTCGCCAGCCACGAAATCATCGATAACTAGTCACTCTCCAAAGCACAAAGCACCGACACTGTGCACTTCTTTCACCGATTCCAGTTAATGCAGTCGTGCTGCTGTTGTACTATTTAATCCATCCTGCCAAGCATGCGTGATCAGCTGCACAATAGCTGAGGATTGCACGCACAAGGTCCGACCTCTCGCATGAACTTTTCACCGCTAAGTTCTAACGACGGTGCACCTCATCGCAACGACTTACTGTTGAAGGGTCTCCGTTTATAAACCCACATGTGGTCGCTGCGGCACTTATAGACAAGAAAGGGTCCCAATTAGGCCTTGCTGCTCAAACCTACGCATGTGTTTTAGAGCAAAAATGATGTTCAACGCCCACATTGCGGACCAAATATCCAGCTTGACGTCCCCCCTCTCAAAGCCGCCTCCGTGCTGCATCTCTTCTGCTCGCCATTGGGGGGTAGGGACAAGATTGAATCAGATTCCATTCCAATAATTGATAGTGAGGAGTCCTGGCATGTGATTCACCTTGCAGGATCGTGTTTAAAAAAAGGTCACTTTTTGGGCTGCACTTGCCACTTGGGCTGCAGTCAAGTTTGAGTGCAAGTTTATTACTGAAGGTGTTCTCGTCTGACACCATACTTGATGACTTAGACATGACGTCATACCTCATGGACGTAAAGGGAGCAGGCAGTTGCACACTGGTTGCGACGTAGAGCTTTTCTTGAAGTAATTTCATCACAGCCAGCCCAGGCCCTCTCACCAAGCTCTTTGACATGTGAAGCTGGTAATTGGTCGAATTGATTTCATCCTTCAGACTTCCTGCAGACATGTACATCGTACAAGATAGCTTAAAACGAGTCAAAAAAATATAAATAATGAAATAAACATTTCTGGCAGTCACAAGTCACGTGCTTAACAGTTTCATTTTTGGTTCCACTGTCTGCTGTAGAACTTACATCAAGTTGTAATACTGCTGGTATCATCCACTCCGCTTGTTGATTAGCACTAAATAATTACGCTCATCAATGACACGTCCTTATCCATCCATACATTGGGACCATACTCTGTGCAGAGCGATGGTGCTGCCGAAGCACTCTCCTTGGCTATTGGGCACAATCCTGGACGGGTCACCACTCCGACACAGGATACCAGCAAGCTGTTACTCATTTTGCCGACCTTGGAAAGATGACAGGCAGAGCCAACCCCACCTGTAATTAATTCAACAGCCGAGGGGGATTTGAAACTCAATATGCTGGGATCCCAAGCCCACCACCCCAGCCATTAAGCCAACACCAGACATACGTCCTTATCCCTGGTCGTTTATCTGCCGCAACTCTCAAATCCAGCCATGGAGAAGATTTAATAAATAATATCCATTCGGAAAACGTATACAACGCATATACAAATATTATTGATTCATAGACATCCTCTTCTTGCACAATGTCAGTGCCCAGAGAGCATGGAGGATTAGCCTAAGTCATCCATGAAATGTCTGGCTGGACCTGACATTCAATATGAGACTTTTGAGATGATGTGATCCACGCCCATGCACAGAAACCCATAGCAACAGCGGCCATCGGGGCATGCTTTCGTATATTGTGTGTGCGAAACAAGGATTGTTTGGTAAAATGTCTCACAAAGCTTCGAAATCGAGTTGGAAATACTTGGTAAAGTACCTGAGAGAAAAAGAGTGCACCTGTGCACAACGAAAGAGAGAACTTTCTCAGCTCACCGACAGAGCTGAGATATTACAGCTACCCATACTGCAGACTCACGAATAAATGTAGACAGAGGCGTGTGCTACCCAAACCCTCGGCCATTGCTGCCAGTGAGTGGACTTTGAACCTTGCGTGAGTGCCTCCTGTGAGCATGGCAGGCTTGGTGATTTATCTAATGGATGTCTGCAAGTGGAAAGATGATGCAGTGTGTCATTACCAACAATGTAATACGTAGTTACCAACTCTTCGGCAAAGAACGTCTTCATGACGTGAAAATACACAAAACTTGTGCCAGCTCTAGGAGAAAGATGTACCAGACTTTCCTGAGGGAGACAGGTAACGGCAGGTAAAAAGCGCCCCATCTCGTGGAAGTGAGTCACTGAAAACACACACACACACACACACACAGCACATGAGCGAAAGACCTCGTTTGCGTTCATGTCATCTCAAAACTCCCGTATTGGTGCTGCTTTTGGCAGGAATTTCTATTTTTTTCAGGGTTCCAGCAACAACTCGACTACTCTTCATCAGGATATACTGTGGGATCTTTAACGAATACCGACTAATGCTTGCAGAGCAGACACCTTGCTTCATTCCGATCACAGTGATGGAGGTACTCAATGATGCAACAACCCATCTGCAAACATAATCAATTCACCAGTTTGTAGTCAGGTCAGAATTTGAACCTAAACTGGACAAGTTAAAGGCAATTGGGCGAATTCTGCACCATCCTGTAAAATACATTATTACGGTGGACCGTGAGGTGTACACCAAGTCAAATCTTCCATCCGGACGATCACCAATTTAGTGACGGATGGTCCTCAGGACTCGACACAACTGTCGACTGTGCACCGCTGAACTGATCGCCCTGTCCCCACTCGCCAACTCTCCCCGCTGAACTCCAAACTAACTGAGACCCTCACCCTGTGCTGTCCTCGCTGAACTGTTTGTCCTGTCTCTGCTCCTCGGCTTTTCATTACCTCGCGGCTGTGTGCTTCTTGGCTCCTCGTCCGGCCGCTCGTAGCATCTCTCCGCATCCGTGGTTGCGAGTGGTTTCAAGCAGGTCCAGGTGGTTGTTAGCACGAGTGTGCAACTCTTATCTTGGTGCACGGTCCCAGGGCCATATTTTTCGTCATTCTCTGGAGAGTGTGGGGGGATGGGGGGGGGAGATTTACTGAGACTTGTGGAACTGTTGAAATTATTCATTTAAAACAACATACAGACAGATTATGGAGGGAATTATTTAAAAGCTTAATGAGGGAGAAAAGGTGGGAAGCTATGAGACACATCCACCTCAAACAGTCGTGAGGGATCACATTGGTCAGCGATTGAACAAACTTCAACTCATGGTTATCATTTTCACACACAAACCACACACTCATGCTAAACGTTTATTGATGATATAACTAGTCTATTTTACACCTGCTACCCCCATCACTGTTCCGCAACAACCTTATCTTGTGTAATAATGTGTGTGTGTGTGTGTGTGTGTGTGTGTGTGTGTCGTGTGTGTGTGTGTGTGTGTGCGTTGTCGTGTGGTGTGTGTGCGTGCGTGCGTGCGTGTGTGTGTATGTGTGTGTGTGTGTGACAATCCTTCCCACCGATTGGTTGAATAGCTGCCCTGACTGTTTAATCATTTATCATTTCCAAACACAAATTTATTAACACAATTAGGCTACTCTTAATCATTTATTAAACTAGAAGAGCACTCGGTAGAGCGCATGCCTCCACCACGTGATACCTGATCCACGAGAACATACCAATACATTTTTGAGATGTCGTGCTATATATCGTTTTTGGCCGTATCTCTCAGTCATGAAGAATCACTTCAAAAATTAATTAATTATCATATTCAGATGTTAATTCGGATCTTCACCAAAATCGTATCAATTTGTCGTGGTCATGAAAAAAAACACACCCAACCTGTCCACCAAGTTTCATTCGAATCCGTCCACAACTTTTTGAGATATCCTGTACACAGAAAAACAGACAAACAAACAATCCACTTCCTGTTTAGATCATGTTTTCTGTGAATATAGTTCATGGCATGAAGAGCTAAATATTCCACGATTTCAATGAGGGAATGAATAAATGTGTAATGACGACATAACAATTAACCCTTTTACTATGAAGAATGAGAATAATGGGAAAGGAGGGTTTTCTGTGCGGTTGATGACTTTGGGTGGTGAGGTGGTTTGAAGACAGATTTCAATCGTACAGCCACCATGTTGGTGCTCACTGTTACGTGAAGGCAAAGACGCCTCGGAGCTCTCATATTCACAATCGCTTTGCACTCTCTTTCCATGTTTCCTTCATTGTAAAACTATCAAAGCGACAGTTAAAAGGATTTTGAGCCGATCGGTCTTACGGCCTTGTGAAGATGAATCGACATCAGCAACATGAATATAATTTATGCCACGGAATAATTATTTTATTTGCATAAGCCTTCATGTATATTCCTATAACTTAGTTACAAATAATTGAGTGCCATAAATATGAAGAAAAAAAAAATTCAGGTTTGAGGGAAAAGATTAATTTATAACACAACCCTTCCTTTCCAGTCCTCGGGGTCTGGAAGACCCGGCAAAGTTGTTGTTGTGCTGTATAATTTATACTGGAAGAGAGCAGTGTGTGTGTATGTGTGTCTCCTCCATAACTCCAAAACCATGAAACCTAGAAGCTTGAAACTTTGCGTGCATGCTAAGGGAGCTCCAGGGAGTGCAGGAGTGAAAATTGAGTGTTGGGTTAATGAAAATACTCCATTAAAGATAATTAATTAACGGCCTCATTTAATTATATCCTTTATCAGGTGATCATCGGCCACCTCATTCTCTGGGGTCTTCAAGCGAATCCTGGGTTACCTCGCAGGGGGGCTGAAGCCACCATGTCTTTTGGTCTGCTCAACCATGCCTCGACTTGGAACAGGCCGCAACGATTTGTCAATGATAAAGTTCCTTTTTCCCACTTTTCTCATTCATATTATCAAATGTCTGTTCATCATAGCTACAAAACGCTGGGTACATTCCAATGCTTATAAACACCTGGAGATGCCAGTGTTCGTGCCTTTATTTGGTGGTCGTATGGCAGCTTAGCTGCTGGGGAAGCTATCATTTCTTAAAGCGTGACTGTGTCGCTGATGCAGTGCCCCTCTACCAGTACACACACTGGAACTGGTACTCATTTTGCCGACCTCGGAAGGATGACAGGCTGAGTCAACCCCCTGGTGTATTAATTCAGCGGCCGACGGGGCTTGAACTCAGGATCCTAGGATCCCAAGCCACCACCCTAACCACTGAGCCAACACCAGGCTAGTCCCTTTATTTCATTTCCGTAGATGCCATAACCTTGAGAAGCTCTTCAACCAAGCTGAATTACAAAATTTAAGCTCCAAATTTGAATTTAGCAGCAGTTCCGACTGCTAAAAAAAGTGTTAATTTATCTAATTCGGACATTGCTTTGACATTCGGACATAGATATCGCTTGCCAACCATTTAATTGGAGTGCTTGCTTGAGTGCCTAAGCCGCTTGCCGAGCGCCCCACAGTGGACGGCGGTACAGTTTGTGTCCCGATCAGGATGTACAGTCAGTTGCTACAAGGTGGAGGTACACATATGGGTATATGTGGATCTGTAATATTGGGACTCTCCGCGACGCGCGCGTGCATGCACCTGTATGCTTGGTTATGTGTGCTGTGGTGGCAAAGTTTCATCCCATATCTTGGATGTTTTAATTTTTAACCTCAGCAGCGGATGAGCGATCATGTTTTACATTGTCCTCACGACTGTTTCTAAAGCAATTAGTTATTTAATACGACTCGGTGTAGTGCTTTATAAAGGCTATACGGTTTCTCTTTGTGAGTTTCACAGCAAAATACATTTGATAACGCCTGATTTATGAGCCCTTCTTAAAATAAAATTTTGTTTGTATTTCAAAATGAATTTAAAAAGGCTACCAATAAATATTTGTTGGGCTTGTAGTTTGTTAAAACACCTTCTTTTCTTATAACTTTCATCACCATCGAAAATGTTGATGAACAATATGTTGAGGTTTGCTTCTTAGGCTAAATACCTTTGTTGAGTTGAGACAAAATGATAAACCTCACTCAGCGTTCTGCTCTGAGCTCCTCCTGAACCACATATCATTTTAAAATTGTTTTCTTGACATCCATTAAATCTTTTTAAACCTCTCAGTCTGTGTGCTTTATTTATGGTTGTCTTGGTTATTCCTTCGATGATACTTTTTAAAATACTGTCCACATTCATTATGTTTCCCATTTAAATACCAAGGTTGTGATTTTTCTCCACTCTTTGGTTTGGTTTTTGCTTGGCTCGAATGAGATATCTGAAATACATCGTTTTAAATATAAATTTTTATAGCACAGGGACATATTATTCATCGGTAGGGATGTAAAGGGAAGGAATCTCTGTTCAAATGGGGGGTTAAAATAGGTAAGAGAAAGAGAGTGGAGAGTGGGTCGTCAGTGGTTAGGGGTGGGGGTAAAATAAATTGGTGGGGGGGGGGTTAAAAAAATTTTTTGCATAGTCGAGGCTCATGGAAGAGCTGTTAGGATTAGGGAGCTGTCCCACAAATAATTTAATACAGTGAAGCTGGTACAGGATGAGTGGAAGAGGTGAGGGAGGAGAAGGAGAAGTTGGTGCTGGAGGAGATCTGTTTGTGAGAAAAAAATTCACTCCTTTTTATTGGCGGGGTCAAATCGTTTTTCCCTGAGTTGACATTCGTCAATAAGGGAAATGAGATAGTCCCAGAACCAACAAATTTCCCCTACTTATGAGTGACGCTTCAGAACGCTCAATTGTATCACGAGTAAGAAGACTCCGTATTATTTTCACACTCACTTAGCTTTATTTGACTGCAAAAAATCCGGAGGAATTCCCATGTTTTATTGATTCTTTCTGCCTTGGGAAGGTGTATAATATGTAACAGCTTCAGCATCTATCCACCTTATCATGGTGTTTTTCTAAAGTCACTTCAAATGGCAGAAGTAATAACAAGAATAATAATATTAACATTACAGTGCCGAATTGCAAAATAATATCTAATGAATAAGATTCTTCAGATGTCTGTCTGTCTGTCTGTTTGTTCGCATTTTTTGCAAGGAACGCTGGACCGATAACCACCAAATTTGACACACAGCCCAAGTCTGATCCGGTGATTGTCCTCAGGATATTTTCATCCACCGCCTGAGTCTTTAAAGATCACTTTTATGGCTTTTTCCTTTATATGAAATCTCATTGGTTAACAGATATCATGTGACATAAAACGGCCAAAGGCCAGCACACTTAATTAGTCGAGCTGTGTCTTCCGCCCATTGGCTCACTGCACAGCTGGCCTGACCACGCACGATTGTAACCTAACTAAATAAATAATACATTTGCGCACCACCACGTTTGGCACACAGACCTGGGGATTGTCCTAACCTCAGCCTTTATTTTCGTCCACAACCTCAGCCTTTAAAGACCCTGAAGAACCATAAGACCATTTTTGTTTTTTTTACATGCTTGAGAGATGAGAATACATGCTTGAGAGAAGACTTTTTACATGCTTGGGAGATAAGACCCCTTAAGACCCCGAAGACTCATAAGACCCTTAAGACCATTGAATTCCTCAAACACAATTAAGTCACTTTAAAACCCCGAATACCCCAAAGATCCTTTGGACCCCAAAGACGGTTAAGATCCCTAAGACTTTTGAAGAACCCAAAGACCCTCAAGTCTTTTGAAGAACCTGAAGACCCCTTCGAGCCAGAAGACCTTGAAGATCCTTAAGACCCCAAAGACCCTTAAGGATTTGAAGACCCTTCAGAACTGTAAGACCCCAAAGACCTTCAAGACCCTTAAGACCCCTTTACCCACTGATGTTCCCTTGAGACCGCTTTACCCACTGGTGTTCTGGCTCTCCTGCCCCCTACACAATTTCCCTCCCCACCCCTACTCCGCCGGGTCCCTTGCAGTGTGACCACTCCTCATTTTCATAAATGTCAAGGTGAGCCAATGAAAAAAGCTAATAATTCACAAGGTTTCGGAAAAGCGATGATAATAGAAAACCTATACGCCAAGAAAACCGATAGAAAACCAAGGCGCCAAGGTGAACAACGAATAGCCAAGATCTTGTGAAACAAGCTCAAATGAGCTAAGATCCTCGTCCTCTTAATGATGACGTTATAAAAACGAATATGACGTCATTGTGATGTATCAGGTTTGTGATAAATTATCTGTGCTAATGCCCGGCTTGATTCCCGCAAACAAAATTCAAACAGCTTGCCTAGTTTCGGAGATAATGGTATAGGCGATTTCCATTAGCGGCGATATTATGACGTCAACTTTTTTCTAGGAAGAATTTCCAAAATCGGAGATGGTTACTGCCTGCGTGTGGGCTTTCTGCATATACATGCCAAGTTTCAGGAAGTTTCGATGAAAACTGTAGGCTGTGAAACAAAAAAGTCCACAAGAAGAGGATGAAGAACAACAACGTGAGTAAGACTTAGAGATCCTCCACGAGGATCTAAAAAGCCAAGGAGTGGTCACACTGGTCCCTTGCCCCCGATCCACCTGCCCCATTCTCAGCCCTGCCGGCTCTCCTGCTTCTCCACTTATCCCACTTCTCAGTACCCCACCCCCCCCAATCTGGGAGACGCCGGGTAACCCTGCAAGTTAATAATAATAATAATAATAGTACAACAATTGGCATTAATAGAAAGAATAATGTAGATCCCCCTGACTGCTCCCGTAGATAAATTTAAAATTATTTTATTCGATTAGTATGACGATCACCGTCAACCGACACCACCAGCCATAAACAGAAACTCATGACAAAAAGCTTATCCAGGGGTGTCCCATTACCAATCAGCTTGTTATCACTTGCCAAGCCAACCATCCCTGATCAACCGTTTTGTTTGAGAGCTTGCTTGAGCGACCACTCTCCAAGCTGATTGGTAATGGAACACACCCCAGCACATGTGCTCGACAGAGCTTGGTTTAAGTGCCCCTAACACCACCTCTGGACAGAGGAGCGAGGCCGTGAGATTGCAATGTGCACGCATCGTCAGCCGCATGTTAGAATGACTACAATTATCTCGTCAACAGCTAAAAGTTGTGCAGAGCTAACAATTGTTTTGGAAAAAGCAATAAATGGATAAATATGTGAAGAAATTTTTCTTCATCAAACATTTAAATTGTCCTGGTATTATTTTGCTGCAAGTTAATAGGTAGGTGATTGAATAGCTGATGGGAGTGTTCTGTGATTAAGAGCTGCGAGGGTGCTGGCATGAAAAGCATTGAAATTTGATCTGTCGGCGTCGTGAGAAATAGTAATTTAAACGTGGATAAAGATTTTTATGAACTTTGATTCACCAGCAAGTAATACACGCTCGGGCCACCAAAAAATGCTGGCTAGCCACAAAAACAAAAATCTACTTGGGTGGCCCGGCAGACCACAAACAAGGCAGGATCTGGATCCAAACCTGAACCAAAATCTCATCGGCTTGTTCTTGTCATCTACCCAACTCATCAACCTAGTTTTGTCATAATCCGTCCACAACTTCTTGAGATATTGTGCTACGTATCATTTTTGACCCTTTCTCTCAAATTCACTTTAAAATTAGCTTGGTGTTGGGTTAATGGTTAGGGTGGCTTGCTTAGGATCCGAGCGTCTTGAGTTCAAGGCCCCATCTTCCAGTTGAATTAACACCAGGTGGGTTGACTCAGCCTGTCATCCTTCTGAGGTCAGTAAAATATGTACCAGCTTACCGATAGCAGGTGCGCACTGCATCAGTGGCACAACCGTTTTCCCAGAAAATAATGCACCCAACCAGCCAGAGGCTACATACGAATAAATAAATAAATAAATAAATAAATAAATAACTTAAATATTTAAACATTCTTGGATTTGGATCTTCACCAAAGTCTAATCAGTTCGTCCTTATCACACACACACACAACCCAGTCCACCAAGTTTCGGCCAAATCTGTCCGTAAGATTTTGAGGTATGCTCACAGACAAACAAACAGGTGTGAAAATATAACACCTGTCCACATTCGGTGGTGGAGGTAACAATCGCACCTAATAACACAGAATCCGAGGGAGAACGAACTTTTGGGATTTAAGAATTTCTCATTCTCTTTGCTTCGATACGGAATTAAGGTCGGAAGGTCTCCTCCCCATGTGTGCAAAACGTCTTGATTAACGAATTACAAACTGCAATTGACACCCGTTCGCAGGTATCCATCCGAGGAAGTGCTGTAATCCTTTAATGCGATGGATCTATGAACCGTTCTCAAAAAAATTTGAAAGCTATCCAAAGGATTTCAATTTCAAAGTCCTCCAGAGTGAGGGTTTAATGATATAATGTTTTCACTCCATTGTTTTCAGATGAAGCCATCAAGTGCAAAACAGCCTTTTGTGAAACCTGGAAGAAATGTAATCTTGGATTCGATCAAGGCATTTCCAATCCGTGCGATGCTCTCAACCCAAGATAAACGCCCTGGATACAAACGAAGCACACACACGGGAGAACTAAGGTCAAAAGTTCATATTCCAATGAGATCAAATCAGAGGCATGTATAGCCAAGGTTTCCAGTTATTTGTGTGCATCACAGAATGTCGACGACCAACAATAGGAGGCAACAATTTGAGGGCAATTTGTAATTTGCAAGAGCTCATATGCCTGGTGTTGGCTTAATGCTTCGGGTGGGGGCTTTGCATCCTGGGATCCTGAGATCAAATCCCTCTTTCCTATTGAATTAATACCAGGTGGGGTTGACTCTGCCTGTCATCCTTCTGAGGTCGGCAAAATGAGTGTCAGCTTACTGGTATACTGTGTTGGAGTAATGAGCTGTCCAGGATTGTGCCCACTAGCCAAGGAGACTGCTGAGGCAGCACCAACACTCTGCACAGAATATGGTCCTCATGGATGGATGGATGGATGGAAGAGTATATGCCTATCTAGTATGTCATCTGATGAAGCCTGATGTTTTTCTTATGCTCCAAACTACCTTTTTAATCTGCAGTTCAGTATGGGGACAAGTGCTCCTCATGAACCATACATATACATATATCCTTGATTTGAGTCGGGTGGTCACATTTCAATGGATAATGATCATGTTGAGACCTCTTCCTTTCTGAACTGATGGCTAATTTAGTTCAGGCATCATTACTGTATTCAAAATAGACATTCTTCGATTCTTTTACAACAGCACAGGTTGGATATCCATGTCGTATACTCTGGTAGACAGGTCGTACAACTGCAATATGGAAGATGAGCGATTTAAAGGAGCCCAACATGGAAGGAAATATCCGCACAATCACACTGGGCCAGGAGGAACGAATAAACGGGATCCAGGTGTGCAAAACATGTCATTTCTTGGATTGTCGTCCTCTTTCATAACCGTCATGTTTTATTCATTTTCCCTTTGGCAGCTTCTCCAAATCATTTGCAAAAGCTGTGCCTTTGTACGGAATGCATTTCCCCTCGTTACAAGCAGCACCGATAATCAAAACATATGTCTTTCCTTGCTATTTTAAAACAAGCACATTGCCCGTTGGCATTTAATTAATCCGAGGCAGCATACTGACTCTTCCGTGACGTCACAATGCCGTTGAGCAGGAGGTGTGCAGATAATCACATCCTCTTTCCTTAGAGGTTTCTCCCTGGTGTCTCCTCGCTCAAACTTCCAGCTGTTTTAGACGACCTGTGTACACAAGGCAGTCGTTCCCATTGTCTTTACTTCTCTGTTGAATTGACTTTTTGTTTCGTCTCCCTTTATATAATTTAACATTGTCCCAATGGAAATGACGCCTCAATGTCCTCCTTCACTATGACGTCCTCAATTAATTTGTTGAGATCAGAAATTCGATCAGTGGATGGTATTCCTTTACCCAGGGAGGAAATGTTCCTTACAACTCGAACTATTATGGGAAATGAAGCTTTCACAACTATATGGGTGAGAAGATGAGGTTTTACAATGTGGGAAAATCGGAGGTGGTAATAAAACTCGAACTATGATGGGAAGTAAAATGCTTTACAACTCATTTCGTAATAAGAGGACGTTTTACAACCCTGTGGGGAGGAGAAGGAGGTTTCACAATTATTTGGGTAATAATAGGATGTTTTAAAACTTTTTTAGAAATGAGGTTTTACAATCTTTTTTTTTGTGTACACTGTCGAGGCTCATATGAGAGCTAACACACAGAACGTACAACAAGGGGAACAGGAGACAAGGGGGGCGGGAGAGGGAAGGAAAAAAACAGTGGGGAACAGAGACATGAGATCAGTGGAAGGGAGAGGGATGGGGTGGGGTACACGGGGTAAACAAGATGGACACTACAGGGATTTTCAGGTCCTTACACGACAGGGAATTTGAAGGAGATTGGTTTAGGGTGGATTGGCGGGTGGAAAAAAGATCGTGGTTTTGGATGGGGGAAGATAAGAGATGGTGGTGAACTTATGTTTTGAAGACCTGGAGGGAAGAGTGGGATTAAAGAAAGTGTGGGAATGTGTTCCAAAGGTGGGGAAAAAAGAGGAATGAAAGAGTGAAGGTGAGCAGTGATTATTGATGTTGGTAGTTTTACCAGAACGAGGTTGCTGGCGGACATTGAGCGCCCTGCAGAAATATGGGGAGGGAGGGGGGTGGGACGTATCGCAGACAGAGCCGGGGGGGGGGAAGTGAGCCCGAAGAGGAGACGGTAGAAGACAAAAGACCACCGACCTGCCTGCGGTGAGAGAATGAGAGGCCCAAAGACTCAGCCTCATCACGGAGATGCCAATGATCCTAAATGCCTTGGTTTTCACAGTGTGAAGCCGAGAAAGGTGAGAGGCAGGAGCACCAGCTCAGAGGGAGAGCAGTACTCCATCAGGCTGCGGACGAAAGCTTTGTATGTGGTCAGGAGCTCAGGTGGGCCGAGAAAGGACTTTGCACGACGAGGATGCCCAGTCGATGACTGGTTTTGGGGCCAGGTTGGAAATGTGCTTCCCAGCAAAGATAATGGCAGATACTGAGACCCAGAAGCTTGAACGAAAGGACTTCTTCAAGAGGATTGTTAGAAAGTAGATGGGGAGAAAGGGGGGGGGGTTCAGACAGTCCTTTTGGAGAGACAAAGTGAGAGTGTGAGATTTGTCAGGGTTGAAAGACATGTTCCACGTATTTGACCAGTTTGTGATTTTATCCAGATCGGCAGAGAGTGAAAAGGCTGCTGTTTGCCGATCTGAGGGATGACAGATGGTACGACAGAGGGGGGAGTCATCAGCAAAGAGATAGAGGATTTTCGAGAGAGTTTTGCAATCCTTTTTGTAATAAGAGGAGGTTTTACAATTGGTTGTGTAATAAGAGGTTTTAAATCCCTTGTGTAATAAGAGGAGGTTTTCCAATCCCTTGTGTAATAATAGGAGTTTTTACACTCCCTTGTGTAATAAGAGGTTTTACAATCCCTTGTGTAATAAGAGGAGGTTTTACAATCCCTTGTATAATTAGAGGTTTTAAATCCTTTGTGTAATAAGAGGAGGTTTAAATCCCTTGTATAATAAGTTGAGGTTTTACATTCTACTGTATAATAAGAGGTGGTTTTAATAATTTATTGTGTAATAAGAGGTTTTACAATCCCTTTTTGTAATAAGAGGTTTTCCAATGCCCTGTGTAACAAGAGGAGGTTTAAATCCTTTGTGTAATAAGAGGTTTTACAATCCCTTGTGTAATAAGAGGAGGTTTAAATCCCTTGTGTAATTAGAGGTTTTACAATGCCTTATGTAATAAGAGGGGGTTTAAATCCCTTGTGTAATAAGAGGTTTAAATCCCTTGTGTAATAAGAGGGGGTCGGTGGTGAGAATGACCACTAGGTGGGGAAAGCTTGCGTCATCTCCCACCAAATTCCCCGGAATTGTAGACCGTCGCTCGGATAACTCCGCGAGCCGGCGGGTCGTTTAACCGACCGTGGTCGCCA
>CM068966.1:60571575-60588793 GCA_035128595.1 Eptatretus atami
TCGACCAGATGCCTTTCCTTTCCTTGAATCAGATGTTCATTGCAACTTCGAGTGCGGAATCGCTGGCTGGCAAGACTTGTCGCTTGCAGGGATTTTAATATGTGGGGTAGTGTTTATTATGTTTCTTTGATCTGTGTCCAGCTCTCTCGTTCTGACGTCCGCGATGTTTGGGTGTGCCTACGCTTTTCATATTGGGCAGAGTTAATTTTGATGGACCAGGCGGGGATTGGATTTTATTTAACTTTTCCTTTCTGATTGTCAGTGTGTGCCTTTCCAGCTGCTTCCTTTGTCCTGTAGCATCCGCCTTGTCATCTACTTTGCATTTAGATAGTCTTTGTCTGCCCATTGTGAGGGTTGGGTTGAGTTGTGGTTGGACATCTGTCTTTTAGATATGAGTTCAAAGGGCATTTAGAGAGTGAGGGGAGCTTCTTAAGACAAAATACATCTGTGAAGTTAATTATTATGGTGTAGGTGTACAAATATTCAGCATGCATTATAATGAGCGGAATCACCATGTTTTTAGATTTTTGTTAGATCCGTTTTCCTTGAAGTGTACTATGATAAAAATTACGACTCTATTGCTGATAGGGAAAAACTGCAAAACGCGCGGGGTGGATGGAGGATTGTGTCCCTGTATAATTACTTTAAGTACCCCCGCTTTATCGCGGTCACCTATCACGCCCGGTGTCGCGGCGTTCATTGACGTAACTGTTTTTCTGCGATTCCCCCCGGTAATGCGGTGGTAAATATAAAAATATAATTTTAGCTTTATCCGGTGCAACAGTACACGACGAGAACAAGTTTCGCTTTAAATGAATTCAATTTTACGTTTTTCCAATCCATGCGCCCAACTGACTTTAGGCTTGGCAGACCGAATGCCGGAGAGTTGACGTCAGGAGTGTTAGGTGTCGATTATGCTTCGGAGAAGGTTTTGCCGCTGCTACCTCTCGACCGCACCTCAACGACAGCCAGACGAGTCGATCTCCGCCTCAAACAATCCTACCAAACACCGCGCGGTCACTCGTACTCACCCAATCAGCCAACCGACGACTGACGAGATCGATTCCGCACTTCAACATCATGCCACCTACCAGAGAGACGAGTCGCTCCGAACCTTCAAACCCTCCTGCCACGCAGACGACGAGTGATTTTGGGGCTCCTTCTCGCGGTTTCACTTAGCGCGGAGGTTGGAACTACCGCGACGGGTTTACGTTTTATATTTATTATTATTGATTAATTATTACAGTTATATTCCGGATATTTATATATATGCTTTATGCATTTTACAACATGTATAGTAGTAATATGGTATCGATTGTTCGATGTCTTTCTTGTCATTGTTCCTTTATCATTGATCATATTGTGAGTAATAGATACGGAATTTTTTGCCGATTGTTCCTGCTTATTCAATATGGACTCTTTCTGCTCGCATATGAATACTCAGTGTGGTTTAGGGCGACATTAGTGATTTTATTCCCAAACAGGTACACTGATATCGCGCAGACATATCCCGGATATTAGTTGTTGCTACCGGGGCTCACGAGTATCCGTGTCGTGGCTTTTTTTTTTTTCAGGTTATTGTGTGTGGGTTCAGTACGCACCCTGAGCTGGCACATGCAGTACCTAACATTCTAGCCGAACCGTCAACGGATTCCTTCCATGAGCAAATACAACGTGGCACTTGTAAGGCCGGTCCCATCGAGTTGACTCCTGGCTTACTCTATGGGCTACACGTCTTACACAATTTTGTGTCATATCCTGTGAGAAGTCCTATTGTGAGTGCTCCTTTCTACCAGTGTTCAAACTCTCGTCACCAGACGAGAAAACTGACTTTACGTAGAGGGCACAAATGGTCTTCCCTTTAATTAGGCTTCGAATTTGACTCTGACTATACCCTATGTGCGATGCAATTAAGGTACGAGTTTCTTTCATTCACGTCACTGTACAGAACGACCGACCGTAGAGGGCACAAATTGGTCCTCTTATTAATTAGAGTTGAGTACATAAATATAATTATGTATATATATATATATATATCTATATATATATATATATATTATTTATATATATATATTTATATATTTGTTATCGTGGATCTGGAAACCATTGCTTCAACATACAGATGTCCACAAAAAGTCAGTTATGTCTTAAGTATGTGTTGTAGTCAGTTCCCCTTCTTTTGTCTAGTGGGAGAATCAAGCGCGTTTGCGATTTCTTTAGTTAGGTTGTTACATCTACAACCATTAAACATCTATCTGATCATGACCTCAGGCCATCCATCACACCCACCAGCTGCTTCCGCACCTAACGTAAGCAATCTCCCCGTTCGTTTTCGGTCCAGAACGTTTAATCTGTTCACTACCTCAAATTACTGTTAATTCAAGTAGACCCGTGTAAGTGCTGCGTCCCAGTGGCAATGTCCCCCGAGGTGTCCGAGGCCCTTCCATCAGCCAGTGAGTGTGTTTCACAGGGCCTCCCGTGAGATGAGGTCAAAAATCCCGACCTCTGAGAGCAGGTTTTGGTGTTTGCGTCAAAGGCGTTCTTGCCGTTAAAGGTTATGAAGCAGTTCAGGGGTGTACATGGTTGTTAGATCTGTCACGGGGTTGAGCAGAAGGCGTCGAGGGTGCACGTTCTTGCTGCTCTCAGGAGACGCGACCCCACCCCCTCGGACCCTCTACTCACCCCGAAGCTCCCGCCAGAACTCGAGTCCACAACGTTGTATGGGTCACGAAACCGCACTCGTCAGGTGCTCGCAGCACGTGTACCCCTTCTCGACGCAGTACCCACTTCCCCAGCTTGTTCTCTCTCCTCAGCTGTGAGGTCCAATAAAAATCTGGTTTCTTTTCTATTGTGTGGTGTATCTGTGGCCTCTTTAAAGAATGACATAAGTTTGATATGTATCTTGCTTGTATATTGCGTATATTTCTTGTGCTTTATACTGTAATATATCATAAGAATTTCCAGTCCGTTCAGTCCCTTCTGCTTGTCCGCAACGATTGGTAATCGTTTTATACCCGTAATCTGTATATTCAGCGCCTCTTGCAGTTCCTCTCGCTGCACCGACCGAGTTACAGTAATGAAGACACGAAGCAAGACTTAACGCGAATATGCAAGAAGTATTTACAATGATCCAAAAACACTTATTAAATTCCACTTAAAGATGGGCCCACACGCAGACACACACACAAATGAAAAGAAACCCAGAGTTTTTTATTGGACCCTCACAGCTGAGGAGAGAGACAAGCTGGGGGTCAGAGTTCGGTTGGGTACCTGGCCGTCGAGAGAGATCACATTGCGGACCAATATCCCAGCTTGACGTCCCCCTCTCAAAGCCGCCTCCGTGCTGCATCTCTTCGCTCGCCAATTTTGGGGGGTAGGGGACAAGATTGATCAGATTCCATCCAATATTGATGTGAGCGATCTGGATGTGATTCACCTTGCAGGATCGTGTTTAAAAAAAGGTCACTTTTTGGGCTGCACTTGCCACTTGGGCTGGCAGTCAAGTTTGAGTGCAAGTTTATTACTGAAGGTGTTCTCGTCTGACACCATACTTGATGACTTAGACATGACGTCATACCTCATGGACGTAAAGGGAGCAGGCAGTTGCACACTGGTTGCGACGTAGAGCTTTTCTTGAAGTAATTTCATCACAGCCAGCCCAGGCCCTCTCACCAAGCTCTTGATGTGAAGCTGGTAATTGGTCGAATTGATTTCATCCTTCAGACTTCCTGCAGACATGTACATCGTACAAGATTGCTTAAACGAGTCAAAAAAATATAAATAATGAAATAAACATTTCTGGCAGTCACAAGTCACGTGCTTAACAGTTTCATTTTTGGTTCCACTGTCTGCTGTAGAACTTACATCAGTGTTATACTGCTGGTATCATCCACTCCGCTTGTTGATAGCACTAAATAATTACGCTCATCAATGACACGTCCTTATCCATCCATTACATTGGGACCATACTCTGTGCAGAGCGATGGTGTGCGAAGCACTCTCCTTGGCTATTGGGCACAATCCTGGACGGGTCACCACTCCGACACAGGTACCAGCAACTGTTACTCATTTTGCCGACCTTGGAAAGATGACAGGCAGAGCCACCCACACTGTAATTAATTCAAACAGCCGAGGGGGAATTTGAAACTCAATATGCTGGGGACCCAAAGCCCACCACCCCAGCCATAAGCAACACCAGACATACGTCCTTATCCTGGTCGTTTATCTGCCGCAACTCTCAAATCCAGCCATGGAGAAGATTTAATAAATAATATCATGTGGAAAACGTTATACAACGCATATACAAATATTATTGAATTCATAGACATCCTCTTCTTGCACAATGTCAGTGCCCAGAGAGCATGGAGGATTAGCCTAAGTCATCCATGAATGTCTGGCTGGACCTGACATTCAATATGAGACTTTGAGATGATGTGATCCACGCCCATGCAACAGAAACCCATAGCAACAGCGCCATCGGGGCATGCTTTCGTATGATTGTGTGGCGAAACAAGGATTGTTTGGTAAAATTCTCACAAAGCTTCGAAATCGAGTTGGAATACTTGGTAAAGTACCTGAGAGAAAAAGAGTGCACCTGTGCACAACGAAGAGAGAACTTTCTCAGGCTCACCGACAGAGCTGAGATTTACAGCTACCCATACTGCAGACTCACGACATAAATGTAGACAAGAGGCGTGTGCTACGCCAAACCCTCGCATTGCTGCCAGTGAGTGGACTTTGAACCTTGCGTGAGTGCCTCCTGTGAGCATGGCAGGCTTGGTGATTTTCTAATGGATGTCTGCAAGTGGAAAGAGATGCAGTGTGTCATTACCAACAATGTAATACGTAGTTACCAACTCTTCGGCAAAGAACGTCTTCATGACGTGAAAATACACAAAACTTGTGCCAGCTCTAGGAGAAAGATGTACCAGACTTTCCTGAGGGAGACAGGTAACGGCAGGTAAAAGCGCCCCATCTCGTGGAAGTGAGTCACTGAAACACACACACACACACCACCACGCACATGAGCGAAGACCCGTTTGCGTTCATGTCATCTCAAAACTCCCGTATTGTGCGCTGCTTTTGGCAGGATTTCTATTTTTTTCAGGGTTCCAGCAACAACTCGACTACTCTTTCATCAGGATATACTGTGGATCTTTAACGAATACGACTAATGCTTGCAGAGCAGACACCTTGCTTCATTCCGATCACAGTGATGAGGTACTCAATATGCAACAACCCATTCTGCAAACATAATCAATTCACCAGTTTGTAGTCAGGTCAGAATTTGAACCTAAGCTGGACAAGTTAAAGGCAATTGGGCGAATTCTGCACCATCCTGTAAAATACATTATTACGGTGGACCGTGAGGTGTACACCAAGTCAAATCTTCCATCCGACGATCACCAATTAGTGACGGATGGTCCTCAGGACTCGACACAACTGTCGACTGTGCACCGCTGAACTGATCGCCCTGTCCCCACTCGCCAACTTCCCCGCTGAACTCCAAACTAACTGAGACCCTCACTGTGCGTCCTCGCTGAACTGTTTGTCCTGTCTCTGCTCCTCGGCTTTCATTACCTCGCGCTGTGGTGCTTCTGGCTCCTCGTCCGGCCGCTCGTAGCATCTCTCCGCATCCGTGGTTGCGAGTGGTTTCAAGCAGGTCCAGTGGTTGTTAGCACGAGTGTGCAACCTCTTATCTTGTGTGCGGTCCCAGGGCCATATTTTCGTCATTCTCTGGAGGAGGTGGGGGGATGGGGGGGGGGAGATTTACTGAGACCTTGTGGAACTGTTGAAATTATTCATTTAAAACAACATACAGACAGATTATGGAGGGAAATTTTAAAAGCTTAATGAGGGAAAAGGTGGGAAGCTATGAGACACATCCACCTCAAAACAGTCTGTAGGGATCACATTGGTCAGCGATTGAACAAACTTCAACTCATGTTTTCATTTCACACACAAACACACACTCATGCTAAACGTTTATTGATGATATAACTAGTCTATTTACACCTGCTACCCCATCACTGTTCCTGCAACAACCTTATCTTGTGTAATAATGTGGTGTGTGTGTGTGTGTGTGTGTGTGTGTGTGTGTGTGTGTGCGTGTGTGTGTGTGTGTGTGCGTGCGTGCGTGCGTGTGTGTTATGTGTGTGTGTGTGTGACAATCCTTCCCCGAATTGGTTGAATAGCTGCCCTGACTGTTTAAATCATTTATCATTTCCAAACACAAATTTATTAACACAATTAGGCTACTCTTAATCATTTTTAACTAGAAGAGCACCGTAGAGCGCATGCCTCCACCACGTGATACCTGATCCACGAGAACATACCAATACATTTTTGAGATGTCGTGCTATATATCGTTTTTGGCCGTATCTCTCAGTCATGAAGAATCACTTCAAAAATTAATTAATTATCATATTCAGATGTTAATTCGGATCTTCACCAAAATCGTATCAATTTGTCGTGGTCTGAAAAAAACACACCCAACCTGTCCACCAAGTTTCATTCGAATCCGTCCACAACTTTTGAGATATCCTGTACACAGAAAAACAGACAAACAAACAATCCACTTCCTGTTTAGATCATGTTTTCTGTGAATATAGTTCATGGCATGAAGAGGCTAAATATTCACGATTTCAATGAGGGAATGAATAAATGTGTAATGACGACATAACAATTAACCCTTTTACTATGAAGAATGAGAATAATGGGAAAGGAGGGTTTTCTGTGCGGTTGATGATTTGGTGGTGAGGTGGTTTGAAGACAGATTTCAATCGTACAGCCACCATGTTGGTGCTCACTGTTACGTGAAGGCAAAGACGCCTCGGAGCTCTCATATTCACAATCGCTTTGCACTCTCTTTCCATGTTTCCTTCATTGTAAAACTATCAAAGCGACAGTTAAAAGATTTTGAGCCGATCGGTCTTACGGCCTTGTGAAGATGAATCGACATCAGCAACATGAATATAATTTATGCCACGGAATAATTATTTTATTTGCATAAGCCTTCATGTATATTCCTATAACTTAGTTACAAATAATGAGTGCATAAATATGAAGAAAAAAAAATTCAGTTTGAGGGAAAAGATTAATTTATAACACAACCCTTCCTTTCCAGTCCTCGGGGTCTGGAAGACCCGGCAAAGTTGTTGTTGTGCTGTATAATTTATACTGGAAGAGAGCAGTGTGTGTGTGTATGGTGTGTCTCCTCCATAACTCAAAACCATGAAACCTAGAACTTGAAACTTTGCGTGCATGCTAAGGGAGCTCCAGGGAGTGCAGGAGTGAAAATTGAGTGTTGGGTTAATGAAAATACTCCATTAAAGATAATTAATTAACGGCCTCATTTAATTATATCCTTTATCAGGTGATCATCGGCCACCTCATTCTCTGGGGTCTTCAAGCGAATCCTGGGTTACCTCGCAGGGGGCTGAAGCCACCATGTCTTTTGGTCTGCTCAACCATGCCTCGACTTGGAACAGGCCGCAACGATTTGTCAATGAATAAAGTTCCTTTTTCCCACTTTTCTCATTCATATTATCAAATGTCTGTTCATCATAGCTACAAAACGCTGGGTACATTCCAATGCTTATAAACACCTGGAGATGCCAGTGTTCGTGCCTTTATTTGGTGTCGTATGAGCTTAGCTGCTGGGGAAGCTATCATTTCTTAAAGCGTGACTGTGTCGCTGATGCAGTGCCCCTCTACCAGTACACACACTGGAACTGGTACTCATTTTGCCGACCTCGGAAGGATGACAGGCTGAGTCAACCCCTGGTGTATTAATTCAGCGGCCGACGGGCTTGAACTCAGGATCCTAGGATCCCAAGCCACCACCCTAACCACTGAACCAACACCAGGCTAGTCCTTTATTTCATTTCCGTAGATGCCATAACCTTGAGAAGCTCTTCAACCAAGCTGAATTACAAAATTTAAGCTCCAAATTTGAATTTAGCAGCAGTTCCGACTGCTAAAAAAAGTGTTAATTTATCTAATTCGGACATTGCTTTGACATTCGGACATAGATATCGCTTGCCAACCATTTAATTGGAGTGCTTGCTTGAGTGCCTAAGCCGCTTGCCGAGCGCCCCACAGTGGACGGCGGTACAGTTGTGTCCCGATCAGGATGTACAGTCAGTTGCTACAAGGTGGAGGTACACATATGGGTATATGTGGATCTGTAATATTGGGACTCTCCGCGACGCGCGCGTGCATGCACCTGTATGCTTGGTTATGTGTGCTGTGGTGGCAAATTTCATCCCATATCTTGGATGTTTTAATTTTTAACCTCAGCAGCGGATGAGCGATCATGTTTTACATTGTCCTCACGACTGTTTCTAAAGCAATTAGTTATTTAATACGACTCGGTGTAGTGCTTTATAAAGGCTATACGGTTTCTCTTTGTGAGTTTCACAGCAAAATACCATTTGATAACGCCTGATTTATGAGCCCTTCTTAAAATAAAATTTTGTTTGTATTTCAAAATGAATTTAAAAAGGCTACCAATAAATATTTGTTGGGCTTGTAGTTTGTTAAACACCTTCTTTTCTTATAACTTTCATCACCATCGAAAATGTTGATGAACAATAGTTGAGGTTTGCTTCTTAGGCTAAATACCTTTGTTGATTGAGACAAAATGATAAACCTCACTCAGCGTTCTGCTCTGAGCTCCTCCTGAACCACATATCATTTTAAAATTGTTTTCTTGACATCCATTAAATCTTTTTAAACCTCTCAGTCTGTGTGCTTATTTTATGGTTGTCTTGGTTATCCTTCGATGATACTTTTTAAAAATACTGTCCACATTCATTATGTTTCCATTTAAATACCAAGGTTGTGATTTTTCTCCACTCTTTGGTTTGGTTTTTGCTTGGCTCGAATGAGATATCTGAAATACATCGTTTTAAATATAAATTTTTATAGCACAGGGACATATTATTCATCGGTAGGGATGTAAAGGGAAGGAATCTCTGTTCAAATGGGGGTTAAAATAGGTAAGAGAAAGAGAGTGGAGAGTGGGTCGTCAGTGGTTAGGGGTGGGGGTAAAATAAAATTGGTGGGGGGGGGGGTTAAAAAAATTTTTTGCATAGTCGAGGCTCATGGAAGACTGTTAGGATTAGGGAGCTGTCCCACAAATAATTTAATACAGTGAAGCTGGTACAGGATGAGTGGAAGAGGTGAGGGAGGAGAAGGAGAAGTGGTGCTGGAGGAGATCTGTTTGTGAAAAAAAAATTCACTCCTTTTTATTGGCGGGGTCAAATCGTTTTTCCCTGAGTTGACATTCGTCAATAAGGGAAATGAGATAGTCCCAGAACCAACAAATTTCCCCTACTTATGAGTGACGCTTCAGAACGCTCATTGTATCACGAGTAAGAAGACTCCGTATTATTTCACACTCACTTAGCTTTATTTGACTGCAAAAAATCCGGAGGAATTCCCATGTTTTATTGATTCTTTCTGCCTTGGGAAGGTGTATAATATGTAACAGCTTCAGCATCTATCCACCTTATCATGGCGTTTTTCTAAAGTCACTTCAAATGGCAGAAGTAATAACAAGAATAATAATATTAACCTTACAGTGCCGAATTGCAAAATATATCTAATGAATAAGATTCTACAGATGTCTGTCTGTCTGTCTGTTTGTTTGTTTGTTCGCATTTTTTGCAAGGAACGCTGGACCGATAACCACAAATTTGACACACAGCCAAGTCTGATCGGTGATTGTCCTCAGGGTATTTTCATCCACCGCCTGAGTCTTTAAAGATCACTTTTATGGCTTTTTCCTTTATATATGAAATCTCATTGGTTAACAGATATCATGTGACATAAAACGGCCAAAGGCCAGACACTTATTAGTCGAGCTGTGTCTTCCGCCCATTGGCTCACTGCACAGCTGGCCTGACCACGCACGATTGTAACCTAACTAAATAAATAATACATTTGCGCACCACCACGTTGGCACACAGACCTGGGATTTCCTAACCTCAGCCTTATTTTCGTCCACAACCTCAGCCTTTAAAGACGCCTGAACAACCATAAGACCATTTTTTGTTTTTTTACATGCTTGAGAGATGAGAATACATGCTTGAGAGAAGACTTTTTACATGCTTGGGAGATAAGACCCCTTAAGACCCCGAAGACTCATAAGACCCTTAAGACCATTGAATTCCTCAAACACAATTAAGTCACTTTAAAACCCCGAATACCCCAAAGATCCTTTGGACCCCAAGACGGTTAAGATCCCTAAGACTTTTGAAGAACCCAAAGACCCTCAAGTCTTTTGAAGAACCTGAAGACCCCTTCGAGCCAGAAGACCTTGAAGATCCTTAAGACCCAAAGACCCTTAAGGATTTGAAGACCCTTCAGAACTGTAAGACCCAAAGACCTTCAAGACCCTTAAGACCCCTTTACCCACTGATGTTCCCTTGAGACCGCTTTACCCACTGGTGTTCTGGCTCTCCTGCCCCCTACACAATTTCCCTCCCCACCCCTACTCCGCCGGGTCCCTTGCAGTGTGACCACTCCTCATTTTCATAAATGTCAAGGTGAGCCAATGAAAAAGCTAATAATTCACAAGGTTCGGAAAAGCGATGATATAGAACCTATACGCCAAGAAAACCGATAGAAAACCAAGGCGCCAAGGTGAACAACGATAGCCAAGATCTTGTGAAACAAGCTCAAATGAGCTAAGATCCTCGTCCTCTTAATGATGACGTTTATAAAAACGAATATGACGTCATTGTGATGTATCAGGTTTGTGATAAATTATCTGTGTAATGCCCGGCTTGATTCCCGCAAACAAAATTCAAACAGCTTGCCTAGTTTCGGAGATAATGGTATAGGCGATTTCCATTAGCGGCGATATTATGACGTCAACTTTTTTCTAGGAAGAATTTCCAAAATCGGAGATGGTTTACTGCCTGCGTGTGGGCTTTCTGCATATACATGCAAGTTTCAGGAAGTTTCGATGAAACTGAGGTGTGAAACAAAAAAGTCCACAAGAAGAGGATGAAGAACAACAATGTGAGTAAGACTTAGAGATCCTCCACGAGGATCTAAAAAGCCAAGGATGGTCACACTGGTCCCTTGCCCCCGATCCACCTGCCCATTCTCAGCCCTGCGGCTCTCCTGCTTCTCCACTTATCCCACTTCTCAGTACCCCACCCCCCCAATCTGGGAGACGCCGGGTAACCCTGCAAGTTAATAATAATAATAATAATAGTACAACAATGCATTAAAGAAAGAATAATGTAGATCCCCCTGACTGCTCCCGTAATAATTTAAAATTATTTTAATTCGATTAGTATGACGATCACCGTCAACCGACACCACCAGCCAATAACAGAAACTCATGACAAAAAGCTTATCCAGGGGGTCCCATTACCAATCAGCTTGTTATCACTTGCCAAGCCAACCATCCCTGATCAACCGTTTTGTTTGAGAGCTTGCTTGAGCGACCACTCTCCAAGCTGATTGGTAATGGAACACACCCCAGCACATGTGCTCGACAGAGCTTGGTTTAAGTGCCCCTAACACCACCTCTGGACAGAGGAGCGAGGCCGTGAGATTGCAATGTGCACGCATCGTCAGCCGCATGTTAGAATGACTACAATTATCTCGTCAACAGCTAAAAGTTGTGCAGAGCTAACAATTGTTTTGAAAAGCAATAAATGGATAAATATGTGAAGAAATTTTTCTTCATCAAACATTTAAATTGTCCTGGTATATTTTGCTGCAAGTTAATAGGTAGGTGATTGAATAGCTGATGGGAGTGTTCTGTGATTAAGAGCTGCGAGGGTGCTGGCATGAAAAGCATTGAAATTTGATCTGTCGGCGTCGTGAGAAATAGTAATTTAAACGTGGATAAAGATTTTTATGACTTTGATTCACCAGCAAGTAATACACGCTCGGGCCACCAAAAAATGCTGGCTAGCCACAAAAACAAAAATCTACTTGGGTGCCCGGCAGACCACAAACAAGGCAGGATCTGGATCCAAACCTGAACCAAAATCTCATCGGCTTGTTCTTGTCATCTACCCAACTCATCAACCTAGTTTTGTCATAATCCGTCCACAACTTCTTGAGATATTGTGCTACGTATCATTTTTGACCCTTTCTCTCAAATTCACTTTAAAAATTAGCTTGGTGTTGGGTTAATGGTTAGGGTGGCTTGCTTAGGATCCGAGCGTCTTGAGTTCAAGGCCCCATCTTCCAGTTGAATTAACACCAGGTGGGTTGACTCAGCCTGTCATCCTTCTGAGGTCAGTAAAATATGTACCAGCTTACCGATAGCAGGTGCGCACTGCATCAGTGGCACAACGTTTTCCCAGAAAATAATGCACCCAACCAGCCAGAGGCTACATACGAATAAATAAATAAATAAATAAATAACTTAAATATTTAAACATTCTTGGATTGGATCTTCACCAAAGTCTAATCAGTTCGTCCTTATCACACACACACACAACCCAGTCCACCAAGTTTCGTCCAAATCTGTCCGTAAGATTTTGAGGTATGCTCACAGACAAACAAAGAGGTGTGAAAATATAACACCTGTCCACATTCGGTGGTGGAGTAACAATCGCACCTAATACAACAGATCCGAGGGAGAACGAACTTTTGGGATTTAAGAATTTCTCATTCTCTTTGCTTCGATACGGAATTAAGGTCGGAAGGTCTCCTCCCCATGTGTGCAAAACGTCTTGATTAACGAATTACAAACTGCAATTGACACCCGTTCGCAGGTATCCATCCGAGGAAGTGCTGTAATCCTTTAATGGATGGATCTATGAACCGTTCTCAAAAAAATTTGAAAGCTATCCAAAGGATTTCAATTTCAAAGTCCTCCAGAGTGAGGGTTAATGATATAATGTTTTCACTCCATTGTTTCAGATGAAGCCATCAAGTGCAAAACAGCCTTTGTGAAACCTGAAGAAATGTAATCTTGGATTCGATCAAGGCATTTCCAATCCGTGCGATGCTCTCAACCCAAGATAAACGCCCTGGATACAAACGAAGCACACACACACGGGAGAACTAAGGTCAAAAGTTCATATTCCAATGAGATCAAATCAGAGGCATGTATAGCCAAGGTTTCCAGTTATTTGTTGTGCATCACAGAATGTCGACGACCAACAATAGGAGGCAACAATTTGAGGGCAATTTGTAATTTGCAAGAGCTCATATGCCTGGTGTTGGCTTAATGCTTCGGTGGGGCTTTGCATCCTGGGATCCTGAGATCAAATCCCTCTTTCCTATTGAATTAATACCAGGTGGGGTTGACTCTGCCTGTCATCCTTCTGAGGTCGCAAAATGAGTGTCAGCTTACTGTATACTGTGTTGGAGTAATGAGCTGTCCAGGATTGTGCCCACTAGCAAGGAGACTGCTGAGGCAGCACCAACACTCTGCACAGATATGGTCCTCATGGATGGATGGATGGATGGAAGAGTATATGCCTATCTAGTATGTCATCTGATGAAGCCTGATGTTTTTCTTATGCTCCAAACTACCTTTTTAATCTGCAGTTCAGTATGGGGACAAGTGCTCCTCATGAACCATACATATACATATATCCTTGATTTGAGTCGGGTGGTCACATTTCAATGGATAATGATCATGTTGAGACCTCTTCCTTTCTGAACTGATGGCTAATTTAGTTCAGGCATCATTACTGTATTCAAAATAGACATTCTTTCGATTCTTTTACAACAGCACAGGTTGGATATTCAAGTCGTATACTCTGGTAGACAGGTCGTACAACTGCAATATGGAAGATGAGCGATTTAAAGGAGCCCAACATGGAAGGAAATATCCGCACAATCACACTGGGCCAGGAGGAACGAATAAACGGGATCCAGGTGTGCAAAACATGTCATTTCTTGGATTGTCGTCCTCTTTCATACCGTCATGTTTTATTCATTTTTCCTTTGGCAGCTTCTCCAAATCATTTGCAAAAGCTGTGCCTTTGTACGGAATGCATTTCCCCTCGTTACAAGCAGCACGATAATCAAAACATATGTCTTTCCTTGCTATTTTAAAACAACACATTGCCCGTTGGCATTTAATTAATCCGAGGCATCATACTGACTCTTCCGTGACGTCACAATGCCGTTGAGCAGGAGGTGTGCAGATAATCACATCCTCCTTCCTTAGAGTTTCTCCCTGGTGTCTCCTCGCTCAAACTTCCAGCTGTTTTAGACGACCTGTGTACACAAGGCAGTCGTTCCCATTGTCTTTACTTCTCTGTTGAATTGACTTTTTGTTTCGTCTCCCTTTATATAATTTAACATTGTCCCAATGGAAATGACGCTCAATGTCCTCCTTCACTATGACGTCCTCAATTAATTTGTTGAGATCAGAAATTCGATCAGTGGATGGTATTCCTTTACCCAGGGAGGAAATGTTCCTTACAACTCGAACTATTATGGGAAATGAAGCTTTCACAACTATATGGGTGAGAAGATGAGGTTTTACAATGTGGGAAAATCGGAGGTGGTAATAAAACTCGAACTATGATGGGAAGTAAAATGCTTTACAACTCATTTCGTAATAAGAGGACGTTTTACAACCCTGTGGGAGGAGAAGGAGGTTTCACAATTATTTGGGTAATAATAGGATGTTTTAAAACTTTTTTAGAAATGAGGTTTTACAATCTTTTTTTTTGTGTACACTGTCGAGGCTCATATGAGAGCTAACACACAGAACGTACAACAAGGGGAACAGGAGACAAGGGGGCGGAGAGGGAAGGAAAAAAACAGTGGGGAACAGAGACATGAGATCAGTGGAAGGGAGAGGGATGGGTGGGTACACGGGGTAAACAAGATGGACACTACAGGGATTTTCAGGTCCTTACACGACAGGGAATTTGAAGGAGATTGGTTTAGGGTGGATTGGCGGGTGGAAAAAAGATCGTGGTTTTGGATGGGGGAAGATAAGAGATGGTGGTGAACTTATGTTTGAAGACCTGGAGGAAGAGTGGATTAAAGAAAGTGTGGGAAGTGTTCCAAAGGTGGGGAAAGAGGAATGAAAGAGTGAAGGTGAGCAGTGATTATTGATGTTGGTAGTTTTACCAGAACGAGGTTGCTGGCGACATTGAGCGCCCTGCAGAAATATGGGGAGGGGAGGGGTGGGACGTATCGCAGACAGAGCCGGGGGGGGGGGGGAAGTGAGGCCGAAGAGGAGACGGTAGAAGACAGAAAGACCACCGACCTGCCTGGGTGAGAGAATGAGAGGCCCAAAGACTCAGCCTCATCACGGGAGATGCCAATGATCCTAAATGCCTTGGTTTTCACAGTGTGAAGCCGAGAAAGGTGAGAGGCAGGAGCACCAGCTCAGAGGGAGAGCAGTACTCCATCAGGCTGCGGACGAAAGCTTTGTATGTGGTCAGAGCTCAGGTGGGCCGAGAAAGGACTTTGCACGACGGAGGATGCCCAGTCGATGACTGGTTTTGGGGCCAGGTTGGAAATGTGCTTCCCAGCAAAGATAATGGCAGATACTGGAACCCAGAAGCTTGAACGAAAGACTTCTTCAAGAGGATTGTTGAGAAGTAGATGGGGGAGAAAGGGGGGGGGTTCCAGACAGTCCTTTTGGAGAGACAAAGTGAGAGTGTGAGATTTGTCAGGGTTGAAAGACATGTTCCACGTATTTGACCAGTTTGTGATTTTATCCAGATCGGCAGAGAGTGAAAAGGCTGCTGTTTGCCGATCTGAGGGATGACAGATGGTACGACAGAGGGGGGTCATCAGCAAAGAGATAGAGGATTTTCGAGAGAGTTTTGCAATCCTTTTGTAATAAGAGGAGGTTTTACAATTGGTTGTGTAATAAGAGGTTTTAAATCCCTTGTGTAATAAAGAGGAGGTTTTCCAATCCCTTGTGTAATAATAGGAGTTTTTACACTCCCTTGTGTAATAAGAGGTTTTACAATCCCTTGTGTAATAAGAGGAGGTTTTACAATCCCTTGTATAATTAGAGGTTTTAAATCCTTTGTGTAATAAGAGGAGGTTTAAATCCCTTGTATAATAAGTTGAGGTTTTACATTCTACTGTATAATAAGAGGTGGTTTTAATAATTTATTGTGTAATAAGAGTTTTACAATCCTTTTTGTAATAAGAGGTTTTCCAATGCCCTGTGTAACAAGAGGAGGTTTAAATCCTTTGTGTAATAAGAGGTTTTACAATCCCTTGTGTAATAAGAGGAGGTTTAAATCCCTTGTGTAATTAGAGGTTTTACAATGCCTTATGTAATAAGAGGGGTTTAAATCCCTTGTGTAATAAGAGGTTTAAATCCCTTGTGTAATAAGAGGGGGTCGGTGGTGAGAATGACCACTAGGTGGGGAAAGCTTGCGTCATCTCCCACCAAATTCCCCGGAATTGTAGACCGTCGCTCGGATAACTCCGCGAGCCGGCGGGTCGTTTAACCGACCGTGGTCGCAATATTTCAACCGCGTAGCGTAGGGTCTATAACCAATTTACCTAATTAACTACGCGATTTCGACTACGGGGGAAAACCACGCCTCGGCACGTCTTGCTCGAACCGGTCACTCTACGACTGCGGTAGAGTTCCAACTTACCGACTACCAACTCCGGTTTCGGGTGCAGCCGAGCGGAAACTGCCAAAGCCGTGCCGGCTGGTTAACGGTTATCGGGATAAAACCCCGCCTAAACTCAGATTCGAACCATGCTGGACCAATCCAAGAAGGGACGGAAACGAACTGGGAACATTTCTAACAAGTTTTATTTGCAGTAAATGAAGACACGAAGCAAGACTTAACGCGAATATGCAAGAAGTATTTACAATGATCCAAAAACACTTATTAAATTCCACTTAAAGATGGGCCCACACGCAGACACACACACAAATGAAAGAAACCCAGAGTTTTTTATTGGACCCTCACAGCTGAGGAGAGAGACAAGCTGGGGGTCAGAGTTCGGTGGGTACCTGGCCGTCGGAGAAAGGGGGTACTCCGTGCTGCGGCACCTGACTGGTCGCTGGTTTGGTCCCCAGTCACACGTGTGGGACTCGAGGTTCATGGCGGAGCTCGGGTGGTGAGTAGCAGGGTCCACGGAGGGGGGGGGGCTCGGAGTCGCTCTTTCCTTCCTTGTAGAGGGCAGCAGAGACACGTTCGCCGCCTCAACCACCTTCGTAACAGCAAAAAACCCTTTTGTGACAGTAAAACCCTCCAAGACCCCAAAAAGACTATCCAAGACCCCT
>CM068966.1:60612390-60626262 GCA_035128595.1 Eptatretus atami
AGTCAATCGGATGAAAATTGAGGATTTTAGAAATACCGCCTTAGTTGTTGACTTGGGCCTATGCTGACCTTTTGGTCGATGTTGACCTTAAAACTAATTGGCTGCTTGAATTCAGTGACATGAAATATAAATCCTCTTCAAATTTAAAGTCAATTGGATGAACATTGAGGATTTTAGAAACACCACCTTATTTGTTAACCTTGGACCTGTTGACCTATTGACCTTTTGACCTCAAAAACAATATACTTCTTCCTTATGCCAAACTATACCATGTGGTGAAGTTTCGTGAAGATCGGTTGAAAATTGTGACCTGTAGGTGACAAACAGACAGACAAACAGACAGACAAAGTTGTAGTACTCATTGAGTACCATGAACCTGCAAAGTTTCATTCGTATCGATGCACTCACCTGGTCGCTAGGGGGCCTTCAATATTCGCCAATTTTCGCGCATACCCTAATTGTAGGGGGCGCTGTGGGTAAAGTATTCCATATATCACAAAAACCGGAATATATTTGATAGAGCATCACCTGTAGATCATTCGTGCCAAATTTCATAACCCTACGTGGGATAATGGCTTTCGGAATTGATTTCGCGTGAACGGTACCGATTTTGAAGGTTTTTCGGTTGTTGCTAGGGAACCAAAGCGTCCCTAGCAACCATCAAAATTTCCAAAGCACTAGGTCATAAGATGTACCTACCACCCGAGTTTGGTCAAAATCCGCCCAAGTTTACTATCAATTATGCTGATGACAAACGAACAAACATCCAAACAAACATCCAAACAAACATCCAAACAAACAGACAGAATTACTGACAATAAGGGTCACCTATTTCGGCAACCCAATATTTCGGCGACCCAACAGACAGACAGAGACAGAATAACAGAATCGACTCACCAATGTACTTGAAAAATCTTCGATTTTGTAAGTAACAAGAGGTATTACAAAGGGCCACAAAGCTATATTTGGAGCAAAATACTGAAAACGAAGTGATAACAGTTGTTAGTGGTATGCATACTCAGTTCAACAAAATGTCAGAATCACATTTGTGTTATTGTGCCGAATGTGAAATTCAATCTCCTTATCCTTCTTGGAATCCATGCACAATCTCAGGACTAGAGTCCAAATCAAAGTGCCTCCTGAGTTTGAAAAAAACCAAATTCAAGTCCCATCGTATCAGAATACCAGTGAATGCAAAATGCTTTAAAATCACGCAATTGTTAATTAGAATGAGTTCATTGCTTTGAACCATGCATGACGCAAGTAATGACCACGCAAGAACATACCACATACACAAGCACTTACCAATGGGGAAACGGACCTGAACCCTCCCAGCTTCCGTGTGTTTATTTCATTTTTTTCCCCCCATACTTAAAATCGGCACTTCATTTATTACGGTATATAAAATGTAACATTTTGGACATCCATGCACTCCGAGCATTGAGGTTACACTCTCCGGTAAGGGCCCTCATGCCTACCAGCATTACAATGTACCCTCACACTCGAGGATATCTTGAAGAGCCACCTGATGGTCGGTCAGAGCACGACCCCCAGTGAACCTATATTTGCTCTTAAGTAGGGATGGTGCAACATTTGCCCTATAGCTACAAGCAATGCCAAAGTGTCAGTGACACCCTTGTTAGGAATCTATGAAATGGTACAAAATGGCAGTGACACTATGCTAGAAATATAATAGACAGTTGGAATTAATACCCTGAATATTATTTTTATGTAAAATACTTTTGGTAATATAGTGAGTACATGATATTAAAAGAAAATGTCACATGATACAGCCCAAAATACTTCCTTTCATAGGAAATGACAGGGTGTCCTACTGCACCTGTAACGATGTGATTAAACTGTAGAGGTAAATTTACCATGTCCATAAACACAGTACTTTTCCCACATTAAAGATATAATATTATTAAAGAAATGAAATCTAACATGTAAAGGAATTTTTCTTTTATAATGATTCATTAGCATACAATGTTAAACTGTTTTCTTAGACAAGCTAGCTGAATGGAGGTTAAAAACAAAATGTTTCCATATATATCATGTGTAGCTTGCAGCCCAGTCAACAAATGTCTTCACTTGCGTGTTGGATCTTCCGAGAGCTTTTTGAGCCGTTTCTTCAACTCGATGGGAAAATGCTCGTAGCATCGCTTACACACGGGTTTCATATCAAACTCCACAAACTTGTTCCTAAGGACAGGGTATGAGGGACAAACGTAGTGTTGACTTGGCTGAACAGCGCAACGCTTCCGACCAACATCGGGATAGAAGGGTGAAGGGTTCACCTTTATCTTGAACACAACAGTACAATCGTTTCTGCCACCCAGAAAGTTGCTTTAATTTGCCCCATAAATAAAATCCCACCAAGTTGAACATGACAGTGTATTCGAAAAATTATTGGAAAAAAGTGTTGGTATGAGGTTCCGTACAATTTGCCAAATTCAGAGCCAAAGTGCAGGTTCATGTTCTGATTCGTGTTCAAAATATAACATTCAAATGAAATTAAGTAGTTCCTCGATCATCGACTGATGTCTGTCAGACAGATGGATAGAGTGCACCAATTGCTTAACCCTGCTTATCGCTTCGTGCACGGGGAATAACTAACTTAAAACTGCAGCTTGTGCTCATCAGGGTGTCACCGGGTGTGTAGCGTGGGTTTTACGGAGTTGTGACTGTTACGCCCAAATTGTGTTTAAACATTAATTTGTTAGTTAGTTAGTTCTACCCGCCTCGTTTGAGACACCGGACAGGGTTTTAACGTTAAAGTGTGGGAATTTGTTATACTGTTGTGGGGCCGGGTATCGGTGGCGAGCACGACCGCTCAAGTGGGAGCGTAGAGTCGGCTCCACCGAACACACCCGGAATTTAGGTCGTACCTTTCAGATAAATCCGAAAAGTCACGGGTCCCTTTTCGGACCGAAGATCGCCAATAGGTCGACCACGTGGGATAGGGTCAATTGCCAATTTAAATATACCTAATACCCACGTCGTCCAAACTACCGGGGAAATTCACCCTCGGCAGGATCTGCACGATCCGGGCCGTTACCGAGCCGGATCCGAGTCGTACCCCGAGCGGAGTACCAGAACCCTGCCGGCCGATTGCACGATTACGGCAACAATGAGGCCTCCTAATTCCCGTTCGCAGCGCGGCAAACCAATGATAAAATGACAAGAACGAGCTGGTACATTCAACAAGAGGGGAATTTATTTACAACAATAATTGGGGAGGGGAACACAGAGCAGAGTTATCCCGAATAAAGAAAGGTATCAAATATACAAGCAATATTTAACAGTTCTACTTAACAGACGGGGCCCACAGACACACACGCACACACAAATACCCAGAAAGAGATGGACCTCGAGGTCTTTATTGCCCTCCAGCTCGGAGGGAAAGAGCTGAGGGAAGAGAACGTGCTGGCTATCTGGCCCGTTCGCGCGGCTCGACGTCCACACCTTCCCAGAGCACCAGTCGCCAAAGAACGGACCAGGGCAGCCAAATCCAGAGGAGGCGAGACGAGGTGATCTCCTGTGATGAGATGGTCGACCGCTTGTTGTAATGGCCAGACGAGACGCCTCGGATGCGCACGATGCAGTCAGCCGCAGACCCAGACAGAAGCGCGCTCGAGCAGACGGGACGCAATTATTAATTCTTTCTTCCGTCCTTCGGGGCACGGTCCGCTCCCCCGTGGCCTGCTCTCATTGGGTGCACGGCGTGTCGCGGCTCCGCCTTCTTGCAAAGACCGCCCTGGCTTTTGGTCCGTTCGTCCCCCATTGGGCGGAAAATGACGCATACCCTTATTTGGCGCCAAGCCAGAACGAAACGCTCTCGTGACCATATTTGGTGCGAAATCCACACCGCCTGGGATATGGAATTCCGCCCACGCACACATGCCGGAGAGAGCGCGAAGAATGCCACAAGCAGAGTGTTGTTGTTGTAAAAGCGAAGATGGGCGTTGTTGTTGGTGATGTAAAAATCCTATCTATAAAATAACTGCGCAGCGCACGTACACTTATTCACCCATTAAACATAGGCCGGGACCCTGCCTAGAAACACATACTTACCGATATAACTGATCTATAGGACCTGGCTGTTATGTGCAGTAAGCTTCCAAATTCGTAACAATACTACTATACTATATTATCTGCCTGAAAGCAAAATTTAAAGTAGACTCAAAGATGACCAAGATTATTTGGGGGAATGGGTGAATAGGCAAGCTGAGGAGTAGATACAGTCAATATATAGACGCGGAAGTGAATAAAGGAGGAGAACGGTGAAGAGGTACGTGGGAGTAAATGAATTAAGGGAAGCAGGTGAAGGGGTAGAAAAGGTAGTGAGATTTATATCTTTATTTCTATGCAGCCTGTGGCTGCTGGCTGCATCATTTTCTGGGGGTGCCCTGTTTCCAGGAAGTTGATACTCATTTTGCCGACCTCAGAAGATTGACAGGCTGAGTCAATCCACCTGGCGTTAATTCAACGGATATAAAGGGGCTTGAACTCAAAACCCTAAGACCTTAAGCCAGCCCACCTTAACCGTTAAACCAAAACCAGGCTTAGGTAGTGAGAGAAGGGATACAAGTGGGAGTGGATGAAGAGATTGAGCAAAGTGGGTGAATGGGTTGAGTGGAAGTATGTGAAGGTGTAACGAAGGTAGTGGGATACGAAGAATAAGTGGAAGTGGATGAAGACATTGAGGGAAATGTGTGAAGGGGTTAGAGGGGAATTGGAGAAGGGGTTGCTGAGTAAGTAGATTAAAGGGAGTAGGTTTGCAGGCATTATTTGCAATCGGCCATCGAGTTACGTACTAGCATATAGTTATCTTCTAAAAGATCCGGGTAAGTTCCTAAACTATAGCCATCACTTTGACATGAAATGAATTATCTACACGATGAAACTTTAACCATGAAGTGGTTAATGTACACCTTCGTTAGCTCACTGGCACTTGGAGAAAAATGTAAATAATCAACAGAAGCAGAGTAAACCAGGTTGAGCAGTTTTCGATTTGTATCCCACTGATATGCCAGATCTGCATCCGGATCTTAACCAAAATCTAATCGGCTTGTTCATGTCACCTACCAAACTCAACCACTTTCTTCTGAATCCGTCCACAACGTTTTGCTCTATCGTGCTATACATCGTTTTTGACCCTATTATATCTCTCAATGGTAAAGAATCACTTTAAAAAAAAATTATGTTAACCAGATCTGTATCCAGATCTTCACCACAATCAAATCAATTTGTCCTTGTCACACACCCAACCTGTCCACCAAGTTTTGCCCAAATCCATCCATAACTTTTTGAGATATCCTGCTCACAGACAGACAAACAGGGGTGAAAACATAACCTCTGTCCACCTTTGGTGGCGGAGGTAACTCGACAGTTCATAGAACACCTTACTCCACGCAGTCTTCAGAAACAAGGACATGGGCGGGGTTTGTGAGCGGAAAATTTGATTGGTCGAGATGACGTAAAATGCCATCATATTTTGTCCAAGTACTGCTCAACAAAAGGGTTTTGAAAGTGCCAAAAAGGGTGATTTGTGTTGCAGTGTACAAGTACATAATTAAATCTGAATAAAATAAAGATTTTAAAGGTTGTAAGAAAAAAAAACATTTTTGGATGTTTTCCGCCATCTTTTACGCCACCATATTTAACACGTTGCATTAGTTATTCATGCCTTTACTAATGTCCGTTATAACATTGCTAAAAACG
This sequence comes from Eptatretus atami, assembly GCA_035128595.1. NCBI lineage: Eukaryota > Metazoa > Chordata > Myxini > Myxiniformes > Myxinidae > Eptatretus > Eptatretus atami. The sequence goes on from CM068966.1 coordinate 60,618,115, forward strand.
TTAATTTGCATGTTTGGAATGATTTTCAATTTTGTTTGATTGCCAGAGACACAGACAGACAGACAGAGCAAAAATTATCTCTCTCCCCTCTGTGCATGTGTGATTGGGACAAATTCAGAGCCGAAGTACTGTGAAACCACAGGTTCGTTTTTCCCCATTCATCTTCCAATTTGTGTTCAAAATATAACATTCAATTGAAATGAAGTTGTTCCTCGATCATAAACTAACGTTTGTAGACAGACAGACAGAAAGTGAACCAGTTGCTAAACCAAGCTTTTCGCTTTGTGTGCGGAGGGTAACTAGGAAATGTTAGCAACATGAAAAGCAAAAATGTAAAGTTTTATGTTTAACACGTGATGAATGTGTGAAGGATTTGGAGCGATTTATTGAGGTTTGTGTACTCACTTCAAGGTGAGCTTTGAGTTGCAGGTCGAACAAGAAAAGCAGCCGACACACCAGGCCTTGTTCAGAGCAGACACCACTGCACGGGAAGGAACAAACCGAAAAACATGAGCCATTCAAACAAGCCACATCATCCAGCGCACCACCATCACATGACACACCACCTGGCACACCACCACCACCCGACACACCGCCATCACACGACACACCACGCACACCACCCAGCACACCAATCACCAACTGGCACACCATCACCGCCTGGTACACCATAACCACCCAAACACACCATAACGTATGGCGTGTATGTTAACATCCGTGATAACGTCACGGCATGTGTGTTAGCATCCGTTATAATGGTCAACGGCATGTGCTTAACATTCGTTCTGTCACAGAGTGTGTGTTAACATCTGTTATGCCGTCACGCAATGTGTGTTAACATCCGTTATGACCATCACGGCATGTGTTGTTACGCATCCGTGATAACACGGCGTGTGCTAGCATTCGTTCTGTCACGGAGTGTGTGTTAGCATCCGTGATAACATCACGGCGTGTGTTAACATCCGTTCTGTCATGGAGTGTGTGTTAGCATCCATTATAACGTCACGGTATGTGTTAACATCCGTTATAATGTCACGGCGTGTGTGTTAACACCCATTGCAACCACTGATCTCTATACTAACGTTAATTTGTCGAGCGATCCTGAAGCCACCGGAAGTGCTGCATCCACCATATTCCTTCTCCCACAACACAGAAAAACCCGTTTGCATCAATACAAATACTTGCTTCAAGGTGCATATTTCGTATGAAAATTCCACCTTCCTACTTGATTTTAGTCTATTCCTGGGTTGAAAAAAGCATTGTTATAGTATTTATGAAATGCCATCGTGTGCTTACGGTTGTAAAAACCACAACGGTCGTTATCATTGGAGAAGAGGAATCACATTTCATCGGTAAGTGGCATTCACTTTTGTTACCAACAGTCACATTCATTCGTTTTGGGGTTGGCTTTGCATGTTGTATACATTTGAGTGCACTACCGGTCAAAGGTTTCAGAACACCCCCATTTTTCCAGTTTATACTGAAATTTAAGCAGTTTAATGTTTCAATGTAATCTAAAATTAAAGCATAGAAGAAATAAACAATTGCAGATAAAAAGAATCATGGAATCGTTTTGTTGAACAAAATTTAATCTAAATTTTTGACTCATCAAAGTAGCCATTTTCAGATATAACAGCCGAACATACTCGTGGCATTCTTTCTACAATGGAAACAAATATTGTTCGAAAAGTTCTTCCAACATGTTGCAGAAGTTCCACAAATATGTTCACTTGTAGGTTGCTTTGCTTCTTTCACCTTCTGTCCAGTTCATCCCAAACCAGCTCGATGAGGTTTAAGTTTGGAGACTGTGCTGGCATTCCATGATTTGAAGCCAACCGTCTTGTTCTTTTCTTCTAAGTAGTTCTGACATACCCTGGAGTATGTTTGGGTCGTTATCTTGCTGTAGATGAACCCCTGACCAACTAGGCGTAGACCAGAGGGTATTGCATGGCGCTGAAAATGTGTGGTTAGCCCTTTTGGTTCAGGGTCCAGTCACTTGTGCAAGTCGCCAACTCTGGATCCAGCAAAAAGCTCCAGATCATCACGCTTCCTCCTCCATGTTTGACAGTTGGTTTCACACACTGAGGAACCATCCTTTCATCTACTGACGGCGAACAAAACCCCTGACTATGAACCGAAGATTTCAAATTTTGATTCATCGGTCCATAAGACCTTCTTCAGTTTTCAGTAGTCACTGTGGTGCTTCATGGGCCAGGCAAGCCTCTTTTTCTTATTTTGCCAAAAGGCAATGGCTTTCTTACTGCCACTCGACCTGTCAAACTGCAGCTTGAAGTCTTCTCTTCACAGTTGAAACTGAGAATTTTTCGACCAGTGTTAAGCTGTGCTTGAAGCTGCTGTCCTGTGAGCCGCCTATCACGCAAGCTGTTGATTCTCAGAAAATTGTCTTCTGATTGTGTTGTGGCTTTGGGACTGCCACACTTTTTCCTGTCAGAGTTTTCTACAGTTTCCAAGTGCCTTTTGATGGTGAGGAAACTGTACTCACTGACACATTGGCTTCTTTGCAATTTCTCAACGGAAACTACACTTTTGAGGGTTATCATAGTCTGTCTGTCTTCTTTGTTAATTGACTTTTCTCGCTATTATGATAGCAATATACTACGTCCTGCAGTGCAATATGGTCCAAATAATGCTTCAGAGGGTGTGGCAACAGAGTCTGTTCCAACACTGCTTTTATACAGACAGAGGGTTTGTAACTAATCAACAAAAGTTGGGACACCTGAGGATTTTTTGCATCAACTTTCAAGGCTTAATTTACTTCCATTGCTGCAGAACAGCTGCAGTTGCTAACCATGACTTGTTCTCTGAAAAGGGCCTTTTTTAACAACTCTGAATGACGTTATTTTCAGTTTTTGGTAACCTAAGCTTTTTTTTTAACCTCTGGTAGTTTACCGCTTACTTTGTACCATTTCAGGGTATTCACTGGACTTGAACTGCTTAAATTTCAGTAAAAACTGAAAAATGGGGTTCTAAAACTTTTGGCCGTTGTGTATATAGTGATGACAGTTACTAATTCTTTCCTGTCCTTTCCCTAAATGGCTGAAGCTACAGCGAAAAAACCCAAAATGTGTTGTTTGTGAGTACTTGGTATTTCTGTTTGACCTGTCTTCAGCTATGTTCATGATAATGATATGATGGCATTGCATTATCGTGGTTGAGGTCACCTGTCACCTGTATCGTACATGCTAACAGTTTATTTTCTTTCAAATATTCAACATATTACTATTTTGCAAATAACACACAAAAATACAATCCACTGAGAAAATGTTCTTATTCAAGACCCTCAAGCTGTGTGTATGCCTGGTGTTGGCTTAATGGTTAGGGTGGTGGGCTTGGGATCCTAGTATCCTGAGTTCAAATTCCACTTGGCTGTTGAATCAATACCAGGTGGGGTTGACTCTGCCTGTCATCCTTCTGAGGTCGGCAAAATGGGTACCAGTTTGCGGTATCCAGTGTCGGAGTGGTGGCCTGTCCAGGATTGTGGTGACCTGTCCAAATAGCCAAGGAGACTGCTTCGGCAGCACCAATGCTCTGCACAGAGTATGGTCTCAATGGATGGATCGATACAAAAAAACATTCCTTTTGACAGCAGTTGTGATTCTTTTCAAAATCACAATTTGATTGTTTACTCAGAACCATTAATGGAAGATGACTTTGTGTCTTGATTTCTGTCTGTTTCTTTCTCTTTTTCTTTCTTTCTCACGCTCTGTCTTTTCTTTTTATCACCATCTTGTTGACAGCTATACCCAATCCATACGTCTATTTGTGTCTTTACTGTTACAATGATTACCTTTTCAAATCATAAAGTGAAGAACACATAAATCAACATACACATATCATTTACAGATAACCATTGTGGAAGAGTAATTTGTTGGCGTGTGTACAGTGATTTGTGTGAATGATTTGGTACAGTGTTTTAATGTGTGTGTGTATGTGTATGTGTATATGTGTGTGTGTATGTCTTGCGTGAGGCATGCGTGTTAACCGTTTTCCGATCCAGTGTGTGGGATCTCATGGGAGAGCAAAGATGGCAGACAAATGGCTTCAAAAAATGAACTTCACCTCCTATCCAGTTAGTATAGAGATTAGTGGCTGTAACGTCACGGCACACATGATAACATCCGTTATATCGATCAACGATTTGGAACGGAACAAAGCAATGAGATTGTGAATGTTATGATGTTTATTACAACCACGTTTACTTACCATCTCCTTCAATAACCTTGTTGCAGAGATAGCAAACATCTCCAAAAAGCTGAGAGGTACAAAGAAGAAGACATGAAACAGAGGTTGATCCACCATAAACAATGGCAATGGAAAAAACTACAACATGTACATGTGTGCCAGCTTCTGTATTTAAATAATATTGATTGGTCTGTGATGTTATGCATCAAGGATAAACATGCCAAAGAATAATTACAACAATAATCAGGAAAAGATGCAATCAATAAGCATGATGGTTCGAGGGAACAAACAGGCATGATGAGTGATGGTTGATGAAAAAACAAATTGTAACCTATCCAGTGGTACAGTGTGCCATTCCCTCAGTCCTTAGATAGTGACAATAAAACTCAATTCCATCACCACTCAGGCTTTAGTGAAACACCATCATGGACACGCACAGGTGACATACACCATTTTAAAAAATGCTCCTCGGCATCCCCTTTGTACACTCTTGCCTGATTATAGTGATTCTCGCAGTACGCTAGGCCCTTGCGTTCGTAGTGTCGATGTCCCAAGAAGGGCTTCTCACACTTTGCACAAACAAAATGCTGTGGAATGAGTCAGGGTGAGAAAATGCAGTCATCAATCAATTTGGCTCAAAAAAGAACTTTGGCAAGGCCAAGAATGTATGGAATTAGCCAGTCAGTGTTGGCTCAATATTAATAAAAACAAGAACAATCATTCAAGTATAATTGTGGAAAAGCGTATAATTTTCATTGTTTCATTTACATGTTAATTAATTTACACTTAGCTGCTTAATGAAAGATTACAAGATGTGAAAACAATTCAAGTACGAAATGAAAGACTATTGTGTAACAGGAAAGAGAAAATAGGAGGAGGTGTACACTACCAGTCAAAAGTTTTAGAACACCCCCATTTTTCAATTTTTACTGAAATTTAAGCAGTTCAAGTCCAGTGAATAACCTGAAGTGGTACAAAGCTAAGCGGTAAACTGCCAGAGGTTAAAAAAAAAAAGTTTAGGTTATCAAAAACTGAAAAATAATGTAAATCTCAGAGTTGTTCCCTTTTCAGGGAACAAGTAATGGGTTAGCAACTGCAGCTGTTCTGCAGCAATGGAAGTAAATTAAGCCTTGAAAGTTGATGCAAACAATTTCTACAGGTGTCCCAACTTTTGTTGATTAGTTACAAACCCTCTGTCTCTATAAAAGCAGTGTTGGAACAGACTGAGTTGCTCCACCCTCTGAAGCATTATTTGGACAATATTGCACTGCAGGAAGTACTGTGGGATATTGCTATCATAATGGTGAGAAAAAGACAATTAACAAAGGAAGACAGACAGACCATTATTGATATATTACTAAAACTCTCATCTTGTTTGTTTGTATGTATGTATGTATGTATGTATGTATGTATGTATGTTCCCAAAATACAGCCAAAACGGTACAGGATAGCGCAAAAATTTTCAGGCCATCTTACTCACCATTCTCCTGCGGTGTGCAATATCAAGTTTCGTTAAAATCGGGCAAAGAACAAAAGTTATTAAAAAATCAATTTCCGATTCAGTCAAGTACTCTTTGGAGAATTTGATCAAGCAAAACAACCTCAGAGTATAGTTCACTGGAGCTATCTTTTTTTCTTGAAATGATTTTCTTTTAAAATCTCAAACATTTAGTATAGACAAAGAACAATTTATTTTAAGCATAAAATAAACATTGTCATTTGATCAATACCTCCGTGTTCATTAATAAATAAAATTGTGTTTAGAAGATTACGCACAATAATATCTTCGACTTTCTTTTCTCCGTTTTTATTTTTCACATTGACGCGCAATATCAAGTTTCGTTCAAATCGGGCAACGAAAAAAATTATTAAAAAACCAATTCCCGATTCAGTCAAGGACTCTTCAGGATATTTGATCAATGAAAACAACCTCAGCGGTGTATGTCCTGGAGCTATCTTTTTTTTTTCTTGAAATGATTTTTTCAACCGCGTCACAACGGGAACCCAATGGGTGTCACAGGTCGTTTAGTAACCCTTAAAAGTGTAGGTCTTTCCTTTCGAGAAATTAAAGAAGCCAAGTGTCGTGAGTACAGTTTCACGCCATCAAAGGCATTGGAACTGTAGAAACTCTGACAGGAGAGTCTGGCAGACCAAAGCACACACAATCAGAAGACAAGTTTCTGAGAGTCAACAGCTTGCATGATGGTGGCTCAGGCAGCAGCTTCACGCACAGCTTAAACACTGGAAGAAGGATTCAGTTTCAACTGTGAGGAGAAGCTTCGAGCTGCAGTTTGACAGTCGAGTGGCAGAAGAATCCTTGCCTAAATGGCAATAAAAAAAGAGGCTTGCCTGGGCAGAAGCAACTGCATGTACTGAAAATGGAAGAGGTTTTGGACCATGAATCAAAATTTGAAATCTTCAGTTCATCACGCAAGGTTTTTGTACGCTGTCAAGTAGGCAAAAGGATGGTTCCTCAGTGTGTGACACCAACTGTCAAATATGTAGGAGGAAGCGTGATGAGCTGGGGGCTCTTTTGCTGGATCCAGAGTCGGCGACTTCTACAGAGTGACTGGCACCCTGAATCAAAAGGGCTACCACAGCATTTTGCAGCGCTATGCAATACCCTCTGCTCTATGCCTAGCTGGTCAGGGGTTCATCCTACAGCAAGATAACGACCCAAAACATGCCTCCAGGCTATGTCAGAACTACCTTAGAAGAAAAGAACAAGACGGTAGGCTTCAAATCATGGAATGGCCAGCAGTCTCCATACTTAAACCCCATCGAGCTGATTTGGGATGAACTGGACAGAAGGGTGAAAGCAAAGCAACCTACAAGTGAAACACATTTGTGGGAACTTCTGCAACAGTGTTGGGAAGAATTTTCCAAACAATATTTGATTTCCATTGTGGAAAGAATGCCACTAGTATGTTCGGCTGTTATATCTGCAAAAGGTGGTTACCTTGATGAGTCAAAAATTTAGATTAAATTTTGTTCAACAAAACGATTCCATGATTTCTTTTTCATCTGCAATTGTTTATTTCTTCTATGCTTTAATTTCAGAGTACATTGAAACATTAAACTGCTTAAATTTCAGGAAAAACTGGAAAAATGGGGGTGTTCCAAAACTTTTGACCGGTGGTGTATAAGCAATCTGGGTAAAAGATAATGTTGTATCGCGAGAAAGGGATGATATTAATGAATGAATTAATTTAGAGGTTTGTGTGTGGATTGAGATGCGAGACTGTAAGAATAGTAACATATTCTGAGGATGATTTACTTGGGCTATGGTGTGAGAGAAGAGGAGGAAAGAAGGATTCATGAATAATTCTCAAAGGCATGTGGTAAGGGAAGGGCATTGATTTTTGGGGATTTAAACTTGCCAAGGATAGATTGGGTCCAGGAATAGGGAAAGGGTAAAGTACATGAGGATTTCCTAGATCTAGTCCAAGATTACTGTACTTTATAACTCAGTTTGTAGATAAACCAACCGAGGGGAGTGTAGTGTTAGACCTCATTTTAAATAATGATCCTAATATGGTGAAGGAGGTGGAGGTAGATCATTTTTGGACAAGTGACCATAACGTAGTGTGTGCAAGGATTCAACACAACCAATTACGAATCGTCTTATAAAATGATGAATCATACAAAATTTAAGTAAACCTGTTTTTAAGCTTCTCAGAATTAATCTTAGCTGGTGAGTATCTGAACAGGAAGGACTCGACTGTATTTCATCTGCTCTTCCATCTGACCTGCAATGTGTAATCTCTAAAATGGATCCCTGGGGGATCACCATTGATCTCATCCTTTTCATTCACTCTCGCCAAGAAACTGAGCAGCTCTCAAGCATAGCTTGCATTATGTAAATTTCAACTAGCAAACAAGCCTGGCATTGGCATTGCAGTTAGGGTGGTGGTTTGGGATCCTAGCGTCCTGAGTTTGAGCCCT
>CM068966.1:60628268-60644947 GCA_035128595.1 Eptatretus atami
GCAGCTGTGCAAATTCTGTTGCTTTTGTCTCTATGTTCCTCATTTTGAGTCATTCTGCCCAAATGTTTTACTTCTACTTCCAATGTTATCCCACTTCTCGTCACTTCAAGAAATAAAAACAAACAAAATTTTTTATTTATTAAATCCTATTGTGCTGTATTTGTTTAATTTGTTTGTGTTGTTCAAGGCTTAATTTACACCCGTCCTCAGATGCAGCTGTTCTGTTGCTTTTGTCTCTATGTTCCTCATTTTGAGTCATTCTTTCCAAATGTTTTACTTCTACTTCCAACGTTATCCCACTTCTCCTCGTCACTTCAAGAAATAAAAACAAACAAAATTTTTATTTATTAAATCCTTATTGTGCTGTATTTGTTTAATTCGTTTTTGTGTTGTTCAAGGCTTAATTTACCCGCTCCTCAATTGCAGCTTTGCAAATTCTGTTGCTTTTGTCTCTATGTTCCTCATTTTGAGTCATTCTTTCCAAATGTTTTACTTCTACTTCCAACATTATCCCACTTCTCCTCGTCACTTCAAAAAATAAAAACAAACAAAATTTTTTTTTTCACTCCACAACAATTTATTTCTTCCTGAACTTCCTTCTCCCTGTGTACGTCTGGGACTCCATTCTTTTTTTTCTTCTCCATTTTCTCAATATCTCCCTCCATACTGAATCTTTATTAAATATAAACACTTCTTCCTTCTTTTTTTATAAAGCATTTTAAAACATTGATAAATGCTTCACTTTCCAGAGGAGTAGAGTAGAGGCAGATTGAGATTTTTGGGGCCCTGGGCACAAAAAATATTTAGGCCCAAAAAACAAGAATGCAACTTCTTCTCCTCCTCTTCCCTTTATAAGGGGTGAGATCCATTGGCACCAAGCTTCTGCCCTGCCTTGACCATGATACTCTACCAGTTCCTTCTGTCATCAGCCAACTCTCTCCACTCTCTAACCACCCCTACTTTATTGATATTCCTCCTCACACAATCCCTCATCTCAACCGAAATCTACCTCTTTTTCTCCTACCTTACCCCCTCAACTTATCTGCTCTCTTTGCCATTCTGTCTTGCCCATCCGCATCAAATGTCCAGCCCATCTCAGCCAGAATTTCACCAATCTCCCCGTCAAGCTCATCTACATACCAATCTCCCCCCTCAGTTCATCCATCCTCCATATATCCACCCTCTTCACTCCCGCAATCCTCCTGACCCAGTTGGCTTCACAAACCTGCAACCTCTGTTGTTGTCTCTCTGTCAGTACCACCGTCTCCAGACCATAAAAGTCGTTACACATGACATCAGAACCTTGCCTTTCAATTTCCTTCATATATTTCTGTCTGCCATTACTCCCTCCACAATCCTCCGTGCATTCGCACCCACCCGAATCCTCCTCTACACCTTTGCCTCAGACTTAACATCCCCGGTCACTGTTCCCCCTCAGATACTCAAACCTATTTCCCTGTCTAACCTCCTTCCCTTCTAATCTGATATTAATTTATTTTCTTTGCTGCCTGACCCACATCACCTCAGTCTTCTCCATACTCTTCTTCAGCCCATGCTTCCCAAATGCCTCCTTCCACTCCCCCAGTACTTCCTGCATCTCCCACCTACTCTCCACAACAACAGCCAAATCATCTGCATACAAGATCCTCCCCCCATATTACCCATAATGTTCACCCTCCTGCTTAACAGCTCCATCACCATGATAAACATGAGTGGGCTGAGAGCGCTTCCCTGCATCGAACCGATGTCCACACTGAACTCCTCCGGAATCCTAGAACCAATGAAGACTCTTTCCTCTGTTCCCTTGTACATCCCTTCCACCAACCTAACTTCTGCTTCCGGCACTCCCATCCCAGTGTAACCACTCCTCATTTTCATAAATGCCAAGATGAGCCAATGAAAAAAGCCAAGAATTCACAAGGTTTTGGAAAAGCGACGATAATAGAAAACCTATAGAAAACCAAGACGCCAAGGTGAACAACGAATAGCCAAGATCTTGTGAAAAAAGCCAAGGAGTGGTCACACTGTCCCATCCATCTCAGTGTCGCCATCACCATCTCTCTTGGGACAGTGTTGTAGGCCTTCTCCAGGTCCACAAATCCCAATGCCATTTCAGCTTGCACCTCCAACCTCTTCTCCACCAGCTGTCTCAGCATGAACATCCCCATCCGTCATCCCCCAACCCTTTCTAAACCCCTGCTTCTCTTCTCTGATCTCCATCTCCACACTCTTCCTTATCCTCCTCTCCAACACCTTCATGACATGACTAAGCTCTACAAGCTGATTGGTAATGGAACACACACAAGCACTTGCAGGGGTGTGTTGAGTTACCAAGTTTTTATTTTTATTTTTATTTTTTGTATGCACAGATGAGGCTCATGGAAGACCTAAAAGTTTCTTATAGAAAGCTCACCAAGTGGCTTAAGCACTCAAAGAAGCAGTCCAACCAAACCGTTGATAAGGAATGGTTGGCTTAGAAAGCTGATTGGGAATGGAACACACCCCATATGTGTTTGGCCTCGTATCCTTTTCTGGTTCTGCAGTTTGTGTGATGAAAAAGTGAATTCCGGGTGATTTTTAAACCCTTCTTCGCTGTTGTTGAGCTATTTTCTGCTTTTCATCACCGCTGGAGTAGTTTTGTTTCATCCTTGGGACAGATGCTCTGATTTTTTTAAAAAATGCAATGTTTGGCAGTGCACATGGGTTAGTCCATTTACTCATGAGGGGTGTTTTGTGATCGTAAAATAAATTGTCGTGTGGATTTCCTAAACAATATCGATGTGTATTAACATGAGCAATTATACAAATTTTATTGTGATTGTTGCATTTGATTACATTAAACATAGTTATTATTTCACTTGCTTTCTCTGCTAACCTCACACCCTAATTTTGGAATAGTCCTGTCGAGTTAAACATCAGGGGGTGGGGTGGGGGGGGGGGGGGGGGGGGGGGGGGTGCCTCGAGAAAGATTGTGAGCTACGAATGGTCATGTGGGGCCCCATGTTATCTGGGGGGCCCAAGCAATTGCATGGGTTGCATGGCCCTCACATCGCCTCTGCCCGGGGCCCACATTGAGGTTGGGGCCCGTGGGCAGGGGCCCTGCATGCCCGTGCACTAATACGCCACTGCTAAGGACTACCCCGCATGTTCTTCTTCATCACCACAATATATTCCTTTTCACAAATATTATTTTCCAATACTGACTGTCAGCTAAGCGTTTGGTTCACGAACCCTCCTCCTGAACCTACAGCACCAGCTTTCTCTGTGATTTCAACAAAAATTCTTACCTCCCATCCCATGATATTGTTATGTTTGTGGGGGTAGGTCAAATGATGTTAGTCGAGATAAGAATGCATAGCTTAGCATGGGCCATGTGATGCGGTTAGGAACAACAATGACGTCACTTTAATTCAGGGAACTTGTAGTGCGAAGGTGTATTTTTGCCCCGCCCCCCCCCCCATACAGGGGATGGGGGGTCGTGATAATTAGCGGAGGGATTATGGGTAAGATTCCCTGTTTGTAACAACCCCTTGGAGCCATCCCAGTGTTTGGGAAATGAGGACGGGGCTTTTGCGGTGTTGTAGCAGGACATGATGGAAATTGAGGCTGTGGTGAGCACAGGATATAACACAAGAAAAATGCACAAGGAGAGGAGGAGGAGGGGAGATTTGATACTGAGAGTATCAGGCTGGGAGAACGACGTTGGAGAATGTAGGGCCCATGGAGATCACGGTGACGAACTAAAAAGAAGGTTCGAGAAGGTCACGTGATCAGGGGGGTGATAAAGGAGGCGAGCCTGTACTGGTCTGCCCTTCTCTCTCGCATGGCTCCCTCTCTTGGCTCTGCATCCACGCTGACTTAGCTTGATGTCCATCGCATGGTCATGCGCCCCGCTTCAGCCTGTCCCCTGGTTCCATCGCCTCACGTTTGCTATTTTTGGTGCAGAAGGGAGGTCAGCGTTGGATGCGGAGGAGTGCATCTGAGGAGATTTGGTCGGTGCCGAGCGTTTAGCGCCAAGGGCCAGTGGACATTTTCCTGCCTTCTGCTCGCGAGGGATCTTTGCCTGCTCACCGGACAGATAAACCTGGCCTCTGGGGGATTTTCTGGGTGTTTCGTACCTACCCCATTGCTTGACTAGTGTGTCTGTGTGTGGGAGCGCCCCATTTAGATCTTTTTTTTATTTGTTTCTTGGTGCCTTCTATTTGCTTTTGCTTGATTCTTTTCCTTGTACATAATTGTTGAACATTTGATTATTTTATTTATTGTTGCATTTCCTGCATTATGGTGCATTTTCTTGGTTCGGGTGATTATACACGCAAAATCCCCAGTCAAGTCTCCCGTTACTTTACCTTTTGTGCGTGCGCGAAAGGTTCCCGCCAAAAACTCGAACGCCTCGGCTGTAACCGTTTGACCATCCGTGCACGGTCGATTTTAACTGGCCGTACACGTGACAATATTTATCTCTGTTGGAATTAGTATCCCTCCACTTGATGTCCCCTCTTTTTGCTACCATCCTCACCGAACCGACTCAAAGCTTCATGTCCCCCCTTAATGCATTTCCCATCATCCCACCCTATCAATGCCCCCCCCCGCCCACTCACCCACACCCTCAATGCTTCCCCTAACCTCATCCACTAAAACCTTCCCCACAGCTCACAAACTCAAACCTTTGGTTGCAAAGTCTCCTCCGCTCCCACCTCTTGTTTGTCTGTGTTGTACTGTCCTAACAGTGATGACTCCATCTACATATCTCTCAGACAATGTGGACAAACTTTGAACCACTCATCCAACCCTTTCTTCCTCATATGTGGTGATTTAAATTGTCACCATGCAACTTGGCTGGGTGTTGGTACCTTTCTCACCAGCCATGGCACTTCAGCAAAGGACTTCTATTACTCCATGGGACTGACTCAATCTGTGACCTTTCTAACCCAGATTCCTCCCTTTTACATGGGGTGATGACAAACTTCCCTCCAAATAAGTCCTACTCTTCCTCTGCTCTAAAATGGTTCATCTGATCATATGCTTGTGAAAGTCAACATCCCTCTGGCTATTCTCAGAGAGCTGCTTCAGCGCCGGCAAGTCTGGCAGTTCACTCAGGCAGATTGGCGGGGACTGCAAGCAGACATTTTTCTTCAGGACTGGTCTCCTATATCATTCTACTGCCCCTAATATTTACTTAGCTTGGGATTTCTTCCACAGAAACCTGCACTCTCATGCACAGATTCATCCCATCTCGTCTTCAATTATCCTACCTTTCTTCCTGCCCATAGTACACTGAACCCTGTGGTGAGGCAGTTGCTCCGAAACAACTTGCCTTCTCCTCCCGGAAAGCAAACTCAACCAAAAGCAATCTCAGCTCATTCCACAAAGTCCACAACAAGTGTGTGTCCACTCTCAGGAGAGCCAGAAAACAACATCGGTCCAACCTCAAGATCGAACTTTCAAACTTGTCTCTCTCCCTCCTCTAAAACATGGTTGTGCCATATTAAGTCTGTCTCTGGAGTATGCTCCCACTCCATCCCTTCAAGATACCCAGGAGATTGAGGAGATGGAAGCAAGATACCCGGGAATATACCCGGGATGGAAGCAAAACACTGTACACTTTATATCCAAGGGGAGGCCTTGACAGGCCTTCAACAAGAGAAAATTAACAAAATGAATAGCATAAACAATAAAGGAATTTAACATGAAATATTGCACGGGATACAACAGAACCACCTGGACAAAGACATAACAACATAAAAACATGACAAATCTGGTTCTGAAAACTCAGCTTTATGAGGTGGAAACGAGAAGCTCAGATTTAGATTTCACCACGTGCAGAACTCATATATATATATATATATATATATATATATATATATATATATATATATATATATCGCCCCCTACTGGCTGTTGGTGATTTGGGTGTGGCATCATGGTGGATGTGTAGTTCGGTGGTGCGTTTCGTGATTGCTGCTTTCTTCGTGTTGTGTCGTCTCTTTCTTCCTTTCCCCCCTTTTCTTGTGTATGTGCTTTTGTACTTTTCTTGTGTTTGTACTCCCTCGTTCCCTTATCTTTCCCCATTTCCTCACCAAGGCGAGAGAGACAGAGAGCCCGTAACTTGTGAGAAAGTCGAAACTGTTTCATTTAAAGGTGTGTCAGTAGACTTCTTGAGGCCTACCGTCGCATCCCCATTTTTTGGAAACGGTTGTAGTCTTTATATCATATAACATTACTTTGAGTAGGTTTCGGAACAGGCTTGGAGGATTACTTGGTTGTGGGTTTTATTTTTGTATTGTTCTTTACTTTCAATTTTCTTTTAGCCCTTCCTGCCGAGGATCGATCGGTGGGTGGGGTGGGGTGAGGTTTGCGTGTGCTTGTTCATCAAAGGAATTGCTGCGGCACATACAAATCATTATGCCGCGATGGAGAATCTGACTCGCAAGCATGGAATAGTCTGCACTCCTTCGGAAGATATTTCCGTGGAGAGTGGGGTGTTATGTATTGGTAACTTGACTGGGATGGAGAATGTTCATGCGGCGTCACGAATGAACAAACGAGTTATTGTTGTGGCAAATGTCGATCTGGTTGCTCATGTAGTGGAGCAAGGTTTAGTATTAGACTCGGGGGTTACTTTTAATGGCGTACCCCCTAGACAACTCCTGCTCAGAAAGTTACAATCTCTAACGTTCCACCCTTCATGAAGGGTGAATTGATTACCGATGCATTGGCAAAGAATGGAACGATCGTTTCACAAATGATGATGATTCCTTTGGGAATCAAACATGACAACAGAAAGCATGTGATGTCCTTTAGGAGAAGTGTTTACATGGTTTTGAATTGAAGATAACTTGGTTGAAGATAACTCAGAGCTATTTAACAAAGCGACAACAGATGTCATAAATTGGGGCAAAAGCCAAGCCTTGTGGATGGGTCAAGCCGGTGGATCCTTGCCTTCCCTTCCACTTCAGCTCAGATGGAGTTTTGAAGGTATTAAATACCTGGGAGTGTTTCTCGGAAATGAAACTGTGGAAAAAAAGAACTGGGAGGGTATGGTGAATGCCCTTGAGCAAAGACTGATGAAGTGGAGAGGTTTTCTCGTTCAACTTCCATATAGGGGACGCGTGTTGGTGCTCAACAATCTGGTGACATCCATGCTTTGGCATCGTTTCGTTTCAAGGCACCCCCCAGAGAGTTTGGTGAAAAACAGTGGATTCTAATTGACTTCCTTTGGAGCGGCAAACACTGAGTTCGTCCTGGAGTGCTGAGTCTTCCCTTGAAAAAAGGAAGTCAAGGCCTTGCAGACTTGATCAGTAAGATTATGGCCTTTCGTATGACCTGCGTATTAAGTTTCTTGTGTTTTTTTTTATTTATTAAAAAAAATTATATTTTTATTATAATTTTTTATATAATAATTGTGCAGGGGTGTGTTGATTGTGCAGGGGATAATTTATATTTTTATTATCGTATTAAGTGCCTGCGACATGGACTTAGTGCCTGGCTTGAAAATTTCTGGCCAACTCTCTTTTGAGCTGAGCTGGTGCCCTGGGATACTTGCAGGCCATCTTCCTGATTAATGTCCAACACTTGGACCTCACACAACTACCGTCCTTCTACTCCAGCATGCTGAACGCTTGGCAAGCGTTTAAAGTGAGCCGCTGGAAAACATCGTACATAAAATAAATATTTTTGTGTGAACCCCTCTTTTCCAATCCACGATTCAAAAGTATTCCGAAAGATCTAAGTTTCGTTGAGAAATTTGGCGGGAATAACATTCGGAGAGTATATGATCTGTTGAACGGGGCAGGAAATTGGATGAGTGCTGCTGCTCTGGCAGAAGCTGTGAGCATAAGGTCACCAAGACACATTTCTTTTGTGCTGTATGGTGTTTTGAAAAGGTTCCATGACAAGAACATAGATGGGGAGGAAGTTCTCCCTGGGGCGGAAGTGTCCCCTGCACCTCCTTTTCCGGATCTTGTGCTTTCTCCCAAAAATTG
The DNA here is from genome assembly GCA_035128595.1 of Eptatretus atami. Classification (NCBI taxonomy): domain Eukaryota; kingdom Metazoa; phylum Chordata; class Myxini; order Myxiniformes; family Myxinidae; genus Eptatretus; species Eptatretus atami. The sequence goes on from CM068966.1 coordinate 60,636,254, forward strand.
AATGACCCACTCGGTCTATAAAATTCCATCTCCTCCTTTGGAAGGCCTCCCACTCATCATCTCTGGATGAACGGCAAAACTTGTATCAGGCTTGTGTGAGTTTAGTGTGTACCATTCCTAAATTGAACGATAGGAAGTGGGTGTGCTTGCTACTGGATGTATCCCCCTCTCAACCTCAACGGGACAGTTTTTATCAAAGGCTTATACCCAAAAGAACTGGGGACCTTCAGTGGAGGCTAGCCCATTGGATTCTACCCACAAATCATGTTACACATTTTTTTTCCTGAATCGATACCTGGTGAATGTCATTTTTGTGGTGCAGCTGAAACTCCTTTCCATGCATATGTTGAGTGTAGGTGTCTAATTTCCATATTTCAGTTGTTGAAGAAACTGTTTAGAAATTTATCTCTGTTTAATTTTAGAGTTTTGATTTTTGGTGTCAAATTCTTGCCTGGGTCAAGAAAGGAAGCACCTTTGCCCAATTTTTGTCGGCTCAGGCAAAGACGGTGATCTATAAGACTCAGAAGGTGAAACTCGAAGGTTTATATGAAAGGAATGTAACCTATTGTTGCTTTTTAAGTCTTGTGGTTATTCGGATTAAACTAAAGTTTAGTTTCTTTAAACATTAGGGGAAGTTACCAGAATTTGAGCAAACTTGATTGGCAAATTATTTGTACAGTGGAGTTGATGGGGATTTGGTATTTGATTGGTCATAAGGGTCTAAGTCCAGTTGTACCTTTTTCTTTTCTCTACATCTTTGTTTTCTCAAATATGAATGGCCTGGTCTCTTCTTTGCTACTGTTTTAACTTGTTTTGGGTATATATTTTTTGGGGGTATAGGATGTTTTTTTTGGTATATTTTTCTAATAAGAGATGAAACAATCAGTCTGTATCTCTCTCCTCTCTCTCTCTCTCTCTTCTCTCTCTCTCTCTCTCTCTCTCTTCCTCTCTCTCTCTCTCTCTCTCCCTCTCTCTTTTACTTTTTGTTCTGTTGTGGCTTTATCCGTTAAGTGTTCTAGCTATTCCATGAGCCTTGACTCTGTATACAACAAAAAAAATGATATGTGTACTGAGACAAGGAAAATTAATGGAGGTTTTGAGAATTAAATTGTTAAAATTGAAAAATGAATAAACAAGCAGTCATAGACTGGTACTTACGAAATCGTCAACTTGACCTCTGACCTTGTCTAATAAAAGCTGTCTCTAGAGAAGGTAGCGACGCAAACCAGAAGTTTCTACGATGTTCTGTACCAAACCATCAAAAATCGAATGTTTGACCTCACTGTGACCCTGACCTTGACTGATTTTGACCAAAATCTAATCAGCGCTAGTCATCACCTCCTGAATCACGTGGTGTAATTTGACATTGGTAGCTTCTTCCGTTCTCGAGTTATCGTGCCTACAAACAAACAAACACACACACAAACAAACACACAAACAGATGACGGAAGTCATCAATATACTTACGAAATCTTTAGATTTCGTAAGTAACAAGCAGTCATAGACTGGTACTTACGAAATCGTCAACTTGACCTCTGACCTTGTCTAATAAAAGCTGTCTCTAGAGAAGGTAGCGACGCAAACCAGAAGTTTCTACGATGATTCTGTACCAAACCATCAAAAATCGAATGTTTGACCTCACTGTGACCTTGACCTTTGACGGATTTTGACCAAAATCTAATCAGCGCTAGCCATCATCCTCCTGAATCACGTGGTGTAATTTGACATTGGTAGCTTCTTCCGTTCTCAAGTTATCGTGCCTACAAACAACACACAAACACACACACACAAACAAACACACACACACAAACACACAAACAGATGACGGAAGTCATCAAAATCTTAGATTTCGTAAGTAACAATAAAAACAACTGCTTCAAACTCAGTAACATGCCATGTAACATCATAAAATGAGTGCACGTATTAATTACTACACTGTCAATGCTAAATCCAACTAAGTGACCTCGTTTAGTTGTAGTAAATATATAAAATACAATCAATCTTTGGAACAAATTAAAACAGCGATTCAGCACCAAGTGAAACATTAAATTCCATGTTCTAACTCTTAACATTCCTACTGAATTAATTCCCTTTGAACAACACATCGTTAAACACCACTTGGTAAAATGGAATGAAAATAATGAGAGAATTATGATGGGCAAAGGGAAACGATTAATTAAATAATACCTTTCAACACATATATCAAAAGAAGCATAGTCAGTATTGATCATTATTGAAACACAAGATATTGATTTACATTTTGGCCTGTTTACAGATTGAATGTGAAAAGCTTAAGGAATTTGGGGAGGGGGGAAGTTGAGGATAAAGGACAAAAAGGGAAAAAAGATTCATATGAGAAAGAGGCAGAGAGAAGAAAAAATGGCAGCAGTTCGGGATGGAGGAGGGGGTGGTAAAATGTACATTATGTCTGCATATTATATAAGCAGATGGAATTTTGCACGTTTCAGCACAATAGTCAGTTATTCATACAAAATTGCAAATTTGAGCAACATGTTGTGCCACACAGGTGAATGTAAAAAGGCCCAGATATCACAAATCATCCGATAATTTGAGAAGCATGTTTTATTTGTTTGGAGATGTCACAAATCATCCTACAATTTGAGAAGCATGTTTTATTTGTTTGGAGATGTCACAAATCATCCTACAATTTGAGAAGCATGTTTTATTTGTTTGTTAATATCACAAATCATCCTATAATTTGAGAAGCATGTTTTATTTGTTTGTAGATATCACAGAACACCCTATAATTTGAGAAACAAGTTGTATTTGTTTGTTAATATCACAACATCACCCTATATTTAAGAAGGCATGTCGTATTTGTTTGTAGTACATCCAAATCATCCTATAATTTGAGAAGCATGTTTTATTTGTTTGAGATATCACAAATCATCTATAATTTGAGAAGCATGTATTATTTAGTTTGTAGATATCACAAATCATCCTATAATTTGAAAGCATGTTTTATTTGTTTGTAGATATCACAAATCATCTATAATTTGAGAAGCATGTTTTATTTGTTTGTTAATATCACAAATCACCTATAATTTGAGAAGCATGTTTTATTTGTTGTAGATATCACAAATCATCCTATAATTTGAGAACACATTTTATTTGTTTGTAGATATCACAAATCACCCTATTATAATTTGAGAAGCATGTTTTATTTGTTTGTAGATATCACAAATCACCCTAATAATTGAGAAGCATGTTTTATTTGTTTGTAGATATCACATATCATCCTATAATTTGAGAAGCATATTTTATTTGTTTGTAGATATCACAAATCACCCATAATTTGAGATGAAATGTTTATTTGTTTGTAGATATCACACATCACCTATAATTTTAGAGCATCTTTTTTATTGTTTGTAGATATCACAATCACCTATAATTTGAGAAGCATGTTTAATTTGTTTGTAGATATCACAAATATCCTATAATTTGAGAAAGCATGTTTATTTGTTTGTAGATATACATATCACCATAATTTTGAAAGCTGATTTATTTTTGTAGATATCACAAAATCATCCGATAATTTGGAAAACACGTTTATTTGTTTGTAGATATCACAAATCACCAATAATTTGAGAAGCATGTTTTATTTGTTTGTAATATCACATATCATCCTATAATTTGAGAAGCATGTTTTATTTGTTTGTAGAATACACAAATCATCCGATAAATTTGAGAAGCATGTTTTATTTTTGTAGATATCACAAATCATCCTATAATTTGAGAAGCTGTTTTATGTTTGTAATATCACAAATCATCCTATTTGAGAAGCATGTTTTATTTGTTTGTAGATACACAAATCATCCATAATTGAGAAGCATGTTTTATTGTTTGTAGTACACAAATCACCTATAATTGAGAGCATGTTTTTTTGTTGTAGATATCAAAATCATCCTATAATTGAGAAGCATGTTTTATTTGTTGAGATATCACAAATCACTCTATAATTTGAGAAGCACGTTTTATTTTTGTAGATATCACAAATCATCCTATAATTTGAGAAGCATGTTTTATTTGTTTGTAGATTCACAACATCCTATAATTTTAAAGCATGTTTATTTGTTTGTGATATCACAAATCATCCTATAATTGAGCATGTTTTATTTGGTTGAAGTTACAAATCATCCTAATTGAGAACCGTTTTATTTGTTTGTAATATCACAATCACCCTATAATTTGAGAAGCATGATTTATTGTTTGTATAGTATATCACATATCATCTATATTTGAGAAGCATGTTTATTTGTTTGTAGACATCACAAATCACCCTCAATTTGAGAACTATGTTTTATTTGTTTGTGATCAACATCACCTATAATTTTGAGAAGCATTTTTATTTGTGTGATATCACACATCACCCTATAATTGAGAAGCATGTTTATTGTTTGTAGATATCACAAATCATCCTATAATTTGAGAAGCAATGTTTTATTTGTTGAAGAATCACATATCATTCTAAATTGAAAGCATGTTTTATTGTTGTGGATATCACAAATCATCCTATAATTGAGAAGCATGTTTTATTTGTTTGTAGATATCACACATCCCTATAATTGAGAAACATGTTATTTGTTTGTAATATCACAAATCACCCTATAATTGAGAAGCATGTTTTATTTGTTTGGAGATATCACAAATCATCCTATAATTTGAGAAGCATGTTTTATTTATTTGTAGATATCACAAATCATCCTAAATTTGAGAAGCATGTTTATTTGTTGTAGATATCACAAATCATCCTATAATTTGAGAAGCATGTTTTATTTGTTTGTAGATTCAAAATCATCCTATAATTGAGAAGCATGTTTTATTTGTTGAGATATCACAAATCATCTATAATTTGAGAAGCATTTTATTTGTTTGTAGATATCACAAATCACCTATAATTTGAGAAGCATGTTTTATTTGTTTGTAGATATCACAAATCATCCTAATTGAGAAGCATGTTATATTTGTTGTTGATATCACAAATCACCTATAATTGAGAAGCATTTTTATTTGGTTGAAGATATCACAAATCATCCGATAATTGAGAAACACGTTTATTTGTTTGAGATATCACAATCACCCTATAATTGAGAAGATGTTTTATTGTTTGTAGATATCAACATCATCCTATAATTTGAGAAGATGTTTTATTTGTTTGTAGAATCACAAATCACCCTAATTTGAAAGCATGTTTATTGTTTGAGATATCACACATCACCTATAATTTGAGAAGCATATTATTTGTTGGTCGATATCACAATCACCCTATAATTTGAGAAGCATGTTTAGTTTGTAGATATCACAAATCATCCTATAATTTGAGAAGATGTTTTATTTGTTTGAAGATATCACAAATCATCCTATAATTTGAGAAGCATGTTTTATTTGTTTGAGATATCACATATCATCCTATAATTTAGAAGCATTTTATTTGTTGTGATATCACAAATCATCTATAATTTGAAGCATGTTTTATTTGTTGTAGATATCACACAATTGCCTATAATTTGAGAACATGTTTATTTGTTTGTTAATATCACAAATCACCCTATAATTTGAGAAGCATGTTTTATTTGTTTGAGATATCACAATCTCCTATAATTGAGAAGCATGTTTTATTTTTATTTTATATCACAAATCATCCTATAATTTGAGAAGCATGTTTTATTGTTTGTAGATATCACAATATCATCCTATAATTTGAGAAGCATGTTTTATTTGTTTGTAGATATCAAATCATCCTATAATTTGAGAAGCAGTTTTATTTGTGTAGATATCAAAATCATCCTAAATTGAGAAGCATGTTTTATTTGTTGAGAATATCACAATCATCTATAATTTGAAAGCAGTTTTATTTGTTTGTAGAATCACAAATCATCCTATAATTTGGAAGCATGTTTTATTTGTTTGTAATATCACAATCATCCTATAATTTAGAACATGTTTATTTGTTTGTAGATATCACAAATCCCTATTATTTGAGAAGCATGTTTTATTTGTTGTAGATATCACAAATCATCCATAATTTGAGAAAACACGTTTTATTTGTTTGTAGATATCACAAATCACCTATAATTTGAGAAGCATGTTTTATTTGTTTGTATATATCACAATCATCCTATAATTTGAGAAGCATGTTTTATTGTTTGTAGAATCACAAATCACCCTGAATTTGAGAAGCATGTTTTATTTGTTTGTAGATATCACAATCATCCTATAATTTGAGAAGCATATTTTATTTGTTGTGATATCACACATCACTATAATTGAGAAGCATGTTTTATTGTTTGTAGATATCACAAATCATCCTATATTTGAGAAGATGTTTTATTTGTTTGATAGATATCACATATCATCCTATAATTTGAGAAGCATGTTTTATTTGTTTGTAGATATCACAAATCATCCTATAATTGAGAAGCATGTTTTATTTGTTTGTAGATATCACAATCATCCTATAATTTGAGAAACATGTTTATTTGTTTTTAATATCACAAATCACCTATAATGTAGAGCATTTATTGTTTGTAGATATCACAAATCATCCTATAATTGAGAAGCATGTTTTATTTTTGTAGATATCACAAATCATCTATATTTGAGAAGCATGTTTTATTTGTTTGTAGATATCACAATCATCCTATAATTTGAGAGCATGTTTTATGTTGTTTAGATATCAGAAAATCATCCTATAATTTGAGAAGCATGTTTTATTTGTTTGGAATATCACAAATCATCTATAATTTGAGAAGCAACGTTTTATTTGTTTGTAGATATCACAAATCATCCTATAATTGAGAAGCATGTTTTATTTGTTTGTAGATATCACAAATCATCCTATAATTAGAACATGTTTATTTGTTTGTGATATCACAAATCACCCTATAATTTGAGAAGCATGTTTTATTTGGTTGAAGATATCACAAATCATCCGAATTTGAGAACACGTTTTATTTGTTTGTAGATATCACAAAATCACCCTATAATTTGAGAAGATGTTTTATTTGTTGTAGATATCACATATCATCCTATAATTGAGAAGCATGTTTTATTGTTTTGTAGACATTCACAAATCACCCTGCAATTTGAGAAGCATGTTTATTTGTTGTTAGATATCACACATCACCCTATAATTTGAGAAGCATATTTTATTGTTGGTCATACAACATCACCCTATAATGAGAAGCATGCTTTATTGTTTTAGATATCACAATCATCCTATAATTTGAGAAGCATGTTTTATTTGTTTGTGGATATCACAAATCATCCTATAACTTGAGAAGCATGTTTTATTTGTTTGTAGATATCACACATTGCCCTATAATTTGAGAAACATGTTTATTTGTTGTTAATATCACAAATCACCCTATAATTTGAGAAGCTGTTTATTTGTTTGAATATCACAAATCATCCATAATTGAGAAGCATGTTTTATTTATTTGTAGATATCACAAATCATTCCTATAATTTGAGAAGGCATGTTTTATTTTTGTAGATATCACAAATCATCCTATAATTTGAGAAGCATGTTTTATTGTTTGTAGATATCAAAATCATCCTATAATTTGAGAAGCATGTTTTATTTGTTTGTAGATACAAAATCATCCTATAATTGAGAAGCATGTTTTTATTTGTTTGGAGATATCACAAATACACTCTATAATTGAGAAGCACGTTTTATTTGTTTGTAGATATCACAAATCATCCTATAATTTGAAAGCAGTTTTATTTGTTTGTAGATATCACAAATCATCCTATAATTTGAGAACCATGTTATATTTGTTGTTATATCACAAATCACCCTATAATTGAGAAGCATGTTTATTTGGTTGAAGATATCACAAATCATCGATAATTTGAGAAACACGTTTTATTTGTTTGTAGATATCACAAATCACCCTATAATTTAAGAGCATGTTTATTTGTTTGTAGACATCACAAATCACCCTGCAATTGAGAAGCATGTTTTATTTGTTTGTAGATATCACACATCACCCTATAATTTGAGAAGCATATTTTATTTGTGGTCGATATCACAAACACCCTATAATTTGAGAAGCATGTTTTATTTGTTTGTAGATTATGACAAATCATCCTATAATTTGAGAAGCATGTTTTATTTGTTTGAAGATATCACATATCATCCTATAATTTGAGAAGCATGTTTTATTTGTTTGTGGATATCACAAATCATCCTATAATTTGAGAAGCATGTTTTATTTGTTTGTAGATATCACACATTGCCCTATAATTTGAGAAACATGTTTATTTGTTTGTTAATATCACAAATCACCTATAATTTGAGAAAGCATGTTTTATTTGTTTGGAGATATCACAAATCATCCTATAATTGAGAAGCATGTTTTATTATTTGTAGATATCACAAATCATCCTATAATTTGAGAAGCATGTTTTATTTGTTTGTAGATATCACAAATCATCCTATAATTTGAGAAGCATGTTTTATTGTTTGTAGATATTCACATATCATCCAACAATTTGAAAGCATGATTTAATGTTTGTGGATATCACAAATCATCCTATAATTTGAGAAGCATGTTTTATTTGTTTGTATACATCACACATCACCCAATAATTTGAAAAACATGTTTTATTTGTTTGTTAATATCACAAATCACCCTATAATTTGAGAAGCATGTTTTATTTGTTTGT
>CM068966.1:60645164-60655479 GCA_035128595.1 Eptatretus atami
ACTCTCTGCAGATCTGGATAAAATCACAAGCTTGTCTAATACGTGGAACATGTCTTTCAATCCTGACAAATCTCATACTCGTAGTACGTATCTCCAAAAGGACCATCTCTAAAAACCCACTCCATCTACTTTCTCAACAATCCTCTTGAATAAGTCCTTTAATTCAAACTTATGCACCACACTATCTGTCCCGATCTTTCTTGGGAAAGCCACATCTCCAAGCTGGCCTCCAAAGCCAGTCGCCGATTCGGCATGCTCCGTCGTACAACGTCATTCATTGGCACACCTGAGCTCCTGAACCACATACAAAGCTTTCATCTGCAGCCTGATGGAGTCCTGCTCTCCCCTCTGTGCTGGTGCTCCCACCTCTCACCTTTCTCGGCTTCACGGTGTGGAAACCAAGGCATTTAAGATCATTGGTATATCCCACGACGAGGTTGAGTTCTTGGGTCTCTCACTCTCTCACCGCAGGCAAGTTGGTCTTTCTGTCTTCTACCGTCTCCTCTCCAGCGCTGCGGCACTACGCCCCCCCCGCTCTGTCTGCTATCTGTCCCACCCATATTTCCGCAGGGCGCTCAATGTCCACCAGCAATGCCCTTCTGGAAAACTACCAAAATCAGGAATCACTGCTCACTTCACTCTTTCATTCCTTTTTTTTTCCCCACCTTCGGAACAAACTCCCACACACTCTTCAATCCCACTCTTCCCTCCAGGTCTTCAAAACAGCTGTTCACCACCACCTCTTATCTTCCCCAATCCAAAACCATGATGTTTTCTACCCCCATTAATCCACCCCAAACCTACCTCCTTCAATTCCCTGCTTTACTTCTCGAAAGTCCCTGTAATGTCCATCTTCTTTACCCTGTGTACCTCGCCCCATCCCACAGATCTCCTCATGTGTCTATTCCCCACTGTTTTCTGCTTCCCTCTCCCATTCCTCCTGTCTCCTGCTCCCCTTGTTATACGTTCTTGTAATATACAATATATATATTAATACAATATCAAAGCTCTTATAAGAGCTAACACACAGAACGTATAACAAGGGGAGCAGGAGACAGGAGGAATGGAGAGGAAGCAGAAAACAGTGGGGAATAGACACATGAGGAGATCTGTGGGATGGGGCGAGGTACACAGGGTAAAGAAGATGGACATTACAGGGACTTTCGAGAAGTAAAGCAGGGAATTGGAAGGAGGTAGGTTTGGGGTGGATTAATGGGGTAGAAAACATCATGGTTTTGGATTGGGGAAGATAAGAGGTGGTGGTGAACAGCTGTTTTGAAGACCTGGAGGGAAGAGTGGGATTGAAGAGTGTGTGGGAGTTTGTTCCGAAGGTGGGGAAAAAAAAGGAATGAAAGAGTGAAGTGAGCAGTGATTCCTGATTTTGGTAGTTTTCCAGAAGGGCATTGCTGGTGGACATTGAGCGCCCTGCGGAAATATGGGTGGGACAGATAGCAGACAGAGCGGGGGGGGGGGCGAGGCTGGAGAGGAGACGGTAGAAGACAGAAAGACCAACTTGCCTGCGGTGAGAGAGTGAGAGACCCAAGAACTCAACCTCGTCGTGGATATACCAATGATCTTAAATGCCTTGGTTTCCACACCGTGAAGCCGAGAAAGGTGAGAGGTGGGAGCACCAGCACAGAGGGGAGAGCAGGACTCCATCAGGCTGCAGATGAAAGCTTTGTATGTGGTTCAGGAGCTCAGGTGTGCCAATGAATGACGTTGTACGACGGAGCATGCCGAATCGGCGACTGGCTTTGGAGGCCAGCTTGGAGATGTGGCTTTCCCAAGAAAGATCGGGACAGATAGTGTGGTGCATAAGTTTGAATTAAAGGACTTATTCAAGAGGATTGTTGAGAAAGTAGATGGAGTGGGTTTTTAGAGATGGTCCTTTTGGAGATACGTACTACGAGTATGAGATTTGTCAGGATTGAAAGACATGTTCCACGTATTAGACAAGCTTGTGATTTTATCCAGATCTGCAGAGAGTGAAGAGGCTGCTGCTTGCCAATCTGAGAGATGACAGATGGTAGGGCAGAGGGTGGAGTCATCAGCAAAGAGATAAAGAAGAGATAAAGAGGATACTTCTCAAATTATAGGATGACATGTGATATTAACAACAAATAAGACATGTTTCTCAATTATAGGGTGATGTGTGATATCGACAAACAAATAAAACATGCTTCTCAATTATAGGATGATTTGTGATATCTACAAACAAATAAAACATGCTTCTCAAATTATAGGGTGATTTGTGATATTAACAAACAAATAAAACATGTTTTCAAATTATTGAGTGATTGTGATGTATACAAACAAATAAAACATGCTTCTCAAATTATAGGATGATTTGTGATATCCACAAACAAATAAATCATGCTTCTCAAATATTGGATGATATGTGATATCTACAAACAAATAAAACATGATTCTCAAATTATAGGATGATTTGTGATTATCTACAAACAAATAAAACATGGAGTAGGGTGGATATACTGATTCTGGCTCACTTTTCCCCATGTAAATGAATGGGGGATTTTCAGCGATTCACATTTTTTTTCCCCTAAAATTACACCCCCTTTTTATCCCAAGGTATATTGTTTGTCTCCCCTTTTAACCTAGGGGCATTCTATTCAAATAACCAATGCGACAAGTAAAGATGGTTCAAGTAGCAACGTAGTAATGTGGTTTTGTTCAAGGTGATTCTGAAGAGATATCTGAAACCTGTAAGCCTAGGGACACTCATTTTCAAAATAACCAATGTATATTGTTTAGCTCAATCATTGAACCTATAAAGATTTGTTCTTCTCAAATTCCTTCAATAGTTTAATTTTCTTTGCACAATAATCCCCATCTAAAATTTTAAAAAAAAACATTTGAATCTTTATATTTTTCAAGATACCCCTTTTGTGCCATTACGAAATGATATACTTCTCTTAATGATCTCATCTGACCACCTCCTGAGCCTCAGATTATTTTTGCATAAGCCCCGCCCACTTTTCATAAGCCCCGCCCACTTTTTCCTAAGCCCCGCCCACTTTTGCCAAGCCCCGCCCACTTTCTTGAGTGTTTCCATATAGCCACGCCCACTTTTTGCTAAGCCCCGCCACTTTTCATAACCCCGCCCACTTTGTGAGGTATTTTCATAAGCCACGCCCACTTTCCCTAAGCCCCGCCCACTTTTCTTAGCCCCGCCTACTCTTACATCATTTCCAGTTCATCTCTGACTCACAAAGAAATCACTAGAAAAATTCTACAATGTTATGGTTTGGAAAATTTTTCCGAACGAAGGCATGCCTGGGCTTGCCCAGGGAATTTCCACAGGAAAACCACGCCCACAGTCTTTCTCTATAAAAGCCTCAGGCCCAGGCTCCATTTTAAACATATTTTTTACTTTTACTGAGAATGGACTCCTGTGCTGAGTTTGCCTGGAACTCTATGACTTGTATGGAACTAAACTACAAGTTGAAGAATTGGATTCAAACCTATTATCTGTTGAGGTAAGATCTAATTTCCTATTTTCAGTTCCTTTTAACATCGACTCATTTAATAATTAAATAACTTAATTAATACATTATTATTTTCTCTCACAGAATTGTATCTGAAAATACCGCATTTGCCACAACTTTGGGCGAAATTGATGACTTGGTGAAGACCTTGTGAGCGACCAAGACCCACAGAACAGCGAGACCTTGAGTGGGATGACTTGGGGTTCCTTGGAGATTGACTTACTTGTATGGAACTAAACACTACAACTTGATCAATTGGATTCAAAACTCTTATCTGTTGAGGTAAGATTTTATTTTCCTATTTTCAGTTTGATTAAGCATAGACTCATTTAATAATTAAATCACTTAATTAATACATTATTATTTTCTCTCACAGGAAATTGTATCTGAAATACGAAATGAAAATACTGCTTTTTGCCACAACTTGGGGCGAAATTGGTTGGCTTGGTTGAAGAACTCATGAGCGAACAAGACCACAGAACGAGTTCGTCTGATGACCCAACCAAAGAGTTATACCTTGGAGACCAGCAAATCCTGAAAAAGAGTTTTACAACATAGTACTCATTGCGAGTTATCAAGACAATACCCACTGAACAAGTTATAACCTTGATGAGCCAGAATACAAGTTTTACCTTGGAGACCAGCAAAATCCTGAAAAAGAGTTTTACAACAATAGTACTCATTGCGAGTTATCAAGACAATACCCACTGAACAAGTTATACCTTGATGAGCCAGAATACAAGTTTACCTTGGAGTCTTGGATAGATGGTTATATTTTGGAGACTTGAAAATGTGGGTTCTGGCTTGATAACTCACAATGTGATACGTATCTTGGAAACTCAACAGGAATGTGGTTATACCTTGGAGACTTGAAATGTGGGTTCTTGCTTTGATAACTCACCAATGTGATACGTATCTTGGAAACTCAACAGGAATGTGGTTATACCTTGGAGACTTGGAAAGTTGGGTTTATTTTGGAGACTTGAAATGCTACCACTCTTTTGGGATCTAAAACCTATCAGAAAAGTTCTGACTCCCCCTTTCTACATCATCAAACCTGAAAGCCTGAAAAGACAGAATTGGAAGAAGAGAAAAAAACATAAAAAATATATTATTTGTTAAGTTCTGGGAAGAAAGTGCAGACTTACTCCCCCTTTCTACATCATCAAACCTGAAAGCCTGAAAAGACAGAATTGGAAGAAGAGAAAAAAAAAAAACGTAAAAAATATATATAGGTGGAAATCTCATTTTGAAAAAGACATTGTGTTGGGGGAGGATTGAGTTGGGGTTGAGATTTTGAATGTGAGGGTTGGGACAACACACACACGCACACGCACACATGCATACACACACACGCACACACCACAACAGCATACACACACACACGCACACACACACACACCGCACGCACACACACACATGCATACACACGCACACGCACACGCACGCACACAACACACAAAACGCATACACACAACACACGCACACACACACGCATACACACACACGCACACACACACGACACACACACACACACACACGCACACACACCACACAACACACACGCACACACACGCACACGCATACACACGCATACACACACACGCATACACACACACGCACACGACACGCCACACACACACATCAACAAACAAAGTTAAGCCTTGACTATTCAGTTGAGGATTCTGTGTTTGGGCGTTCACAGATCTAAGAACGTCCCCCTTGACACATTATATTCTGTTATACACCTCGGACTTGGCCCTCGAGTGTCCACAATGGTGTATAGCAGGAGGGAGTGAAGCGCCAACCCATTGCTCCATTGCACACACATTATATACTTATAACATCTCGGACTTGGCCCTCGAGTGTCCACAATGGTGTATAGCAGGAGGGAGTGAAGCGCCAACCCATTGCTCCCATTGCACACACACACACACACGCACACACACGCGCACACACACGCACGCAACACACACACACACGCACACCCACCACACGCACACACACATATATAACATACGCACACACACACACACGCATTGCACACACACACACGCACACACACACGCATATCAACACACGCATACACACACGCATACACACACACACACGCACACACACGCACGCACACCACACACACGCACACACACATACATACATACGCACACACACGCACACACACACACACACATCAACAAACAAATGTTAAGCCTTGACGATTCAGTTGAGGATTCTGTGTTTGGGGTTCACGAGATCTAAGAACGTCCCCCTTGACACACATATATTACTGTTATAAACACCTCGGACTTGGCCCTCTAGTGTCCACAAAGGTGTTATAGTAGGAGGGAGTGAAGGACAACCCATTGCTCCCATGGGTATTATCTGCTTAGTTTTGTTCTTTTGTAATTCCTGTGAATAAAATGAACCTAAAAATCTCTTCCCCTTTCCAAATCATATATCTTATAGAGTTCAAGGAACCGTATCTAGTTACATCAACAATTTTAAAAAGTTCGTAGTCCATCGTTTACGAAAACCTTTTTCAAAATGAGATTTCCACCTGTATATTCTTACGATATCACCAACTTTGAACTTAGGTTTTCTGACATTAATCTCTTTTTTCATATTTAATTTTGTAAATGTTTCTGATGGTTTCATATTTGTTGACGTATGAATCGTGTTATTAACTTATCCACAATATCTGAATAAAAGATGACCATTGTTGTGAACCGAGTTGTTGTGAATTTTATATAGTCCTTCTTTTAAGGTACGATTAAATCGTTCAACAACAACGCCTTCCCTTCATTAAACGTACTGTATAATGTAATACTGTTATTTGTTCAGAAAATTCATAAATGTCTTGTTATAAAACTCTCTACTCCTCAATCAGTCCACAATTTTTAGGTTTTCTCTTACTTTTATTAAATATCTGTTGAAAGGCTAACATAAGAGTATTACCTGTTTTGTTTTTTAAAGTGGGCAACCCAGGCGTATCTACTCCTACAATCAATAACGGTTAAAGCATACTTGTACCCCTTATCATTATTGAGTTCAATCAAATCAGCAGACCAGATATAATCACTTCCTTGGAATAAACTTCCTTCTCTGAAACTTGTGAATAATTGGTTTATGTAATTCATCAGCTAATTGCTCTTCAGTCTTAATGACATCATTAGAGCCTATACGTTTTTTGAATTTCCAAGTCCCAAGTTTCAATATTAAGCACTGATCATCTTCTTCACGATGAACCGATCAACTTTTTCTCTCAAGGTTGGATTTTGTATCAGAGACAAATTATACAAACATTTCTCTATCGGCTTCATGCTTTTCTTCTAAAGTTGTGGTATTCCCCATAATCAATATCGTGCCTCATGCACCTTTCATCAACCCTATTGATAAGGTTTACTCCATGGTTTAGGATTGTCTGCCTCATCTAATCTTTTATCCAAGTTTGTGCCTGGACCACAGAAGAATACCCTGGTAGATGTAATTCCCCCGGTATCCCAGTAGTTGAAATTTACTTCCTGAAAAAACTTTTGTATATCTCCTCCGAGTTGTGTTTGGAGATAAATTGATTTTTTTTGAACCACACACCGAACATATACCTTTTTGGTTAAACCCTGTTATTTTTAACTTTAATATATGAATATTTATAGTATTAGTTTTCTTTTTACATTTGAGACATAACTCATTTATTTATGAGAAAAATTCCTACAGAGTGCAAAAACCTTTTTAGTTTTCCAACATGCACATTTGAATCTTAATTTTTAAAACAAAGAGAATCCTTAGAATGCCTTCACTCTCTCCTGCATTTATTTAAGAAAAAAAAAAATGAAAAACTTGAATTAACATCAATAATCCTCTCCCTGAAAACGATGTCAATAGTCTTGTCGAAAGTATTGCAATAGACTTGTCAATTCTTTGTTTTCTCCTCGGTGGGTTGAGTTATTTCTTTAATACCCTATCTTTTTTAATCTCACTGGTTTCCATATTTTGATATTTATTCATTCTCTCTCTCTTCCTCCTCTCCTCCCTCTCTCCTCTTCTCTCTTTCCTCCCTCTCGTCTCTTCTCTCTTCTTCTCCTTTCTCCCTTCTCTCTCTTCTCTCTATTCTCCCTCTCCTCCTTCTCTTTCTTCTCTCTTTCCTCCTTCTCTCTCTTCTCCTTTTCCTCCTCTTTCTCTCTCTTCTACTCCTTCCTCGTCCCTTTACTATCCTTGAACCACTTACACCCCATAGAATATCATGCATATATTCATCAGGATTTCTTGTTATTCCTGTATCCAAAATAATTTTTTTTACAACAGGAAACCAATAAAATTTCTTTTGAATTTCTAAAAGAGCCTTACTTTTTTTAACTTTATAATTTTTTCATTATTTAACATTTTTAGTTAATTCCAAAGTTGTCGGTTTATCAACATCAGCATAAAGCCAATCTTTTTGAAAATACATCATTCTTATGTGTAGAACATATTTTATTAAAATACCGAATACCTTTTCTTGAAGGTATGCTTGGACACAGAAATGATAATTTTCTTGAAGCCTTCTTGCCGTCATTTATGTATTAGAAATATATGTTAGAATAATATTATGACACGAAACACCTCCCCATCTTCCCATAGTTAAATCATTTTGTATTTCCCTACTTATTACATATAATCCTGTTTTTTCTGTTTCATGATATAAACAAGAGCAAAACCATTATTATATTCCCTTATTAAATTCTTTTATTGTTGTTTACTAATCGTGGACCCACAAACTCATTCTCGATACCAAGTGGATAATATTCTTCCTTAACGAGACTGATTTAATTGTTCCAGGTCTTCGAGGTTCATTTTAAAATGACCAATTATACCCTAAATCATTCATATCAATACCCCCATTGTTCTATTCTCATAAAATGATACGCCCTTCTTTATAGAAAATTTATTTTAATTCGAACTGTGAATTCTGTATGACCTGGAGATAATATCAACACTTCTGTATCTTTGGAATACACGGCCGTTTTATTTAAGGATATATATTGTGATAAATCGCTTAATCTCACCAAGTCATTCGCGTCAGTCGGGCTTGGATAATTTTTAATTTATAAGCATTTTTCATGTTAATATTTTTGTTATATATATTTATGTCGTTCAGTCTGTGCCTTTGTGTAATAATTTGATAAATCAATATCCAGTTTTCTTGAGATACACCAAAGATAAGAACCATCTTTACCAACAATAAGTCATTTTATTAGATTAAAATAATATATAAAAAATTTTTTTATTTTTTGTTGAGTTGAAATAACACATATAGACATAATTGACCACAACACTTTAGAATTTAATTCTTGGACTTGAAATGTTTGATAAACACCATTCTGTAAGAATTTTATAACTTCACAGGTGTGGAAGACCAAAACTATCATAAATAATATTTGTCTTGACTATTAAAAAATACAAACCCAATGAGAACCGTTCCCATAATATCTCCTAAGTTCATAATAATATTTCTTTGTATGATTCGGCACATTTGTTAATCATCTCTCATACAAATAACCACATTATTGAATTTTTAATTTCTTACAATATTGACAAGTTGTAAATTTGATGTTGTATTCTTTCCAAATTCTTTAAACCACTCATCAATGCCTCATTTATTTATTAGAAAGATATAATCCATTACCCCTTTTAGTTAATTTTACACCTGCTTGTGCGATAGAAGAAAGCATATCTCCAACTAACAATCTCGCTTTATCAGGAGCACCTTCAAGTTTTTCAGAAAAATCTACAATTAACACCACCTTCCACTAATTTGTTCTCCCAACTCTTTGTTATGTCTTTCCAAATTCTTTTTGAGCTGGAGTTGAGCCTTCCTTTCATTGGCAGTTTTCACCCGCTGTTGAAATACCACCCGTCAATGCTCCCAACCGCACTTAAACCAGCAAATAAAGGAATTAGAAATGGGAGAAATCCTCCACTCGTCTCTCTTATTGAATATTTTTTCAACATTGGTTTTGTCATTTTAATTTTAAGTGAGCCAGTATCATTTCAAGATTTTAACCTGTTCTCTTGTGAAGCAAAACCATCAATTCTTACTGCTCCTTTTCTCTGAATTGTATTAACGTTAATCGTACAAGGCTTTTGATTTTTGAACAACAAGATGATAGTTTATGAAGATTGATTTGATTAACAATACCCCAGTTTGGATCTTTTGCGCACTCATTTCATTTAAACAAAAAATTAAAGTGAGACTAATCATACACCATTAATCTGTATTATGCTGTAATTCTGCTTTCGTTCCATAAGCACAACAATATGTATCGAACTTCTTTCACTCTCTTCCTCTTTTCAATGTATAGGGAAGTTATCCACTCGATTTAGACTTATAGTTTCCTTTTGAAGCGCTCAGGTCAAACGCATTAGATCGTATACCAAACTTTTAATGCTGTCATATCCAAAATAGGTTCTTTTATTTCCATTGACTTTCACACACTTTTGGTCTAAGACTTGTAGGCTTCAGCAAATGCAATTTTTTTTTCCAATTAATTTCCAGATCTATCTCGTGGATAAAATGTTCCATCTAGAGAAACACGAAGTTGTTTCACCTTAGATCTATCTGAGCTCAATGCATTATTTCTTATGCAGTCGCAGTAATCACCATCTGGCTTTTTTTAAAAAATGATCCACAGATATCGTGGCTTTCCTTGCCAGAACACCAAATTCAGACGTGGTAAGATGGTTGGTTGAGTTTAAACGTGTTGACATCTTCGTTTGAGCGTATGATACACCGAGTGGTTTCTTTGAGTTAAGTCTTCTATCTCTCTCTTTTT
>CM068966.1:60689946-60715594 GCA_035128595.1 Eptatretus atami
GTGAGACAAGGAACCCTAGCGCGGTCTGGATTGCTCAGTTTGGAAGCCACACGATATGGGCTGTATATGCTCGCGTATTGGCTTTGACATCTTAGCGATATACAACTTGGAGGATTCTCGACGATATGAGAATCTTTCTCCATTTCTTCTGACGAAGGATCATCACTTTGACCTGATTGCCTTCGACACCCAGAGCGTTTCGGTGACTTAATGCACGAATTGGCGCACTTCCTAGCAGGAGCAAGACAAATCCTATTGCCAAACCCTGCAATTCGTTGGGCGTGCTTGTTCCTCACTACATCAGAGTACTTTATAGGATCCAGCTGATCCGGGACACAGATGTTTACGGATCAATGGGATTGAGGGAGAGAGGAATGACCTGGAGTCAGGACCAGTTGTGGTGCGTATAGAACTCCAGACGATAGATAGTGGTCCCAAAACCGTAACCTTTATGCTACATATGATCAGTGACCAACAGGCCTGCTATGTAGAATGCCTAAACACAAGTACGCCGATCCGGTTTTAATGTTAAATGGGTTTGGTATATCCGTGAGCTTGATATGTTTTACATGCTTTCTAAATCAGAGAGGTATCTCCAGTTGGTTGAAGAGTGGGCTGCTCGACCCACCCTGATGGGGTTTCTCTCGGTCTGCTTGTGGGGGAATTGCGAGGCTTGAGATCAGTTCCAGGGGCTGTGAAGGGACAGTTAGAAATCTTGCCTTTTGCAGCAAATGAGATATGATTAGGTTCTGGCGACTATGCTTAGCTGGCAAAGAAACTAGTCCTCTCCACAGACACCTTGACCATACTTAGCAGCGCCGGCGATTGATGGTTGTGCTCTACTGTGTCGTTCCGAGCTCCTTCCCGGTGCTCAGTCGTTGGCTCATGCGGCAGAAAAGTCAATGATTATCGTGTCTTAGATGGACACTCTTTGAAACTCGAAAGGAATGCTGTGAGTTCAAAAGGGAGCCAATTGTGTCGCACACCAGAACTATGGGTACAGCGTATATCCCCTTTGTGAGAACTGTTAATGTGTGTACCTGAAGTTTGCGTATTTGTTATGATCGCTAGAGATGAAGGAGATGGCCATTGGCTCTTTGGCTTGACACTCGCTCCCATTCTTCGTGGTTGGAACGATTTCGACATAGGCTTAGTGCTTGAATTGGGTTCTTCTAACGCTAATTGTTTTATTCCGGATGTAATGGATAGGCGTCTCCTCAATGGAGACATTCTTGAGAAGATCTGTATAGCTGTTAAGGCTAGAGATTCCCGAGCGATGCGGCACGAAGAAGGGCCTATATGGGAACCTTTGGCATTATGGTCAGATTGTAACATCGACGTCTGCGTTTACAGTGGCGCGCTACAGTCATCGGCCTAATACATGGAGCCGTTCGAGCAGGTTTACACT
Source organism: Eptatretus atami (assembly GCA_035128595.1). Classification (NCBI taxonomy): domain Eukaryota; kingdom Metazoa; phylum Chordata; class Myxini; order Myxiniformes; family Myxinidae; genus Eptatretus; species Eptatretus atami. The sequence goes on from CM068966.1 coordinate 60,691,355, forward strand.
GAAGCCTCTCTACATATTGAGACGGATGTTACTGCTTGGGTTCCGATGCCTCTTGGTGTGGACACCAGTTCGTGCAAAGGTGAGAGCCTCGAACAATCTACAGATATGTGACCATTTGCAGTGGGATCATAGTTACATGTGAGGTGACCGGGTTCACAAGGAGAAGAGAAGCTACATAGTCTGACGTACTGAGATTGCATTGCTGATTGCCAGTTTGACCGATGGCTATCGTCTGCGAAAGGATCCACCGACCTCCATTACTCTTAGGTATCAGAACTCACTTGATCAGCAAAAACGTAGACATTCGCTGGCACAGTCTATTCATAGATGTGTGTATACCCTCGCCGTAGATTTCACGAGAACGAGGGTGCACAGTCCGGCCGAAGGTTGTCTTGATGCGAGACATTTGGACCTTATAGCGCGCAATGCATGGGTCCGTATGAAGAAAGCTAGCGGCCATGCGGAGTTTCAACTGCAGTTCCCTTAGTCTCCCACCAAGTCATAGCTACTGGCAGTCTGGACACGGAAAGTCAGTATACGCATGGTTTGCGAGAGTGAGTCTTTTTTTGGAAGGACTTTCGTGATCTACAATTCATCTACTCCCAGGAGGGGTTCATGGGACTCAACAAGTCAAAACATAAACTACGTGTGACGTCATATGCCATATTTACTCGATGCTTGACACCTGTTGGCCACTCTTGCGAAGTCAAGTTAATGTGTCCGCACTCGTGAAATGAGAGCGAAGAAAGTGTTGAGATCTAAATTAGCCAAAGACCAAGTCGACATTAGAGGGTAAAGAATCTCCAAGTTGGAATCCAACAAGGATAGGGATCGCACACTGAGCACCACCTGAGATGGTTGTGCATTCCTCTGGTTATTTTTGGCTATGAGGATCGGATTCCCAACTAGGAATTTGTAGCTCTCGACGACTCTTTCTGTATTGTCGAACTTCACGGACCATCGTTGGCCATTATGGGTTGCCTTCCCTTCAGTGATATATCGGTCTTTAGCATCGATATTTTGGATGTTCAGCATCCAAGAGGTGGAAAAAGCTTATACCATAATGCACGGATCACACGCTTCAGCTCTTGGCGTGCATTAGGCACACCTCGGGCTTTAACTGTGCCAGATCTCGTGCTGTCAGATGGATGCTTGATCTGTTCTCGCTGATTGCTGAGACGAGCTTCAGTGCAGTTATTGAAGTTCTGCTGCCTAGAGCCGATTTGCCAGATTCTAATGAATGCATCCGTTAGTCTCGCGAGAGAAAGTCGCAGCCCAAATGCTGGCTCATCGTCGAACTTACTGACAGAGACACGAGGTCTCCTCGCTCGTATAACTCTTAACACCACTAGGGGGCCCAAATCGTGTCTACTGAATTTGGATGCGTGACTTATGCAAGTGAGCACTTGATGTTGTCATATAACTGATGTCGTCCCTAAAGATCTATACCGATAGGATCGGTGCAAAATGGCTCACAATTCTGTGATGATATTTGATGTGTTCATCTTGCCTGTGATTCACTTCGCAGAATTCATCTGCATGCATGACAGATTCCTGTCCAGCAGTTGGTCTGTGTTTAGTGTCAGATTCGGATTGGGGAAGTCGAATTTCTCGGATCTAGTCTTCATCGTTTGAATCGACAAGCAGCGGCCACTGCCAGAAGATGCGGATGTGAAGACCTATAGTTTACCGCGACAGGGCGACACGTGTGGTCCCTGATGTTATGTCAGACAGACTCAATGATTTTGAGGTTACCGAATTAATCCTCGGCCGCTTCGCCATTACTTCAAAATTCGGGTGTTCCTGTACTATGCATTGACTCGGAATGATCCATCGCCTTGAGCACTGTGTTCGCTTGGTGTTCGACTCTATCCGGGTCAATGCAACGCGTAGGGAGCGAAAGTGTCTGGATGATTTCGCACAGAGGTTAGGTTCTTGAGATGGCCATGCCACAGCACAGTGAATGATGATAATGGCCTCTCTTGCCAGACAATCACGGTACAGTCATCGGCTTGCGGATTTCTAAGTATTAGCGTTCTCCTTATTGCAGTGTCATGTCCATCTCCCACGACATGCCCGCACAGCTCAATGGTGGATGGTACCTTAGTTGGTCCTTGAGCGGCAGCCATCGTATCCAGGGACTCTAGTAAGAGTCCTTTTCTCGTAGGATTGCCTCGAGGATCAGCAGCTCTTTAACGCGTAATGCTGGCAAGATATCGAGTGCACCTCTAAATGATCCATTACTGACTGAGTGCCGCTGTGAAGCGCATGCTCGTCTGTGTTGACTCTGTCTCTCTCGGCGCGAATCTTGGAGTTCATTATCATCGTTGTGTGTGGAGATTCTACGTACAGCCATGGCAGACGAGAGTGCAATTGCCGGCGCACAGAGCAGGTCGATGCAAGTTTTCTTAGTTGCTAGATGTATTGGTAAGAATCATTTCAGGGCAATGGGAGCACCCACAAGAAGCTTGCTGCAATCTCTGCCGTTGATGATACTTCTGCACTGAATGACACACCAAGCACTGAAGTAGCTTCATAAGGTTTTACAACTCGTTATATATAATTGACATTTCGTGTCATGGTACTGACCAGAATGTCTTTCTTTTGTTCATGTTTGTGAGGCTTAGCCTCTCGATGCTATTGTTCAGTTGATACACCCCTCCGAATTTGTTAGGATACGTGTCTGTATGTGAAATAATTAAAGGTTACTTGGTAATCTCGCAAGACTGTTCAAGATAAGGTCGTATTTTTTTTTGCTCTACATAGTCATTTCATGGTTTCCTAGTGTCTCTGCCAATTGTAACACTTATATGGGTGACTGCTGCGTGAGAATTAGGCGCATATTTAGAGTAGCTTTGAAATACTTGTTACTGTTATTTCCTAATAATAGCTGTAAATGCTGGATTATCGTGTCACCGCTGTGAGTCTCTAACAACAATGGTCGCTCTTGGACACCATCAACCAGGCTGTTTGGATGGGCTCTTTTACTTCTGTGGACAGAGAGGGCGGTGCTTAAGCAGAACATGTCTTATTTTACGTGATGGGTGCATCGCTATGTGCAATATTTATGGAGCTAGAAAACTTGTTGAAGTGGTCGAGTTATTACTATTTGGGGGTTACTTATTGAACAGTCCTTGACCCTAACTGGGTGGGTCACTACAGGCAATTTGGATGATCCTTCAGTTAGTGGAGATAATTTTAAGGATACTCGTCTTGACCTTTGGCAAATGGTCTTCGGCATACGCTAATTGCATTATTTTAGTTGTGAGGGTGTTTCCCACAATGACAATGTTCGAGTGCGTGAGCCAAGACCAGAATAGCGTAGGCATCAATCGTGAATGCTTCATATTAGCAGTGTCTGGTAGATCTCGCTTTGCCAAACATTCAGATAAGTACATCTACTTGCGGACCGCTGTAAGTTTGCCACATTCGAGTACATCCTATGAAACTAAAATGCGTGTTTGACTGTCCCGCAAATGTCATATTTATGAGCTGGCGTTTTCCTCTGCTCAGACTTTTTACAATAATACGCATTTATGTTCGAATGCCGAACGTCAATTTTGATCAGGGATGTTTTGGGCATAATCTAGCACTGTATGTACGAGTAGAAGAGTAGACACACAGTTATGCATCGAAACGAGAATTTGCTTTCATGAACCCAAGTGATTGAACCATCTTTCATCTGAGCAAGAATCAACGACCCATCACAACATTGGTATGTTATCACCATTATTAAACTCGTTAATGAAAGCCTATATAGTGTGTGTGTGTGTGTTCAGTGGTGTGTGTGTTGTTGTGCTGTCGTGTGTGTGTGTTCGTGATGTGTGTGTGTGTGTGAATGGATATATGTGTGTCATGGACTCATAGCATGGGCCTGATTCCAGTGCAGGTGGTATAGGTCTGAGCGGAACCTACTGGGTGTCTCCAGTAATTGGTCTTCACTTTTGTGATAGCTATCGGCTGTGGCACTTCTATATGAATGAAATTATATTAGGTCTAATTGAATTTATTGTCCCTAGTTTTTTTATACAGCTTTTTCGACTACACTACAATTACATGAGATGTATTGTTTATGCTAGATGATTCTCCACATAGGAAGTGGAAAGCTCTGCGCAATGACATCCTGACAGAGAATATCCATTCTCATTCGTCAGGATTTCACTAATGACCTAAATAATATTTAAAACCTGCCTCCGAGATGGATATCACTGAGAATTTAACCAGTTTCAATGTTCTTTGAAGGAGACCTTTACTAGCGACCAAGGTATTACATAGATATCAATGAATACATTTCATATTGGTAATATACATTTGACGCTCTTGTTTCCTGTGTTTTTTACAGATTCATCACGCAACAGTAAAGCCAAGTATGTTGCCATCTCTATGTTTCCTGGATACTACCTCATCACGTGTGTCCTTACCTCGAGTGGTATCAATATCTTAATTCATCTCTCTCTGAAGCTAGATATGGCATTATACTATCTCGCGGTTAAGTGAGTTTTATCTCAGGTATACTTTTGCCAAGTACCGTTCGACTTAGGAATAACTCTTAACCGGTTCGCTTGCGGTGATTTGACAACATGGCTCTTGATTTGCGACTCTACTTTTATACGCAGAAGTGTGTGTGTCGGTGTGTCGTATGACTCCTCCTTGCCTGTGGTGCTGGAGCTGCGTAGGGTGTTTGTTATGTGTGTATGTTGCTAGTGGCACTGTGTGTGGTGATGTAGGATGGTCTTTGCGAGGAATGCCACCCAGCCAGAAGGCGGTTGGTTGTGTTTGATGTGTGTGTTAACAGGAATGAGAAAAACACTCAGGTTGTGGTCCTAGACCCCTTCCTCTCTTGTCAAGAAATCAGAAAATTAAAATATCTGTTGTTTGATATTTCATGTTATATTGTATGTGTTAAGTTTTAAGCTATTATGTGTATATAAATTGCCTATGTATACTTATTTAAATTCTGAGTTACAAAAAAAGGGATAATTAGGGACGGGTAAAAAGGATTGGAAGTAGGTGTTATTGGTGGGTAGGAGGGGAGGGTCGAGCAGAAGAGGTTCGTGCTTTCGCCCCACCACATACGAATCACATCTGGTCTCTCGCTCATCTGCCCTGCCCCATACGCCCCATGTGTGTTGTGTGAGGGGGGAGGGATCGCTCGCCCGCTGTGGAGATTGTTTGGTGTGGGTCCAAGGTGGGTATGGGGCTACTATGAAGGGCATGCATTGGTTGACAGAGGTTGTAGGGCTTGTATGATAGGTGGGCAGTGGTTGGTGAATGAAATGCGGGTGATGTGTCAAGGTGTGCAGTGAACAAGGGGAGAGTTGAAATGGCCCACTTGTTTTCTATGGGTTGTGGTGTGCTGAGGGTGGGGAAGGTGGGGTGGGTCATGAGGGCTATTCAGCTCCTTGCGTGGTGGTTCAATGAAGTGGGGTGCAAAGGAGGTGTGAGGGTCTCCATGCGGTGTGATGTGTAGTTCATGTGCCAGTTTGTGTCTCATAGTGCCCATGCGTTGCCCACTGTGCGCTAGGTATTGGCTGTTGTGGCTTTGTGGAGTCCCAGTCAGGCTGTGGTCTAGTGGTCTCTTGACTGCGTGTTGTGGCTTGATTGCTGGTGAGGCTTCCTCGCTCAAGTTGCGCTGACCAAGTGGTTCGGCTGGTGTCACAATGGAATGGGCGCGCGGCGAGGTTGTAAATTTTTGATTAATGGTAGAAAATGAGATGTCGTCGAGAGGCGGGAACCATTAATCATCATTGCATGTGATTGTGCACTGATGCTAGTGTGGAGTAGTGGAATGTGCCACCTGTGTGCGTGTCGGCGGTTGAGTGAGGTGATAGGCTTGATGGGCAGTTAGTTTGTGTGGCTGTGAGGTGAGATTGTGTATGGTCAACATGACCAAGACAAGGATGGCGAGTGGAGCAATTTTCTTGAGTTTTGGTCTTTTTTCTTAATTGTATTCGATCTGTCTTTTACGTAATTCCTTGTTGATCTAAGTATGAACCTAAAAAGTCTCATTCTCCTTTTTAAATCATTAGTAATTTTGTATATGTTCGACAGGGAAAACTCTGTATACTACTCTCTCTCCTAAACAGTTTTTAAAAGTTATTTCATCCTCGGTGGGTTATGATGTGGCTTAGGGCTTTTTCAGAAGAGAGATTTACACCTATTTATGTATAATCACTCAGTCGGCCCCTAGATCTTATTAGTTATATTGAAATTCTGAGTAGTTACATACCTCTTGCCATATCCCACTCGATTTTTAAGTTCTTTGTCTAGCAAGATGTCTTTGTCGTGAATTCGTCTTGCTCTTTGTTGAGGTCGACTTGAAATCTCATACGTTGATGTTCTTTTAACCACATGTTCCTGAATTGAGCCATCCATCATTGCTTTGTGATCAAGTTGAGTGATTTGTTTATTGGCTCTCTCTGTTTAAGTGAGGAGTTGTCTTGTTTTGATTCTAATTGAGACTTGTCTTCAATTAACCACATCCTCCGCTGATTTTCTTCATTTCAGCGATGCTGCAATTAGACGATGTCATCCTCCTGTCATTATCTTCAAAGAAAATCATAAATGTCTTTGTTGGTTTGAACTCTTCCTCATCAGCACAATTTTTAAGGATTTTCCCTGCTTTTATTACAAAATCTGTGGAAGAGCTAACTACAGAGTGTATATCATTTTTGTTTTTCAAGGAACAATGTACACATATGCTACTCTTCAAGAATCAATAGGTGAAAGCATACTTTGTACCGCTTTTCATTATGAGTTCAAGATCAAGTCTGCAGCAAACCAGATCTATAATTCAACTTTGATATAACATGCATATCTTTTTTATCCCTAGCTATTACTTCATTCACTTGTAATCATTTCAATGGCTAGATCTCTTCCAATGTCTTTATTCGCATCACCTCTTCGGGAGTCGATCGCTATAACGTTGTTTTTTTAACTTATCCATAGCCAAAGTGCTTGCATTTCTAGAACTGATCATCTCTTCCGCTGTGGTTCTATCTAGTTATTCTCTCAAGGCTTGGATTTTATCTTTTATCAACGTTTATTCCTTCGAGTGCAGAAGAAGTACCCAGGGTGAGCAATGTGTAATTCTCCTGGACTTTATTCCAGTTGTTGTAACTCATCACACATGCAATATTTGCTGTGTATCCTCACCGGCAATGCTTTTGCTTTGGGAGTTGAATTCTATCTTCTTTTAGAGCATCTTAGCGAAGATCTCACGTTATAGGTGTTATAATATTATTATACTTTTACATATGAGATATTTTTAAGTCGTTGTTTTCTCTCTATACATTTGATAGCAACAACAATAGATCTAGCTCTACATTTATAATGAAGTAATTATCTCGATCAGGAGAGTGATCGCCAAGCTTTCTGGTTTTCTATGGACTACATTGAATTTCTTTATTTTAAAGCGATTATATAAGTTATATCTGGATTAGAGCCACCTTCAGCGCTTCTCCTATCATGATTATACTTGAAACAACAAACTGTCCAACTTTAACCTAATGCATTTACACCATCACGTCGAATTATAATCTTTTCCTTCTTCTCTTCTTTATCTCCACCTTATCGTCTTACATCTACTCCTGAATTGCACTTATTAAACTCTTAACCCACATATTTCCTTGAATACACTTGTCTCGTTATTTGCTGATTACGTCTCCTGCTGGTGCGTTAGATAGATATATTTCTCCTCTCGCGCACTAGCTATTTTTTTGTTTAATCTCAATCGTATCCATATTTTTATATTTTATTTCATTCTCTTTTCTCCTCTGCTACTCTTCTTGCCTCCTTCTCTATTTTCACCCTAGGCCCTTTTTCTCTTCACATTCTCCTTCTCTCTTGCCTCATGTTTCTTCAATCCTTCCTATCCCGCTCCCCTTGACCCGTTACCTACGAAATATCATCAGTGGTTATGTAATCGTGGGATTCCAAAATAATTTTGTTTTCACAAAGGAACAATAAAAAATTCTGAATTTCTAAAAGAGCCTTGAATTTTCTCAAGAATTATAACCTTTCATATTAAACATTTTAGTTTAAATCAAAGTTGTGTGCGTGTTTCGCAACCATTATAAAAGCCAATGTTTTAATGAAAACACCCCTTCTTATGTTTAGAAACATAGTTTACTAAATACCAAATACCCTTTTCTGGAGTATTGCTTGGAACATGGAAATGATTGAACTTTTTTTTGAAGCCTTCTTGCTGTCATTTATGTATCAGAAACATTATGACGATTAATAGGATGACAGGGGTTATACCTATCCCATTGCTTCTCCCTGTTAAGTCGTTACTGCATTCCCTCCCATTGACTTATTAATAACCATCTAGGTCATTCTCTCAGGATGTTTCCTTTAGATTCAAATTACACTATCAGACGTAGAGCTGTCTATTGGAGTGAACTCTGTTGTAGCTTCTGATGAATATAAATATTCTGGTGTGTGTATTGTTATCTTGCTATTATGCGTTGACGCATATGTTTCCTATGTCTGATGCTCCGTTACTGTGTTTGTGATGACATGTGTCTTCCTTACGAGAACTGATTTATGTTCTTATACGTCTTTACTTATGGTATTGTGAGAACTACTGAATGGGCAATCGAGAACTACGAAGTGTGCCCTCGCAAGTAGAATCATTCACTATTCAAGTGTCCCCACTGCTTGTGTTTCGCCGAGTTAAGATGATGTGATGCGCTTTTCCTTTATACTTAGGCTTCCTTTTCAATATGGCAACTGATCCGCTTCTGTTTAGTGAAGATGACTGGAGATAGAATACATCTTTTTAAATTGTTTCAGTACCTTTCGGGTCGGGGGGGTACACGCTGAAATTATCACCAACCTGCTCTTAACTTTACGATATATTTGTGATATCATTAATTCTCCAAGTCACTCGTCCACCCATCTCTTACTCCCACATAAAGCTTAGGAACTCATAGGTTATATTCATTACCTATATGTCATTTAGAACCTTGAATATTTTTCTTAGGACAGTATACTATATTCTTTCGTGTTTCATTCAGCTACTCTAGTGTTTTGTGATAGCTACATCGATTGGAGAAATCGATTACGTCCAAGTTTTTGTTGGGGATTACACCAAAGGAGAACCTCTATTTTATTCCTATACATTTGAATGATGTCATTCATAATCTCTCGATTATAAAGTATCTCATAATTTTCTTTTATTGATATTGCAAAAACACAAAATATAACAGATAGGCATGAACCGAACTTCGAGAATGTTCTGGAAATGTTAGAGACCCATGCTTCGTAGTAAAACATTTTCCTCGCCTCTCACAGGCTGGGTCGGAAGACCCATAACTATAAATTAATATCATACGATGATTTGAGTGTATGATAAAACAATATTGTCGCATATATATGAGCTGACTTTTGTATTTCCATTATTTTATCCATTCGAAATTCATGAGGACCTGTGCAATATTTCTTTGCTATATTGAGACAGCCTGTGTTAAATTTACTTTCAAAAGAGATATAACGCTATTCCTTAATTTGTTTCTTTCTTGACTTAAATTTTGGGTGCAAGTAAAATTCGTATCTTGATGTTGTATTCTTCCAATGAATTAGATTTGTAAACCCACTTCAATCTCAATGTCTCATTTTGTGTGAATGATGATAGATGATTCTAATACTGCCATAGTACCCCCTTGCAAGTGATTTATACACCTGTTTGTGGCGTTAGAAGAAAGCACATTTCCAACTAACAATCTCGCTTTGTCACGGGTCTCTCTTTCAAGTTTTGTTCAGTGCTAGATAGATATTGATCTCCTTACAATTCAACTTGCCATCTTATTTTTGTTTCTCGGTCCAACAATAAGTATATTGTATATGTCTTATCTCTACAGTCTTTTGAGCATGTATTCGGCCTTCCTATTCATTGAGAGTTTGTCAATCACTGCTGAAAACAGCATGTCCTTCTGATTGCTCCAGCCTTCAGTGTTTGTGGTTGTTAAATCCTCGCCATTAAGGTATTATTATGATAGAGATCGCGTTTGGAGAAAATCCGTGCATGTCATCTTCGTATCTGCACTCCAGTTATTCACAATTGGGTTTTGGCATAGTTAATTTTTAAGTGACCTAGTGTTAGTCAAGTTTTGTCCTGTTTCTGTTCGAGCAGAACATCTTTCTACTGCTCCTCTGTATCCTCTGATTGTATTAACATTATCATTCAAGGTTTTTGATTTTGACCAACAGATGAGTTAAGATTTATTCAAGCTGTATGATACTTTGACTTGAAGCACAGACACCAAGTGTGGCACTTATTCTTCACTTCCCGTCCCATTTATTGAAGATCATAGAACTGCCTTATGTGAGAACTAATATTACACCTTTCTCACAGTTTTACTTCAATTAATGTTGTCATTTATGTATTCTTTACCAAAAAGCATTGTATCAAGCTTATTCACTTCTTCTCTAAATGTTTAGGAAGTATCCACATACGTATTCGGCTTATATAGTTTCCTTTTGAGCCCAGTCGTCAATCGCATAAGATGTTAGAGAGATAGTTAAAATGCAACCATTATCCAAGAATACGATTCGCCGTCTTACCATTATGCTTTCCTACACACCTTATTATGGTTTTATGACTGATTTTCCACATTTGTTGAAGTTTGCTGTTCCTGAGTCGAACATCATGCTTTACTGCCGGTCTTGTGAACACAATACATTCTTGCTCATATCTCGTTTTGAGCTTTTACAGTGAATATTCCATTCAGTAGTTGAAACCCGATAGGTCTTTCATCTGGCAGTAGGAAACTAAAGTACTTATCTCTCGGTGACGCAAATTCTTTTGGAGACGGAGCGACTGACGATGTATGTGTCGTCACATCTCGGTATTAAAGTATGGTCCATTGGTGACCATACTCTGGTTCGTTTCCATTCGAAAACAAAAAAAATTCCTGAATGCTTCTAAAGCATGAGTTTCTTGGTTCAGTTTAACTGATATCGACGATCCTTTTATTCATGGGGGATGACACATATCTGTATGGTTTTCTTTTAGTAAGTTTTCTTATTACAGACATTTCTTCTGTTTAAGTTAGAGTTATATACTACTATGTAAGAATGGGTTCTGACCTTAACTCACCTCTTCATCTATATCACACTATCTTTTATTTTCTGATGTAGCACCAAACGCATTATCAACACCAAAAGCAATCTATTTCATTGTCTTTCTTTTAGTTGAATGTAATTTTTAAGTCACACTCAGAGCAAACTTTATCATCTCACACAATCTGAAATCTCTGACCTAAGAGAACGCCCATTGTAGAAAACCTCATACCTGTTTCGTTCATCATCGCATATACATGCTTAGTATTGTTCTTGTTCTTATTGCTATATTTATATTAATTGTGTTGTGTTTGGCTCTATCAGTGGCATAGTGAAACCTTGAAGCCCCTTCAGCATTGCTATCCACTAAAATTTTAATGTGTGGTAAAATTCAACATTTCAGATTTTGGCAGAGACATAATCAGACCGTTCAACTTTCCGCTGTTCACATTTAGTAACGATCACTAACTCACACTCTTATTCCCAGAAGAATGACTCCATTTATGAGCATGTCCTGTGCCTGTAGCTATTCTATGTGTGTTACTTATGCGCTTTCGATTCCTCTTACTCGAATTGTAGAATTACACATACTCGAGACTATCGGCTAAGGATATACAATAGTTTAGCTGTCTAGGCTCTTTATTTTCGCAATTACTCTATTATTTTGTTCTGCATATAGACGTATTCGCAATAATGTCAGATTCCAGTTAAAATTGCATTGTACTCTGATACTCTCTTTCTTTGTAGTGGGTTTCATAATTACAAGTCTCCTTTGGTATACTCTCAGTGATAATAGATATAAAATGAGACTTACACACTTATTTTGATAGTATATTATTGTTATACAAACTACGATTTGTTGGTTAAATTACTCTTTCAGTCCACACGTGACAGTATCTTGCACAGTATTCTTTGCTCTCTTTCTCGCGTCTGATGATGCATCTGAGTTTTAGCTTGTTCTCTCTCAATCCCTCTTAATTAGTGTATCAATTTCTAGGATTCCTTTAGGGATCTTTTATATTTCTTGCTATTGCATCGGCATATTCAGTTATCGCCACAGCGAGGAGGAGTCTCAATATGATACAATATTGCGTCTTAATGTGTTTAATGGAATATGTGGTTTGAACTTATCATTATTCTATATGGTTGAGTTTATCCTTTTCCCATCTCCCCTAATACATTTTGAATTGCACCTCTTCCTACCGAGTTGTCTGCTAGATAGGTCTATATCTAGTCTTCTCTAGCAACAGATATCTTCACCTATCACCCTTTTAAGCTTATTGGTGAGAAGAGAGGGTAGCAATGCCCACATCCTGTGTCTTAAGTGTAGATCTTAATGTCCTATTGCCCAGTTTCGTCTTGTTATGACAGGCCTATATGCAGATAACTACTATTTATTGTACTAAATCATGCACGTGATAATTGTGACGATGTCCTGGAGGGGAATTGATATTTCTCAATTGATTCGATCTGACATTATATGATCTTCTATGGACCGAATAATGTGAATCCCCAAAATTTACTACTGAATAATTATTTTGATGTCAGACGCGATACGGTTAGATAAAACGTCGAGCTTTTGTGGTTCATCTTAGTTGAGGTGAGGATAACGAGCCATGGCGCTGATGGAGATGCACTGAATGAGCCAGAATATCCCTGCTCTCTCTGCTTCTTATTCCTCACTTATCCCGCACATACGCAAGTGCCCCCTCCAGTCAGAATCTCAATCCGACATTATATGCCCCCTCTCTCTTCTCAATGCTCTCCAATAAAAATGTTCCTTTAGTTTCAATCTTTTTTTGCTGGAGATAATAACTCTCGAACATGCCCTCCATCAACTGTGCAAAGACCCTAATTAAGATTATTATTTTTTATGGTCTTAATATCGTCTTTGATTTTTCGACAAATAGTTATGTTTTCGCAGACATATTCTTCTCTTGCCCAATAGAGGATTTTTTCTGCTGCCTTCACTTCACCCATGGTTAAGCTCTTACGAGTAAGCCTGAGCCAATTTATTGGAAAAAGAGAATTATTTGTGTACAGATCTTTATGTTAGCAGGTGAAACTGTGTTTTACTTTTGATTGTGCGCGCTCTTCGCTTCTTTATTATATTCTCAAAAATTTTCTGGGGAGGACCCAGACCCGCAAAAACTACTTGTATCTTTTTGACTCTGTCGATTCAGCAGCACCATTCGCGCCACTCGTGGATGTTCGAGGGTATAACTTCTCTACGATTCGACAAATTAAATGGCTCCCCCTACTCTCTTTTGGCCCTCTCTCAAGTCTTCGTGTGTGAAAGTTACCTAGATGCCAAATGCGCACTGCAGCCAGATATGATTAACCTAAGATGCGTTACAAATTGGGAGACGAAAGTTTCGTGATGATGACTCATTGTGGTGTGAATTTATATAACTATGTGATTGAGTGTGTCTCACTATTATAGTTTTAAAAAAAAGGGCCCTGTATATAATTATGTATAATAATCCCTTTTTTATTTTGCTGACAACCACACTTGTTAAATAGTCTCCCCTTGGATAAGAGAAGGATAAACAATATTTCTTTTTCTTGTTTACAATCTCTATTAAATTTTAGTTTGGCTAAAAGGATTACTATTTCATTATCTATATTACTACACTAACTAATATAATATTAATTGAATTTCTGCGATCTTTGCAAACAAGAAATATACGTAATGTGCAACACTAGCATCTACAAATTAATACTATTCTTATATCATTGATAATAATCATGAGAGAGAATTTTAAATTAACTTCGTGTTACAATAAGGTATTTTGATATATATAGTATGTTATTGATCATTATAAGTATAGAAATTTTTGTGTTAATGTTTACTTAACTTGTCTAAAATGGCTGTGCTTGAATATAAATGACAATGTTATTCATATGCATCTTTCTATAACTACCACAAACATGCAAATTGATCCTATTGCCCCATAATGTGATAGAGGTATCTTAGTTGGGATGCAAACCAACATATAGCACAAGCAACTACTTAGCCCTCATATATTGGTTTTCTTCCCTTTTTCATTTTCCTTCCTTCTTGATAGCCACACAGAAAACTCGCCAATCTAATAATATTTAGTGTTATGTTTATTCAGTAATCAATCTATCATGTGCTCTATTCGAGCTCCTACATTTGATATTTTTATACTTTCGGAGAGTATAATAAGTGCAGAAAAAATAAATATCTTTATTCACCCTCACCAGTTAACCTTGTATTCCATATTTTTTAAGAGAACATTCATTCCGAGGGTATTATACACGATGTTTTTTTGGATGTCTTTAGAACATAATTCAAGAGCCTCAAATCAATCTTCAAATATGTAATCTTTTCTTTAGGAGATTGGAATATTGTGCTTAGGGAGTGTTCTTAATTGTATATATGCTAAATTGTGATGCCCTAGCGAATGTATTTGAATCATGTTTGAAATATTCGTTGTTCTTTGGTATTACATTATCACATCCATATCAGTGTAGTGATTTATTGTATGATCTTCCACGAATGATGAAAATAATGATTTACTCTCTATATTTTTAATTTCTCTCTATACTAATTTGTTACGTCTTGCTTCATCATTTGCCGACGAAATAGTGTTTTATAATTGAATTATATTAGCGTTGCTTTATAGATACTTGAGATGACAGAATTTCTGTTGAGGGAGTTTTTTTTTTTTTACAGTGGTTGTAAGCACATGTATTGTTTTTTATATCATCGCGTATTCACCACGTTTATTCGTCTGTGATTCTTCTCTCTGATGCCGTCATGCATGTAGCATACTTTTACCTAGTTAGTTGTGGAATACTCAGACTCTTGATGTGGACCTTAATGTCTCTTGAGTCACTCTTCAACATTCGTTTGAACTAGTCTATTGGACAAAATAATTTAATGAATTGCAAAGGCTCATAGCGGAAGTAATTTTCCTCCTTTTTTCTTCATCTTTGAAGAAGATTGCTTCACACGCTATAATTCTTTTCTCCGTTGTCACTAATTTCCATCAAATTTCCTATGTGTGAACTTACACTGTAATACTGTGACGTTGTGAATTTGACTTCCTTCACTACAGGAATTCCTTGTGTCTCCTGCATTTTGTTCTCAATTAAAACTGCTGTGAGATAATTCTTCCTAGACACTCGCGCCAATAAACCCGAATGTATTCAAAACTTTACCTACACTTCTCCATCTTACCACTCAGAATTCGGTCTCTAATAATTTGGTCTCATTCCTTTGGGAATTAGCTTCTAATACCCAGTCTGTCAGACGCGCCAGATATGTTAGCTTGCCTATTACAGTCTATTCTCGTGACCAAGGCGTGAGTAGGTTGTCTCACCCAAGAGAGACCTCCTCAATCTGAGCGCTATCGAAATTGCTCAAAATATCGTCACTATGTCCCCTCGCATCTGATAAAATGTAGCGGATTTAGTAATTCGCTTTCCCTCTCTATATCTATCACTGTGCTAGGCTTGCTTCTAGGTTCTCTCTCGTCAGGATACAGAATATGTATGACAGCGAGTCGTCTTTGCAAAACAAACTCCAACAATAATTGATATCCTTCAATTCTCTCACGATTACGAAAAACGAAGAGATATTATATGATATAGTTTTTCGACCTTCTGATATTGTTTTTGATGTGACTGAATAGTGTTATGACAATTTACGATAAGAATTATATTTAATCACCACTGTACTTGCGCTATGTACTTGATCCGCTGCCATTATTATAAACATCTCCTGGAATAGCTCGAGCTCGTATGTTAAAAATGACAAACCAACCTTGATACATTCTTAAGTGTAATGGAGATATTTTCAGTTCGTGAATCTCGATTGATGAGCTAATATATAGTGGAGTGAACTTCACATACTCTTGTTTCACAGATTATATGCAAAGCAATAAATAAGCATGCATATTAACGTATATTTCCGAAAGGTCAACTTTGAGACCTCTCCGCCCGCTATTGGTCTAACATAAAAT
The DNA here is from genome assembly GCA_035128595.1 of Eptatretus atami. Taxonomy (NCBI): domain Eukaryota; kingdom Metazoa; phylum Chordata; class Myxini; order Myxiniformes; family Myxinidae; genus Eptatretus; species Eptatretus atami. The sequence continues at coordinate 60,707,410 of CM068966.1, forward strand.
AATATATAGAGACGGTGGCGGATCGGCAAAAAGCAGGAAGTTTATCCATCATAGATGACTTCGCTGTACCAAATAAGTGGCCATACTTATAGAAGTCACGATGATTTTGTACTTATGACCTCGCGCCTCTGCTGCACTTCCCTTGCATAGCCATCGAACCTCGTAGCGTGGGCCTTCTATGACACAAGATCGTATATCAGGCCCGCTATAGCACTCACTTTTACTTCTGAAAACCTCAGTGCGGGTAGTATTGTAACAGAGTTGACGGATTGGGTAGTATCTTTCTCTCTGATTGATCATGTCACTCACAACAAAACGAACTCGAACACAAACAGACCAAACAGAGGACGTGAGAAGTGACAATCAACATATATATTAACTTAACGATAATCTTTAGATTTATTCGTAAGTAATAAATAATTCTGTCCTAGACTTCTCCACTGATATAAGTCAACATCTTACTGAATAAATGTACTTTAGAATGATAATAACTTGATATTAGGCTGTGGCAATTGTACTGAAATCTTAAACCGAAGTAATTTTAAATTGGTGATTATAGAGATATAACAAATCTATCTTTAGATTTGAATATTAAATTCTTCTAAACAATGTTTACTAATGGGAAGTTTGGATAAAACAGGATATGGGTATTATTTTGAAGTAGATTAACTATCCTAGGAACACTTCATAAAAACATACAAGACTCTCCTTTATGCGAGCTGAATAAAGAGTACTCCTCTAATCAATGAAACGGACGTGGTTCAGTGGTTAGTCACAACATTTATTCTAGTCTGCAAATGAGTGTAAATATATTCCGACAACTAAAATGTTTAACAGACATTCGTTTGGTAAAGAGAAGTAGTTTTTACATGAAAAATCTAAAGCAATTTATTGCAAGCAAGGGACTTCATAGCAGGTGATTTATACTGATTTCTGGGCTCACTCTTATCTCCTCAATGATGGATATGGGATTTTCAACGATTCATTTTTTTATTTCTTAAAAAGTAAACCCATTTTAATATATCCCAAGGCTTTATATGTTTGTCTCCCTTTAACCATCAGGGCTTCTTATTCACATAATATATTCTAAATGCGACAAGATAAAGAGTTTGATTAAAGTAGCAAAGTGTTAGATGTGGTTTGTTATAAAGGTGGTAATTCGTAGAAGAAATTCTGAAACATGTAAAGGCCTGGGACACTCTTTTTCAAAAATTAAACTCACACTGCATATGTGTTTAGCTATCTTTTCTATATTGAACCTTATTAAATGAGTTTGTTTAATTTACTCTCAGAAATTCCTTCAATAGTTTTTTAAAATTTATACTTTCGCACAATATCCCTATCTAACAAGTTACTTTTACAAGCAAAATTTGAATCTTTATATTTTTTAAGATAACCCCTGTTTCTGTGCCATTATAAAATGATAAACTTCTCTTAACTGCTCTTGTTTTAAACCAGCATCTGCTTGAGCACAGTTATTTTTTGCTATAAGCCGCGCCATGTTCCCTAAGCCACTGCAGTTTTACACGAAGATACGTGTTTGCTCCGTAAGCCGCCAGTCTTTCTAAGCCCCGCCTCTTATCTCTCGGATTATGGCCCCGCGCCTCTCTTCGACCTAACACCCGACAACTATATTCCAAAGATAATTGCTCTAGATAGGCTGCACGACCACTTTTTTCCTACTCGCTCCGCATCCGCCTTTTCGTAGCCCAGGCCCACTTTTTCATATGCCCCGCACTTTCTTCATAGCCCCGCCCTCCCAAAATTTTCTGTAGGCAACGCACTTTCCATAAGGTCTCTGTACCGGCCCTTCATGCGACGTGTTATTTCGCTAAGCTGCGACCCACTCAGTCATCGCCTTAAGTAACGACTACTTTTTATAAGCCCCGCCCTTTCCGAGCATATTTCCATTGGCCACGCCCCAACTTTTCCATATAGCCCACTGCCCTAACTTTGCTCTACATGCGCGCGCTACTCTTACATCATTTCAGGTTACTTAGCCTATCTGAACTCACAAGGAAATCACAAGAAATATATGCTAGTGTTATGATTTGAGAGGCCTATCGTAAGCTTGACTCATGGACACTACTCAGTGTAGTTGTATGAACTAAACTTTCAAGTTGTGTAGACTTCATACGTGTGATATGCAAATTTTCCTCGTACGCGCTCATGCGGTCGATTTTACTTTCCCTTATAATTCAGTTGAAATGTTACGATATCTCGAGCTCATTTAAGTGAATAAAATAACTTAATTAAATTGACATATATTTTCCGTCTCATCAGGAGTATTGGCTATCATGAAATACCAGTATTGGTGCACACAATTTGTCGAGATGTGTGATTGGCTTAGCTATTTGAAGACCTTTGGTCGTGCGCACACAACATACACACAAGAACAGATAGGTCTCTAAGCTTGAGTGGGACTCGGGGTTCCTTGTGGTATATTGACTGCCTTGTATGGAACTAACCTTCAGTTGAATGAAACTGGATTCAACCCTCTTTATCTTGTTGAAAGTCAAAAGAGGTTTTATTTATACTATTTTCAGTTTAGACTCTGCAAGTTTGATAAATTATTTGATAATTAAGTCATCTCCTGTTCAAAGTCAAATTATTAATTCTAAGATTTGCTCTCAGACATGTGACCAGTGTATCTCGAAATAGTGCTGAATAAAAAAACTAATAGTAATTTTTGCTACACAACTGGTGTGGATTTGAAATATGTCTTGGTTTTTGCGTTTGTGACAGATCGTTTGTAGAGCAGGCAACATGCGACCACCAGCACAGCTCTGTGCGTTCTTATGGCCCCCGAGAGTATAATTGAAATAGAGCACATACAAATCTTAGTAAAACGATTTATTGAGATCAGAGATGTAGTCATTTCCGTCGTAGTTGGTCTTAAGCGTTTATACCATTTGTATTAGAAAAACAGTGTATACTTTGTTTTGATGAGCCAGAATACAAGTTTATTTTGGAGACTCACAAATTTTGTAAAAATCCATAAAGTTTGCCTTGTAATGGTGATCTTAATAACTCAGATGGAGACTCACGATGAAGACCGGGTTCTGCAAGATGGATTTCATATAATGAGTGGACGACCCTACTCTTGGAGACTCACAAATTTCTGAAAATTAGTATTGAGTTATCCTAGGTGGTTTATTAAATATTGAAACTAACCTCGAGACCTCACCAAATTTGTGATTAATCCTATAAAAGTCTAATAGACGTTCTGGCCTCTGATGTGTTTTATTAATTTCTAACTTGTGCAATTTTCAGGAATAAATGCTCTCTGCCAAATGTTCTTATTCTGGAGACCTTAACGTTGGAGTGACTCACAAATTTGTTGAAAACTATGCACGTGACAATGAGTTTCCCTCTAGAGACTTTATAAGTTGAGTTTATTATTAGGAGAACATTGACGAATGTGGGTTCTGGCTTGATAATCCATGGTGACTGCATTCATCTTGAAACTAAACAGGAATGTGTATACCTTGGAGACTTGAAATAGTCTGACGATTCATTGGGATCTAAACCGTATCGATGTAGATCTTTGTTGGATGTGCTTGATGGAGCCAAATATCAGAAAGTTCTTTCCCATTTCTACGTATCAACTGAAGCTTTAAGATCAGATTGGAAGAAGAAAAAAACGATAAATTATATAACCACAAGGCTTAGAATACTTACATCGTGTTAGTTATAGCTATCCTCGTATTATCTTATGTAGTATATGTGAACGTTTCTGGATAGAAAGTCTAAGCATTACTCCCCTTATTCTTAATCATTCATAACTGGAAAGCCTTGAGACAAGGATTTGTGTTCAAAGAGAGAATACAAAATATTATTGTTGAAGTATTTGAAAAAAAGACATTGTGTTGGCAGGAATTATAGGTCTCGGAGTGGTGGATTCTGCATATTGTGGGGTATAGTCGTGATGTTGGTTAGCAATAGGCTCATGGTGTTGAGATATCTGTACAGTGAATAGTCCTAGGGCGGTTGGGCTTGCGTTAGAGATTTTGAATGGAGGTTAGGGTTATGCGTGCTGCTCGTGTTAAGTTATTACTCGCACATCACCACGACTAAAACGAACACATCAACATACGACCCCAGACCAACACACACAAACACAAACACAACAAATAAGTTTGCCTTGATATGTTGTCTCGATACAGCGATGTCTGTAAGGGTTCACAAAAATCTAAGAAACGATTCGCATCATTGCCACACCAACAACATAGTTAAGCTCGGACTACTGTTGTCGAGTATTCTGTGTTGGTTTACACAAGTCGTAAGAACGTCCCCTATTGACACACGTATTACACTCTCACTGTATAATACACCGTCGAGCACTTCGCCGAATCGGCGACGTGTCACACTCGACTGATAGAGTAGGAGGGAGGTGAGCGCACATTGCTCCATGAGTTCTCTGCTTAGTTTTGTCTTTGTAATTCTTTTGAATAAAATGAACCTAAAATCTCTTCACCCTTCTAATCATATATCTTATAGTCCAACCAGGAACCGTATTCTAATTTACAGTAAAACAATTTTAAAAAGTTCGTTCGTCCATCGTTTTAATTACCTTTTTTCGAAATGAAGAATTTCACCGATATATTTATGTATCACAACTCTTTAATAATTAAGGGTTTATCTCATATGTCAACCTCTCTTTTTCATATTTATTTGTTAATGGTCTGTGATGTTTCATATTCGTTGGACTTGTGTGATGGATGTATCGTTTAAACTCTCTCCAATATCCTGACCAGTGGATTAATTGTATGTTGAGCCGCTTCTTGTTGATTTAATTATATAGTCTCTCTTTGTAGTACGATATTTAGACGTTCATGCACACGGCCTTCCTCTTCATAAGGTACTGTATAAGTAAATTACTATTGTTATTTTTTATTAGAAAAATTCATAAATGTATTTAGTTAATAAATCATCTCGACTATATTGATATATTTATATACTATATTATATATAATATATATATATATATAATCGGAGACGGTATAAGAAGATATGGCTAGATAAAAGAACATTTAGCGCAGTCAGCACAAGTTATATTTTTAAGTTATGACTTCCATTACTTTTATATAAATAACTCTCTCTTGATGAAGACTAATACACTGAAGGATTTACTGTTTTGTTTTTAAGGTGAAACAAACTGAGTCTGTATTCTACCTCCTCGATGAACACTCAATTACACGCTAGAAGGGCAGTACTTGTTACCTTAAACTTATTGAGTTCAATCAACATCAGAAGACAATATGAAGTCAACTTCTCTTGCGTATTAGATACTCTGCCTTCTCTTTTGAACTTTTGTAACTATTAGGCTCTTTATGATTAAGTCTCGACTCGCTATTGCTTTCGAATCTATACTATATATTTAGTTCTTATTTAGAGAGTACTTTAGTTATTTGAATTTCTCCATTGACAAAGCTCTTATCAATTTAGCAGTTGTTCAGTTCTTTCAACGGATGAACTGATCAACTTTCTCTCCAGGTTGGAATTTTGTATCAGAGATAGAATTCTATAAATTTCGTCTATCAAGCTATTAATGCTCGTATTCTTTCAATATGTATAGTCGTTTTTCACCTATAATTCACATAAAACGCTGGCCTCCTGAAACCTCACTCTGATCCACCTCTATATGAGGGTTTACTCCCTAAGTAGGTGTGTTCCTCAGTTGAATCTGCTCTCATCTATCTTCTTACTAGAGGTTTGTGCGTCTGGATCGCAGAGGAAGTAATTAACTGGTTAGATGTAATTCCCCTAGTATTCCACGTTCAACTCTGTAACTTTACTTTGTGATAATAAAACATATTTTGACTCGTATATGACCCCGAGTTTGTGTGTTTTGGTATGAGTAGACATCTTAGTTCTTCGTTGAACCATCTACACGACAGTCTATACATTAGTGGCATAACCGTGTGTTGATTTTATTTTTTTCTTAACCATGTTCTTTTCTTTTTTTAATGGAAAAAATATAAATACAAAATAAAATTATTGATTCTAAAGAAAAAAAAAAGAAAAGAAACCCAAAAAAACTTACACGGAAACAAAAAAAAAAAAAAAAACGAAAAACCGATCCTCACAATCCATTTTCTATCCCGCCCCTCCGGAGGGATCGGGAAGCGGGAGATATGTGTAATACGTCAGCGATTTTTGTTATGTGTTTGTTAATGTCTGTCTGTCTGTTTAAGCAACTTGTAACGGCTACAAACGGAAATTTAGAACACTATCAAATTTAATCACAGTGGCAATGAACCTTGGACGACCCCTTAACTTTATGGTCCAATTGGATCAAAGGTCAAGGTGCAATGGTCACGAAGAAGATCAGAAATCGTTTTTCGCTTCGCAATAAACTTACGTCAAAAAAAATGATAACTGACTTTTACTTCAAACTAAGCCTATCTAGTAGCAACCTATATTACTATTCAGTCAAGCTTTAAATAATCAACTGAACCAAAATTCACTATTAGTGCAAAAATGCATAAATTTTTGTGAAGGATCAGGTAGCCAGTCCAAGAAGCTTATTGGGAGTCGCAATGAGTCATCAGGACGTTCAAAATTGCCAAAATTTAATCATGTCTAAAGCTTAAAACATGGTTTTTACGAAAATACAAACTTACGGGGAAAACGGCTGACAAACACACTTGTCAAATCTTATATTCACATGGTGAGGCAATGAAAGTAGAGTCAAAATCAATTTTACAATCAGAGACGTGTTTTCAATCTTAATTTGTTATTCTAATACTCTTGTAAAATGAACAAATAAAAATAACACAGAATAATAAATTGAAAAGAAATTATTTATTGCATTATTAACAAACAAAAATAACAAACCGTTCTCAAATACTAATCTTACATATGTACTACCTATAATATGGACTGTACTATATTAGTAACTGTGAAAGTGAAATTATTATAACTTTTTTTTAGTTATGGACAAGCGACACGTTTAGCTGTAGAACTTAAGTGGCCAAGTAAATTATAAGTTTACTATTGTTTATGTTATCACTTTTGACACACATGACCTTTGACACTTACGTGGCCTTGAAGATGTCAAACCAATCATTTTTACAGTCATAACTTACGTCCTCCAAAAATGTCATCTCAATTACTTCAAACTAAGACCTAAAATATTCTTATTACCGCTTCCATCCAACATTCAGGTAAGGATGTATCAAATTTAAATTTGATCCCCAAAATAACTTATGCCTTAAGATGGAAACTAAGCAGGCAGAGATTTGTTGTGCCTCGGCACCACTTATGTCACTATCAGAATGGTAGATATAAGTCGACAGAATAGAATAAAGGTTCACGTATAAGCTAGTTGAAGTTATCGGGATCATTTTGCACGGTTAATGAGCGAAAACGATCTTTTGTATCATTTTTGGACCTGGACCATCATTGGACCAGGATCGCAATTGGACCCAAGAAGTTAGATGGGGTCGGTCCATCTTTCATTACCACCTTGACGATAAATTTGATTTAGTGATATTTGGCACTAACAAGCTCGTTTTTTTGTCTGCGCATAAATTGTGTTCTGACTCTATATCAGTACAACAGACAAACAATACATAATACAAAACAGGAAACAAATGAAAATCGTGTCTAAGCACGTCCAATTTGGACTGAATATTTAGTAATTGACTTACTTTCCGTGTGAAAGGTAGTCACATCAAGTCCGATAGTTATTCCAATGGAAAGTGCTGATGTAAACAACCTGTTGTTTTATTTGTTGGTATCTTTACATCAAAATGACGCTGAGCACCATCTACAAATAACCATAATCTAGGTGGCGCGGTGTAGCATTTTAAGTTGTACTTGTGCTAGACACGAATTTGCAAAAAGAATTTTCACAACAATCTTAGAACTGCTTTCACATTACTGCCACTACTTCATCCTGATGATCATTCATATTTTAAGATCATCAACAGAGTGATCGTAAATGTGCCATACCATATTTTGAACTGATCGAAGTCTTTTCTGAAGCAAATAACTTCTAATCAGAACACACCAGAGTTTGGTGGCTTTAATACGAAGCTCTGCAAAGAGCAAGGACGATCCATCTAACCTGCAACAAGGGCCATTGATACACCACTCATAGATATGGATCCAGCTGATCCAGACACAATGTTTACAGCAATGGAGGAGGGAAAACGCTTGGCCGCAGAGTGGGGACAAA
>CM068966.1:60749248-60764968 GCA_035128595.1 Eptatretus atami
TTAAGGCGTGAGCCTGGTGTTGGCTCAGGTGGTTAGGGTGAGCCTGGTTTGGCTCCGTGTGGTTAGGGTGAGCCTGGTGTTGCTCAGTGGTTAGGGTGAGCCTGGTGTTGGCTCAGTGGTTAGGGTGAGCCTGGTGTTGGCTCATGGTTAGGGTGAGCCTGGTGTTGGCTCGTGGTTAGGTGAGCCTGGTGTGGGCTCGTGGTTAGGGTGAGCCTGGTGTTGGCTCAGTGGTTAGGGTGAGCCTGGTGTTGACTCGGTGGTTAGGGTGAGCCTGGTGTTGGCCTCAGTGTTAGGGTAGCTGTGTTGGCTCGTGGTTAGGGTGAGCCTGGTGTTGGCTCAGTGGTTAGGGTGAGCCGTGGTTTGTCCGTGGTTAGGGTGAGCCTGGTGTTGGCTCGTGGTTAGGGTGAGCCTTGGTGTTGCTCAGTGGTTAGGTGGCCTGGTGTTGGCTCAGTCGGTTAGCGGTCTTGAGCCTGCGTGTTGGCTCCGTGGTTAGGGTGAGCCTCGGTGTTGGCTCAGTGGTTAGGGTGAGCCTGTGTTGGCTCGAGTGTGTTCGTTAGGGTGAGCCTGGTTGGTTGCTCGTAGGTAGTGTGAGCTGGTGTTGGGGACTCATGTGTTAGGGTGAGCCTGGTGTTGGCTCAGTGGTTAGGGTGAGTCTCGGTGTTGGCTCGGTGGTTAGGGTGAGCCTGGTGTTGGCTCAGGGTTAGGGTGGCAGCTTGGGATCCCAGGGTCCTGAGTTCAAGCCCCGTCGGCCGCTGAATTAATACACCAGGGGGTTGACTCAACCTGTCATCCTTCCGAGGTCGGCGAAATGAGTACCAGTTCCAGTGTGTGTACTGGTAGAGGGCACTTCATCAGCGACACAGTCGCGCTTCAGAAATGATAGCTACCCCAGCAGCTAAGCTGCCATACGACCACCACCAATAGTGCTTAAGCAAGCATCCATTGAAACGGTTGATGAGGCTGATTGGTGATGATCGAAAACGACGTATAAGTACAGAGGTGGAACACAGAGAGGGATATGTTTGAAGGATTAAAAGTGAAACAATAATGAGTGTATTATCTTGGAACCTTCAATATAATATATTTCTCATCCAAAGTACAAATCTAGGGAAGGTTTGTCCATATATACTCGCTGGACATCTTCATAGGTCTTGAATCCAATTTGTTGACATTCTCTTTAATAGATCACCAAATGTACACAACAAACTGAACTAGAAAAAGAGCAATCAGAGATTGCACACCCTCGCCAGAACTTGTTTTGTGTGGTGTTTGGGTAGTTTTGTATGGTGTATTTTGTGTGGCGTTTGACTACTGGTGTGTTACGTAATAATAAGACATAACTAGAACTGCAACTTTATTACTACTGGCAGTGATGACCGGGTACCAAGACGTCCCACTTTGATCGGACACCTGACCCTGACCCATGACCTTTTTATTATTATTATTAATCAATTGAGTTCAGAATGGATTAAAATAATTCAATTCAAATCAAATGGAAGACCAAATAGGTACTGTCCTGCATTGGAGTAATCAGAAGGAACCAAAACAAACAAAAAACAAAGATGAAGTCATCAGGAGAAAAACCTGGATAAGATTCACATTTCAGCTGCTGCTCCTCAACCCTCAAACCTAACCAGGCACAGCAAGTGAGACTTATTCAAAAAATAACAAGTGGTGCAGGCACAACAAATCCCACCCATTTAAGGCATAAAGTTATTTTAGGGATCAAATTTAAATTTGATATATCCTTAACCTGAATGTTGATTATAAGGAATAGAATAAGGAATATTTTAGTCTTAGTTTGAGTCAATTAAACCATTTTGACGAAGTTATGAGCGAAAAAATTTTGACCTTTCCGTGACCTGACCTTGACCTTTGACCTAATGGACCAAAGTTAATGGGGTTGTCCGAGGTTCATTACCCACCTGTGGATACAATTTGACAGTGTTTGAGCCAGCCGTTTTCCCGTAAAGTTGTATTTTCGTAACCATGTTTTAGTTTTAATGGAAAAATTTGTAATTTTACCAATGACCATGACCCCCAAACTTCGGACCCTACCGATCTTCACAAATATGCATTTTTCACTATAGAAATGGGTAGGATATAAGTGACAAATAGAATAAGGTTCACTATAAGCTTAGTTTGAAGTAAATCAGATCATTTTTGACGAAGTTTTGAGCGAAAACGATTTTGATCTTTTCGTGACCTTGATCTATCATGGTGTATTGACCATGATAGTCATCATGGTCTATGACGGACCTTCTGATCGTATTGCATGGTCTTGATCTAGACCTTTGATCCAATTGGACCCAAAAGTTAATGGGTCGTCCAAGGTTCATTGCCCACCTGTGGATTAAATTTGATAGTGTTTGCTAAAGCCGTTTTGCCCCAAAGTTGCTAACAGACAGACAGACAAACAAACAGACAAGCCGGTAGGCGACGAGGGATCCGCTAGGATCGAAGCGCTGGATACGATGCTTTTCATTCTGACCGATCCACCGACGAAGATTCATGCCAAGACGTATTGGTTCACATACAATGTTCCTCTGCTGGCAAGATTTTTCCTATTGCGTATTTTTGCCAACTGGCCACTCCTCACAGGACTACATTTGAAAATAAAACCTAATCAAAAATCGGCTCGAGTAAAATTTCTAAATATCTCGAGTGTTTAATTCCGAAGTCTCGTTTCTCCACTTCAAAAACTGTAGGACAAGTATTGAAAATAGTGAACGTAGGTCGGAAAAGGTATTTTTTCGAATTTTGCGTATTTCAGCCCCGACACCTTGGTGATCGAATCTGGAAAATGCTGCGGTTCAATTTTGTAGTAGTTATTAAACTCTATCCATACACCGAATTTGAACGTTCGCCGTCGACGGTTTCCTAGGTCAAGGTCACCTTAACATATTCCCTGGTTCACCACCTTTTGCATTCGGAGGGCTGCCATTCGGAAACTATGAGAGATAGAGGAACGTATTTCGTCGCGATAACTATATGGGGATGCAAGAATAGGCAGGAGTTGGTCCGGTCGCTCTACCTGTCATAGAAGACCGCGCTACGTCAGTTACCGTTTGGGTTCTTAAAACGCGGTTTTTCGACCGCTGTATAGCAATGGTGGTTGCTTAGCAACGAAACTCAAATGCGCACAGTCCCAGCTCATATGGCACCTGTTCGCCAAGTTTCATCGAAATCGGTTTGCTGGTTTGTGCTGTGGAGCCTCGCGTTGCAGAAACACACACACACACACACACACACACACACACACACACACACACACACACACACACACACACAAACCCGACATAACGGATATTCTAGCGAATCCCAACAAACAAACCGGACGATTATAATATCCCGCTCCCTCCCGGATAAAATTCAAAAAATACTATCCAAAATCCATTCAAAAAAAAAAAAGTAATTAAAAATATATATATTCAAAAATTCAAAATTCAAAAAATATTATTATTCAAAAAATTCAAAAATAAAAATTAAATTAAAAATTCAAAAAATAAAAAGTAAAAAACACAACACAGATCAAAAAATTAAATAACTCTGTCGGCCAGACCATGCGTCCAATCAAGTCGAAATTTAATTACATGCATTCCCCATCACTACTCGATCATAAATGTGAAGTTTCACATCGATTGATTAAGTGGTTCAGGAGAAAACATTCTTTAATATTTTTCTTCAACCCAATATGGCTGCCAAACCATGTGACCTGTCAATTATTCCTTAACGAACTTGTACACCCAAGGCTTGGGGAACATTTGTGTGAAGTTTCCCCTCAATCTCTCAAGCCGTTCTGAAGAAGAAGATTTTTTTAAATAGGTTTTTGGGTAAATCCAATATGGCTGCCAAACCATGTGACCTATGATGTCATATGTTAGAATCTTTTGCTCCTCATGGATAGGCGGTCATATGTGTAAAGTTTCGCCTCGATCTGTTCAGCCACTTCAGAGAAGAAGATTTTTGAAGGTTTTTCTTTTTTTTAAAAAAAAAATGGCTGCCGAATCACGTAGCTAATGACGTCATCAAAAAATTTTCTGTGGAACATTTTATCTCGAGATGACCCTCAAAATTTTTCATACTGATCTGATGTAGCATTCTACATATGCAATTATGACATCATAACGAAGGCACCTATGACGTCATTAAAAAATCACTTATTTCCCATGCAAAGTATTTGCCATGTGCCAAGTTTCAGTTTTTTCTTTGGTGCGGTTTCAGATACAGATGTCCAAAGTTTTTCGATTTTTCCAACGTTTTTCGATTTTTCCAACATTGCTGCCACACCACGTAGCCTATGACATCATAATTATCATTAAACATTATACATGAGTCGTCGCTCCTATGGTGAAAATTTCGTCTCAATCCGACAAGCAGTTGCAGATAAAAACACTAAAGTTCTGTGCGGACAAACAAACAAATGAAATTGCTCGTTGAGCAAGGAATGCCGAATAATTGTCATCATATCTCCATGATCTCTGAAAAACAAAAACCTGAGTTGATCTTTCAAGTCACAGATTGCCTTGACCTTGTGACTTCAAGTAGTGACAAGCTATGCATGCGCGAGATCAAACCTCCCGAATGAAAATAACAACGAATTTACAAACTTGAACTTTGTTGCCATGGTAACCGAAGTGGCTAAACCAAATTCACATTTTTGGCATATAATAGGAACTCGTACCAAGATAACAATGCAAATTGGAAGACAATCGGACTTGAATGGCGTTTTTATCGCAATTTGAAATTTTTGACCCAACCCCCGACATTCGACCCAGACGCTAAGAAGGGTGGTGGTGACACCCAATGAGACATATGGTTGGATGCAGAATTGGAAGATGCACGTTTGGATTTTGGTTTGAAGTCGATACGATCATTTAGCGACGTTATTGCGAAAATAAGAATTCGGTTTTCGGTGACCTTGACCTTGACTTTGACCTAGATTCACCAAAAACGACAAGTGTCTAAGTTGGACCATGGCCGACGTCTGTACCCAGTTTGGTCATGATCGCTGAAACGGTGTGGCTGCTACAGGTAAACAAACAACAAACAAACAGACAGACACACAGAATGACACACACAACCGACCAACATAATTACCGAAATCCGAAGGATTCCGGCAATTAACAACGGACCCAAAGCAATACCCTCTCCTTGATGAGGGTAATCAAGAATTAAGATTCTTTTGAATCAAGGATTGATAGAAAAGAACCAAAATGCTATTAATATCGACATGAAATTTTAATCTTTGGTTTCCTTCACCATCCAACACTTGGGAATCTTGCTCCGTTTTAGGCGATCATTTGTGTAATAGTCCATACTTGGTTCAGAAACTTGTTCTATACTATGATCATGAATATATAGGATCATACACAGGCCACTTGTTATAAAGCCTGGTGTTGGCGAAGCGGTTAGGGTGTGAGGTTAGGTGGTGGAGGGTAGGGTGGTGGAGTATGGTGGTGGAGGTAGGGTGGTGGCTAGGTCCTGAGTTTGAGTCCCGTTGGCTGCCGAATTAACACTAGGTGGGGTTGACTCAGCCTGTCCTCTTCTGAGGTCGGCGAAATGAGTACCAGTGTACTGGTAATAGAGGCACTGCATCAGTGGCAGGCATGCCCCTAACCAATGATGCAACCAGCAGCCAAAAAGGTTGTACACGATGGACCTGTTTAATAAGTGTTAAAAAAAATTTTTAAATCATTATTTTGTCTTGTTTGCATGAAGAACTAAATAATGACGTCATACCAGTGTACAAACTTCTGAACTTCATTCACATATTCACTAATCATTAGGCACCACTAATTCTGTCTGTGTCTCATCTGCATATTGATAACACACATTAGCATTGGACTGCAACAGTCACTTGTACACAATGAAAACTGGAACGGCACTTGGTGGAGCACATACCTCCATCAGGCTGAACAGGTCCCGTTTTTAGCTCGCTGTTCGAAGAACAGAGTATATATAGCGATACCCCCCCCCCCGGCTGAGCGTGAAAATGTTAAAGTTTGGTGCAAGTTTTTTCCTTTCTAATGTTTTATTACAACTATTTTTATACGCCCGATATATATATAATAAATATAAATATATATACGGGGCGTATTATGTGATACCGGTCCGTCCGTCCGTCGCTATTCGTCTGTCTGTCCGTTCCGTCGCTCGTCCGTTCCTGTCCGCACTCTAACTCCAAAGTTTTCCACTTTCACGTTCATATTTGGTACATAGGTACAGACTGTGGAGACGGTGTGTCGCGACATACGTTTGTCAACTAAAGTGGTTGCCATGGCAACCAGGATGCTGTTTCCGTGTCCGTTTTGTCCGACTCTAATACAAAGGTTTTCAACTTTCACCTTTCATATGTGTACATAGGTACAGACTGTGGAGACGGTGTGTCGCGACATATTCGTCATCTAAAGTGGTTGCCATGGCAACCAGGATGCTGTTTTCATGTAGTAGCACAATTCTGTATATACCTTCTTTGTCGGCGTATATGTGCTCACTTGCTCCTTGTTACTTGCAATATACAATACATATGTGCTTTAAAATTATTTGGGTCAGACTTCACTGCAATGTTTTATAAAAAATAATTATTAGACGAGTCTTTTAAAAACGATAAATGTATAAAAGGCGAGCATTGGGTGGCTTTGACACCAACTCTGGTTTATCACTGATAGGCTCGATCTGGATCCAGATCTGGACAAAGCCTGGTGTTGGTGCAGTGGTTAGGGCAGTGCTTGGGACCCAAAAGGTCCTGAGTTCAAGCCCCATTGGGCCACTGAATTTATATATATATATATATATATATATATAATATATAGATATATATATATATATCATATACTGCAGAAAGTATGACTTGTAATATATATATATATATTATATACATATTATATATATATAATATAATAATATATAATATATTATATATATACCAAGTCGATAAACACAGGGTTGACTCAGCTGTCATCCTTCCGAGGTCGGAAGTGAGTACCAGTGTACTGGGCCGGTGTATACCCCGGTTAGAATAGGTGTACCAGATCCCTGTGTCGTAAGAGGCGACCAGGGTTGCGTCAGGAAGGGCATCCGGCGTAAACCTGTGCCAAATCAGTATGCGGATCATAACGGATGATCCCTGTGCGACCCGAATGGGAGCACCGAAAAGAGAAGAAGAAGCTCGATCTGGATCCAGACCTGAACCAAAATGGAATCGGCTTGTTCTTGTAACCTACCCAATTCTTCCACCGAGTTTTGTCAGAACTTGTCCGTAACTTGTTGAGATATCATGCTGTCTCTGGTTTTTGGCCCCATCTCTCAATGGTGAAGAATCTGTTGTGTACTTTTCATCTGTGCCAACTTGTTGTTACTTTTCCATCATGAACTTTGTTCCATTTACTTGTCCAACCAATGGCAGTAGTGTTTGCGTGGTTTTGATCTGGTTTCAAATCAATCCTTTTTCTTGACACGACTATCAGGCTCTGGAACTTCCCCTTCGAGGGATGAGCAGTGAGGAAGGCATTAATGTGAGTGTGAGGAAGCTTTCCTGCCAGGCTGCTCGCTAATTACACCGTTGTGGAAAGGACTCATGGACTCGAGTTTCAGTGGAGTTAAACCGCATTCACAGCCCTATCTTCTGTGACGCATTTCCTCTCTTCACTCACGGAGTTTCATACCATGTGTCTGGTCATGGCCCTTTCCTCAGCAGTGCTTTGATCTCTTCACCACGCAAAGCTTGGTACCAGGTGTCTTGGTCAGTTTCCCAGAGGACACAAAAGACTCCAAAGACCCAGGGGATCCAAAAGACCTTGAGGACCCAAAATACCTAGAGAACCCAAAATATCTAGAGGACCCAAAAGACCCAACGGGACTATCTGGGACCCAACAAAATTCTACATAATGTAAAATGTGACTTGAGGTCCCGTTGCTGAAAACAAAGAATTATGTAGACAGCACACATGGACGTGATACAAATGGGTACAAATGACTCCATGGGGTATGTGTGTACCTGCATGCTTGGTTACGTGTGTGAGGTGGGCGGGTTTTGCAGGCGCACGGTCCGAATTCAAACTCACATCCGGGCCTGTGGTGTGTGGTGTTGTGGAGGAGGTTATGCAGCCGGCTCGCGAACCATGTGCTTCTGCACTTGGGGAGCAGATGTGCTGCATTGCTGAAGCCACATGGGAAGCGGATATGCTGCCGAATCCAAAAGCCACATGGGACTGCCACTGTACAGTGCGGGTGTGGGGAAATCCGTGCATGTGAGCAAGTGAAAGGATGAGATATCGCTGGTGCTCATTCACAGTTAGCATGGACCTTTTTGAGGAGGTTGGACAAATGCATATGGTTGGGGAGGGGGTGGGGTGTGGTGGAGTATGCATGCAGACAGGCCTTTGCCAGGTAGATAGCATGGGTTTTTAATTTTAAAATACTCCCACCTGGACTTGTGCATATACATACACCATTGTGGTTAAAAAGATGACGTTGTTTGGGTTCGTTTTATTGCCCTGGTAATGCCCTGGTATGCTGCCTTCCATCCCCTTATGCTGCCTTCCCCTTCCTCATGCTGCCTTCACCCCCACCCCTTACGTTGCCTCCACCTCCCTCACACTGCCTAATATAATATGTATAATCACGCACAACACAATCTCGCATAATCACATATACAATCGTGCACAGTGTGTGTGTGTGTGTGTGTGTGTGTGTGTGTGTGTGTGTGTGTGTGTGGTGTGTGTGTATGTGTGTATTCTTTCGTCTGCCGCCATACACAGACCCCAAAACTGAAAGGAGCATTCCCTGGTCTCAAGCACCCATCTCCACCCCAGCAAGGAACCACGACTCGTGGACAAGCCGTCTCCTCATTTGCCGTTTCCCCCTTCATTCCTCTGTCGACAAGGATGTTGCTCTGCGCGACCTCCCGTGTGACCTTTGGGGTTCGCATGTTCCAATCTGGGACACCCCCGCTCACACGGACATGGCGCCACTTCCACTAGTCTCAATGTCCACACGCTGTACCACAGAAAAGACTGCAGGGGGTGACGCAATGACCCGACAGGTAATGTGCTCATTCACAGTACATAAATGCCGGTTGGTTTTTGGACTATGTATGTTTGCATGTACAATGCCCTGAAAAGGTATTCACCCCAACCAGTAATGTCACATTTAGATGAATTTCAAATTACTAGTGCGTGCCTGTAGGTGCGTGCCCGTAGGTGCGTGCCGTACGTGCAAACCAAAAAAAAATCTTTCAAACGCGTGCCAGAAACAACACCACCACAGGCCGTTCCTTCGCTCTCACGTGCCCGTACGTGCGTGGCCGTACATACAAAAAAAAATCTTTCAAACCGCGTGCCAGAACAACAACCACACAGGCGTTCCTTCGCTCTCGCGTGCCCGTACGTGCGGGCCGTACATGCAAAAAATTTTTTTTTCAAACAACCACACAGGCCGTTCCTTCGCTCTCGTAAACGACGACTGGATTGGGCATTGTGTTTATCTATAAATGCGCATAAGAAATCGAGAAATTATTAGAATACAGTAAGTCATCACTATCAGAAGTAGTGCGTGCCCGTACGGAAATGTTCACATCATTCCACGAATTATCGCTTTCATTGAAGTAACAACTGCTGTGATACTTACACACACAGAGTTAATTAAAATCCAAATTAAAATCAAGTTTACCCTCCTGTCTTTGCGAGCCATGACATTCGCTGCCATTGACCATTGCCACTCCTATGCCATGGTGAGGCGACAGGGTAGGATTTGTAGCAGAACCTGAAAGTACAGTGTCATTAGTATTCCATGTTCGAATGTTTTAGTTTGAAAATAGTTTAAAAAAAAAAGTTTGCAAAGCATACCACCAAATTGAGATGTATTTTTCGTTGGCAAGCATGTTGAGTACAGCTGAATTCCTTAACACTTCCAAAGGCCACACGTTTTGACAATTGGAAACAAAAAAAAGTTGTGCATTTTTTTGATAAATTGTTTTCGGAACAATTTTTCTTCAATAAATAAATAATAATAAAAATTGTCTACATGTACACACCTTTATCTCATTAGCACCTCTTCATAAACAACATTGCTGAGGAAACGGCGCTTCTTCTTTTGTTTCCTCGTCCAGGGCAAGAATGCGGAGGCTGCTGGATCTGCCAACGTTTTGATAAATTATTCGTTTTAATGGCCAATTATTCAATTAGTGCCAACGTATTTTGCCTTTTCGCAAGGAAAAACACGAAGAGAAGAGAAGAGAAGAGAAGAGAAGAAACCCATAATAGTGCGAACGCGGCTGAGGTTCTCTTCCCTATCGGCCACGCTACGCAGCAACGTGTCCTGTCATTGGTTGGTAATAAAATGGCCGCAGCAACGTGTCCCGTCATTGGTTGGTAAATAAATGGCCATAACTTGGGAAGCACTTGCCGATTAATATCAAACCTTGAAAAGGCACATATCAGGTCCCAGCAATATACCTGGCAAGTTTCAATTAGATCGGACCAGTGGTTGTCGAGAAACAGCGGTCACAGACCACACACACACACACACAACACACACACACACAGATTGCTGGAATTATAGATAGATGTACAGTTACTACTTTCTCTGCAGTGTGACGCCATTTCTGGGGGAAAAAAAGTACCAAAACAGCAACAAACTAGAGGGGGAGCACTCGCAGAGTGCAAAACCTCCGCCGGCCAATACTGCTGGGTCACAAGTGAACCTGAATATCTATTCATTGTAGGTCAAAACGGATCAGACTCTACTGAACCACGATTGAATAAACTAAACTAGATCGACGCGCATGTAGAAATGCCAAAAAAAAAAAATCGAAATTATTTGAAAAAAAAGGTGCAAAATTTTGGGTTTTTTTTCTCTAACAATTTTTTTTTGGGTGGGGGGGTTTGGAAATCACTTAAACATGTAGAAATGCAAAAAAAATTCAAATATTTTTCAAAAAAAATCGAAATTATTTTTGAAAAAAAGTTGCAAAATTTTGTTTTTTTTTTCTCTAACAAATTATTTTTTTTTTTTGGTTGGAAATCACTTAAAACATGTAGAAATGCAAAAACAAAAATTCAAATATTTTTTCAAAATGGCGCCATAGCGGCCATATTAGACTTTGGACCAAGTCCAAAATCTAATGGCATGATCCTTGGACCATACCTAATCCCCCCACCAAGTTTCGTCGAAATCCGTCCAGGAATTTTTCCGTAATACTGTTCACAAACAAACAAACAAATAAAAATGGCCCATAGGGCCAGGACTTGACGAAATTCATCCAGTCAAAGATACTCCCTCCTACGTCCGTGTTTCAAATTTGAAAGGAATCCGTTAAGATTGGCGGAGACATTTGAAAATCGGCCCATGCTAAAAGATACGGATTTTGCGATTTTCAGGAATTTTTCCTGACCTTGACCTTTGACTTGACATGCCAAAAGTTATAGGGTTCTATTCTGGTGGCAATAAGCTCATTGGTGAAGTTCCATGACATTCCGACTCGAAATGCGACCTGTAGAGCGAGATGTACACACAACAAACAAACAAACAAAATCGTAGATTTCGTCAAGTAACAAAAAATCTAATCAGTGCTAGCCATCACCCTCCTGCATCACGTGGTGTAATTTGACATTGGTAGCTTCTTCCGTTCTCGAGTTATAACTTTTTTTTGATGTTTGACTTCACTGTGACCTTGACCTTTGACCGATTTTGACCAAAATCTAATCAGCACTAGCCACACCCTCCTGATCACGTGGTGTAATTTGACATTGGTAGCTTTCTTCCGTTCTCGAGTTATAATTTTTTTTGATGTTTGGCTTCATTGTGACCTTGACTTTGACCGATTTTGACCAAAATCTAATCAGCGATAGCCATCACCCTCCTGAATCACGTGGTGTAATTTGACATTGGTAGCTTCTTCTGTTCTCGAGTTGTAACTTTTTTTTGGATGTTTGACCTCACTGTGACCTTGACCTTTGACCTTGACATGCCAAAAGTTATAGGGTTCTATTCTGGTGGCCAATACGTCCATTGGTGAAGTTCCATGACATTCCGACTCGAAATGCGACCTGTAGAGCGAGACGTACACACAAACAAACTCACAAACTGAACCGACCAACAACTTGACAAAATCGTAGATTTCGTCAAGTAACAAACAAACAGACAGGGGTGAAAACAGTAACCTCCGTCCATCTTCGATGCGGAGGTTAAAAACATCTAAAGGTACCAAAAAAACACCTGTTGTTTAAATTTTGTCTCCTACTTGCTTATTTTCGATCGTAAGTTATCGCGTGTTTAAAATTTACTTCCTGGTTCGGAGCATACCAGCTCACTCTGATGTTACCGAAATTTATGCACCGTCTAATATGAAAACGATCATAACTTGGGCATTGTGTTTATCTATAAATGCGCATAAGAAATCGAGAAATTATTGAATACACGAAGTCTCACTATCGGAAGTCCGTACGTTGTAACCTTAATGGGGAACGCGGCTGAGGTTCTCCCCCATCGGCCACGCCCACGCAGCAACGTGTCCTGTCATTGGTTGGTAAATAAATGGCCATAACTTGGGAAGCTCTTGTCGATTAATATCAAACCTTGAAAAGACACATACTTCAGGTTCCCAGCAATGTAGTTGGCAAGTTTCAATTAGATCGGACCAGTAGTTGTTGAGAAACAGCGGTCATACACACACACACACACACACACACACACACACACACACACTGCTGGAATTATAGATAGATGTCGAAACAATTTTTCCAAAAGAACTTTTTTCTTCATTGGGTTGGGTGTGTGACACGGATGATTTGATTGGATTTTGGTGAAGGTCTGGGTTTGGATCTGGATCCAGATTAGGATCTGGATCCAGATGAGGATCTGGATTAGGATTAGGATCTGGATCGATGGTGATCGAAGAATCACCATCGATAGATTGGGCCAAAAATGATAAAGAGCACAGTTTCTCAAAAGGTTTTGGACAGATTCGGATAAAACTTGGTGGACAGGTTGGGTGTATCACAATTCACAAGGACGAATTGATTCGATTTTGGTGAAGATCCGGATCCGGACACAAGAATTTTTGTATTCGTAAGTGATTCTTCACCATTGAGAGATAGGGCCAAAAATGATAAATAGCATGATATTTCAAAAAGTTGTGGATGAATTATGACAAAACTATGTGGATGAGTTGGTTAGGTGATGAGAACAAGCTGATTAGATTTTGGTTTAGATCCAGATCCAGCCTATCAGTTGGATATACAATGTAAACTGGTCATCCTGGTGAAGGTATGCGCATTACCGAGTGCCATTGTAGTTTAATCTGATATGGGTGTGGGGCAGGCATGATTGGCTGAATAGCCTCCTCCTGCGTCTAATTTCCTTGTTGTTATTCCTTCTTGTTGTAATATGAAAGGAATGCCAGGAGAGGAAGCATGAAAATTATTTGAGATCACAATGAAGAAATGAAAAGAAGAATGAATCCCGAAGAGAAATGTGCACATGACAACAACACCACAGTAGATGAACAGATAAGCTATGGAGGCTGTTAACAGAAACCCACAACAACCCCACAGTAGAATGAACAGATAAGCTATGGAGGATGTTAGACAGAAACACACAACAACCCACAGTAGATGAACAGATAAGCTATGGAGGTTGTTAGACAGAAAACACACAACAACCCCACAGTAGATGAACAGATAAGCTATGGAGGCTGTTAGACAGAAACACACAACAACACCCACAGTAGATGAACAGATAAGCTATGGAGGCTGTTAGACAGAAACACAGAAGCTGGAACAGATTCCAAAGAGAAGGACAGATGCAAACTGGGAAGTTTATGCCACAGCAATAAACAGTGCAATGTCGGGCTGACGGGATGGCCTAGACCTCGTTTTACGCACACTCGCCTCTAAGTTGTCTAGCCTGGGTTCGAATCCTGACCCAGCTATAAACTGTGATCCCAGTGTTTCACAGGCAGGATGATCCATCAAGGTGTGTGCTGTCCCTTGGATGCACGTTAAATGGGTGTCCCGTCTGCCAGCATTCCTTGGTGGACAATAATTTTGTATTTGTAAGTGATTCTTCACCATTATTCCTGGTGTTGGCTTAATGGTGAGGGTGGTGAGCTTTGAATCCGAGGGTCCTGAGTTCAAATCCCGCTCAGCTGTTGAATTAATACCAGGTGGGGTTAACTCAGCCTGTCTTCCTTCCGAGGTCGGCAAAATGAGTGCCAGAATGCTGGTATACTGTGTCGGAGTGGTGACCCATTCAGGATTATGCCCAATGGCCAAGGAGACTGCTTCAGCAGCACCAGCGCTCTGCACAAAGTATGGTCCCAATCTCCTCCTCCTCCATCATCATTGAGAGATGTCACATACCCAACACGATGAACACCTTTTCCAGATTAAACTCCAACCTGGCCTCCAGATCCCATTGTGTCCTTCGTGAAGATTAGGCGAGCTATTGCCAGCTCCATGAACAAATTCCAAATTCCTGTATTAACCAGCGGAGGGCATTGCATCAGCGACACAGCTGTGCCCTCAGCCAATGATGCTACCCAACAGCCTTGTGTTGCACACGAACGAAGAAAAATGCAACATCAGCAGGAAAGAAAGCCAAATCTGACTTTAAGAACAGAATAGTAGAAGAGGTGAAAGAAATCCAAAAAGCTTCTGGAGTTATGTAAAAAGTCAAATGAAGACGAACGCTGGCTTTCCTGATTTGCAGACATCAGACAGACTGGGCAAGGAATGACCAGGAAAAAGCAGATCTGAACACATGTTTTTTTGGAATTGTGTACACAATCTTGTAAACACAGTTCTTTTTCTGGTTTTCATCAATGATGTCTCTTACTCTCTGGAAAATCCTCTATATCTCTGCTGACGACTCCACCCTCTGCCGTACTATCTGTCATCCCTCAGACGGGCAAGTAGCAGCTTCTTCACTCTCTGCAGATCTGGATAAAATCACAAATATGGTCAAACACGTGGAACATGTCTTTCAATCCTGACAAATCTCACACTCACTATGTCTCTCCGAAAGGACCGTTTAGAACCCCCCCCCCCCCATCTACTTTCTCAACAATTCTCTTGAAGAAGTTCTTACATTCAAGCTTCTGGTTCTCACTATCTGCCATGATCTGTCCTGGGAAAGCCACATTTCCAACCTGGCCTCCAAAGCCAGTCGCCGACTGGGCATCCTCCATCGTGTAAAGACCTTCGTTGACACACCTGAGCTCCTGACCACAAACAAAGCTTTCGGCTGCAACCTGATTGAGTACTGCTCTCTCCTCTGGGATGGTGCTCCCGCCTCTCACCTTTCTTGGCTTCACGTTGTGGAAACCAAGGCATTTAGGATCATTGGTATCTCCCACAATGAGGCTGAGTCTTTGGGTCTCACTCTCTCACTGCAGGCAGGTCGTGGTCTTTCTGTCTTCGACCGTCTCCTCTCTGGTCTCGCCCCCACCCCTGCTCTGTCTGCTATCTGTCCCGCCTATATTTCCGCAGGGAGCCCAAGGTCCACCAGCAACCCCCTTCTGGTAAATCTACCAAAATCAAGAATCACTGCTCATCTTCACTCTTTCATTCGTCTTTTTACCCGCCTTTGGAACAAACTCCCACACTCTCTTCAATCCCACTCTTCCCTTCAGGTCTTCAAAACAGCTGTTCAACACCATATTTTTTCTTCCCCCATCCAAATTCTCGATCTTTTCTACCCCCGTTAATCCACCCCAAA
>CM068966.1:60787813-60798249 GCA_035128595.1 Eptatretus atami
AATTGCAATGATTTGTATATCTCTTTTATATTATGTTTATGATAATCTGTAAAATGTATTGCTAATACAAGTGAAACCTATCGAGAGGTCCTCTCATGAGCCCACCTTTCCTGAAAGGCACCTAATTTTGGCTATACTGGCACTTTTACATGAAAACAAGACTGCTCATGAGAGATCACCCTTCTGTAAGTCAGTCTTTTGTGACATTTTGGATGACTTCTCAAAGAGGTTTACTATATTCATATTTTTATTGTAAGATTAGTAATATAATGTGGGTCAATCAATTTTGCTTGATCAATTTCCACAGACCAGATTGTGAAAAAGACCAGATATGATAAGAAGGATTCGATCACGAGCAGACACGTTTGAAACGGGGATCATCCTCATCATTGGAATAAAAATTGCTGGAGAAAACACTCCAATCTACCCAGTGGAACAAATTCATGAGTAATCCTGTCAATAAGGCCAACTTACAAATTTTCTTTTGAGAGGTGGACTAAACATGTACTGCTAATTACCACAGACAAGTTAGTTGTTCTTGCTGAGGATTCTGTGATCCACTGAGGGTTGTAAGGCTCAATTAGGTCATTCTGAATGTCTAGATGAGCTGCACTCTGATCATGAAGAGGCAGATACATGCATGATGTTGCATGCCTTTCATCCTCTCAGGATATGATGAGTGGTTATACAATCACCAGATACAGATGTGGCAGTATTAAGTGCCTACTTCTTTTCATCCATGCATCGTCCTGAACTGTGGTTCAGAACTGGTACAAAAGACAAGCTACGCTACTTGCCAATAATACAATAGCAAATCATCTTGGTCCATCCATGTTGCTGTCTTCCTGGATTCCACGCATTGACTGGATGTGACAGCACCAGTGCTTCTCTGCAATTGGCAAGAAAAAAGGATTTAATTTGCTCAAGGCATTGATGAGCATCAACAATGTTTGTTCTTACTTGGAGAGATCTCAATCTGTCTTCATTGTGTCAAGCTTCATGTGAAAAGTTGGTTTGTGCACTGTATTTCAAAAATGGTTACAGTACAGCTGATGATACTAGATATTTCCTATCTGCCAAAGCAGAAACAAAACTAGAGGGGAGCACTCGGTAGAGTGCAAAATCTCGCCGCCAATACTGCTGGGTCACTTAAGTAAACCTGATATCCTATTCATTGTAGGTCAAAGGATCAGACTCTACTGAACACGATGAAACTAAATAGATCGAGCAGCATGTAGAAATGCCAAAAATACAGCGATTTTTTTGAAAAAAAGTTGCAAAATTTGTTTTTTTTTTTTCTCTAACAAATTTTTTTTTGGGGGGGGGGTGTTGGAAATCACTTAAACATGTAGAAATGCAAAAAAAATTCAAATATTTTCAATAAAATCAAATTTTTTTGAAAAAAGTTGCAAAATTTTCTAAGTTTTTTTTTTGGACCAAGTCCAAAATCTAATGGCATGATCCTTGGACCATACTAATCCCCCACCAAGTTTCGTCGAAATCCGTCCGGAGTTTTTCTAATATTGTTCACAAACAAAAAACAGACAGGGGTGAAACAGTAACTCCATCCATCTTCGATGGCGGAGGTTAATGAGACTTGCCACCAACATCAAACAGTCTTGGGCATCATATTGAGAGGGCCAATTTTCACAGCATATATTTGGAAGAATCACTCTGTGCATTCAGAACTTGCAATCACCTGCTGGACACGGTTGGGAGCTTGTCAGTGGCATACAAAACCACTTCTCATGTCAAAAGCACCTGCACCAACTGCCATTCTAGAGCTCATTTCATGCAAATGCAAAAAGTCTGCATGTAGGCGGAATGCTTGTGCCAATGCAAGCAAATGGCTTAATCTGTCAGAAGCTTGTTTTTGTATGGCCGATGAACAATGTAAACATCCAAGCCCAAGTATATTCCACTGATGACTCTGACACTGATGAATATTGTGAGCAAACCAGAAATTCTTGAGTCTCATGGGATTGACTTTTATTTATTCAAAACCTCTACCTGAGCTGTTCCACGTTCCAATCTCTCATTCTATGGATAACTGAAAATGTTTCCATCTATATATATAATATATATGTAAAATTCATGCAAACTTATCCAATAACTAAGAACAATAAATTGTATTCATATAGCATTGAATCTTTTTTATGACATCGTCTCAAAAGATAAAATAAAAGAGGATCCAATTTGATACTGTTTCGCATCTGTGTGTATCCCAAAATAACTTTGGTAACCCTGTTTTCTAGTTGATTGAACATAACAATTTTGTAGAGCCATTGAAAATGTGTAAAATCAGTTTTGTTAATAACTGATATATATTAGCCATTTCTGGCATCCTAAACATACACTAAAACTAGAAATCCTAAAACTTGCTTTCACAAACAAGTTAAATTGCAACTACTCCTGGTATGTTTCCACCCTCACAGCAAATTACTTATACCAAACCAGGACTACAACGCTGGAATATGTTTCCTTAGGTAGTCCCAAGCTGGAAAAAGAGTCAAACCAAATAAGTCTAGATGGGCTACGTTTTCATATTTCTAGGCCTTGTATGAGATTTGGCTCCTGGACTAAATGGATGATATAGGCCTATGGGTGATAAGCTTTCTACATTAATTCATTAGCTTCTTATAAAAGCCTTTCTTTAAACTTTTTGCTGATATATTTTTCAAAGCTTTCTGGGCATGTAAGCACAATTAAAACAAGTACTGTAACTTAAACTTACCCTAGTAACAATATATGCTTTGATCACTTTGCATGACAATACAGCAGAACTTCTGTCAATGCCACGTGCTTATGGATGTAGTAGAGGCAGCAGTAACCCAGATGCTGCCTCTATAGCTAATTATTTGTGTACAGATACTCAAAAGGGCCAATTTATTTAATATATTTTGTCTGTTAGAAGTAGCATCCAAAGTTTCTTAGAAATAAGAAAAAAATACTCTATTTCAATGGATTTAGAAGAATATTAAATAAATAAACAGCTCATTTCAATGGCGGCCATTTTGAAATTCAAAATGACCTTATAATTATTTTAAATATGCATACAATAAATCATTAATGTCTCTCTATTCATGTTCACTCATATTATGGGATAAAATTTGATATTATTTTTAAAATATGAGCTAATATTGTATTCATTGAAGAAAAAGCATGATCATGGCAGCCATTTTGGAATTCAAAATGGCGCCATTTGCACAGTCCAAAATTGGCAACATCAATTTTCCTGTTCCTAGACATATGTAGAACATATCTAATAGGTGGAACTTCTCATCATGAAAGTCCTACGGGCCCATTGTCTAGGACCACTTGCCCCCCACTAAGGTGGGAAATGCTTATACATGTAGTCAATGGTCGAACTGCAAATGCCGAATCCACAAATGTGTTTACATGTGAAAAATTGCGGCATCTGACGGGTGGAAACCAAGAATCTCATTGTATTGAGGAATTACCGAACTAGCGAGCCTGGTGTTGGCTTAGTGGTTGGGCTGGCTTGGCGATCTTAGGGTTCTGAGTTTGAGCCTGTTGGCTGCTGAATTAACACAAGTTGGGGTTGACTCAGCCTGTCTCCTTCAGAGGTTGGTGAATGATTCCAGTGTATTGGTAATAGGGACAGCAATCAGTGGCATAGTTGTCCAAACAAATGATAACTGCCCAGCAGCCAGCTGCCATATGAGGCATATGGCACATGCCAAGGTGGGAGAGGCAGTGATGACAGTCGGTGGGAGGAGGTGCAGTGCGTGGGAGCAGGCGTGAGCGTTGCGGTGGGAGCAGGCAGTTGTGACAGTGCGGTGGGAGCAGGCAGTGATGACAGCGGTGGGCGGGCAGGTGCGTGGGTGGGAGCAGGCAGGATGACAGTGCGTGACAGTGTAGCGGTGGGGCAGGCAGTGATGACAGTGCGGTGGGAGCAGGCAGTGATGACGGTGCAGCAGGTGCAGGCAGTGGTGTATTGTAGAAATAGAGATGGTAGAAATGAGTTCTGGGAGACAGTTTTTGTAGGTGATGAGACAATTAATATGTAGATTCTTCATTCTGCGGAAGGATTGTAGACATCTAGAATTCTGTTGTTGTTTTGAAGGAGCAGGAGTTAGGGACATTGAAGGAAGGGTAAACGATATTGTATCGAGTCATGGCAGGAAGAAGTTAGTTGTGGTACACCTAGGTGTAATGATGTAGGGAAAGTTTACTCAGATGTTTTGTAAAATAGATACGAGGATTTGGGTAGGTGGCTGAAAGCAAAGGGTTGTGAGGTCATTTTTCTGGGATTCTCCAAGATTAGGAAAAAATATAGAAATTATGAGCAGAGCAATAGACGTCAAACAAGGCTGGAAGAATGGTGTAGGGAGGAAGGTTTTACATTTAAGAAGCAGTGGGAATCATTTAGAGGAAATAGGGAGTGTTTCCGGATGATGGCCATGTTAAATAGAAAGGGGGCAGCAAGGTTTCAATGGGAATTGAGGAAGAAATTCAGGTTTTTTTTCGGTCAGCGAGAGGGTAGGGAAGGTATTAAGGAGGAACGGATGATGCAATTGTGATGAGTATGCCAGGCAAAAAAAAAAAAATACAATTTCAGGAAGGGAAAAGTTAAACATATTCTAAACCAATGCCAGAAGTTTAAATAATAAGATGGAAGAGCTTGAAGCCAAGTAGATAGCGGAGTACACGATATAGTTGCAGTGAGTGAGACATGGTTTAAGGAGGAGAGTCTGGAGGACAGGATTGAAGGCTAAGGTGTATCGGTGGAATAGGAAGGAGAGAATAGGAGGAGGAGGAGCAGCATCTGGGTAAAGGACAGCATTGCATCAAGAGAAAGGGTGCATTAAGGAGGGTTAATGTAGGTATCTGGTGTGTGTCGAGATTAGAGACTGTAAAAAGTAACATACTGGGAGGATGTTTATATAGGCTCCTGGTGTGAAGGAAGAGGAGGAAGATGGAATGCATGAAAAATTCAAAATGCCTGTTGTGGGTTAAAGGGGGCTGTCAACCGCATTGACGATCTAGCGCGTATGCGATTTATGAAAATTTGTCTAAAACGTGGACACGTCGATAGCGTTATGGGTACGTTTGTGTGTACGTTAGATTGCACGCTGAAGAAACCATGACTAGTGTATTTACGCTGGTTTAAAACGTTGTGTTTTTGGTTGCCAAAAATAACTTTTGCTGCTTGAAATTTTACGATCGTACTCGGGCGTTTGGCTCACACGTTTCGCTACGCTGGCCATAAGTTGTAGGCAACGTTATGCCGATCGTTGACAACCGTTAATTGTATGTTACTCATAGTCGAACACGTAGAGGTAACATTCGCGTACCGAACTTTTTCTAACCTATGAGTAACGTTTTGTAAGCACGCTACACGAACGTTGTACACTTCGCCACACGCGGTACTTGGAAACGTTCTCATCGTCGAAACACATCAAAGTAATGTTTAGGGTACCGTGACTTATTATAACCTATGATAACGTGCTTGGGATTTTTCGTATGCATACGCTAGCTATCGTTTGCGGCATGGTTGTGGAGCCTAAAACACGATAAACAATCGTGTATAACTTATCTGTTAGTTATCAGCTTCTGTGTTCATTACTAGTACATTATCATTGTCAAAGTTCGTTTTATACTTTAAAAGTAAACAAAGAAATATTTCATCGTGGGAATGAGGAAAAAAAATTATCGAAAAGAACACGAACAATGGGCAAAAGTTGTCTCCTATTCGTGAGCGATAAGAGGATCCATCAATCCCACCACCCTCCCGCATCACGCTCACCTACTTTCTACTGACATGGACTAACTACTACCAATACTACTACTACAACTACTCTACTACTTACTACTACTGACATACTATACTACTTTGAAATAGACATGACATACTGACTATACTATGAATAGACATACTATACATGAATCTACTTATCTGGCGACATTACTACTACATGGCAGATACTCTACTAACTACGCTAGTGCATACTATAACTATACTATTTTCACTACTGACAGTAGACATACTACTCTAAATGACTACTACAACTCTAACTACTATTACTACATGGTCACGCACACCACTACTGTATAGTTTACTACTACTGAACTACTGCATTGACATCTACTCAACATGGAGTCTGAACAATGATGGGTTCCTCTTGTGAGCCCATTTGTATTATACCAATTCCCTAACGTGCAAATACGCTTATAACGGTGTGATGTAATTAAAACACGTTCGTAGTGTGTAGGGTCGTCCGCAAGACGTTCTTAATTCGTCTACATACGACAATGTGCGTTGAGATACGTACAACATAGGTTTCCTAGCTTGTCTCAAAGTTAGAGCACCGTTTCTTACTTAGGTTCAAAGCATGCTATAATAGGTTAAACGCACGTACTATAGGTTCAAGCACGCTAGTCATCGTTCAAGGCAAGTTAAAATAGGTTTCAATGCACGTTACTCAATAGGTTTCAAGCACGTTTAACGGTTCAGAGCACGCTATCATAGCGTTAAAGGCAGTTACCCATTGGTTGAAATTAGGTGTGCGGTATGTTAATATCCTTACGTGTTTGATTATGAGTTAACCTACAAGTAACGTGTGTCGCGTCGTGTGTAAACAATCGCGGAGGTGCAGGAAAGAATGACAACGCATGCGAACCGTGTTAGCATACGCGACGTACGTCTAAGAATTTTCAGCTGCTTTTAATTTCCGACGTAATTACACGTACCCGTAATATGACAGCGTATTTCATTGTTTTCCAGGCCTCTCTTAACGTTTATCACACTTACCTATACCGTTTATTTACGTGCGCCTACGGTTTAGACACATTTTTTAGTAGGCCGGCATAACGCTGGCAAATCGTCAAGGTGTGGACTGCGATGTTGACACTT
Organism: Eptatretus atami; assembly: GCA_035128595.1. Lineage (NCBI taxonomy): Eukaryota > Metazoa > Chordata > Myxini > Myxiniformes > Myxinidae > Eptatretus > Eptatretus atami. The sequence continues at coordinate 60,794,691 of CM068966.1, forward strand.
CAAATCTCAGGCGGTTATGATTTTAAATCGGCGTCGCGCAGGTTCTTAACAGGCACACCACGAGTTCGCACGGCGATCGTTTTAGCGCGTATGCGTAAGTTAAACTATCGTTGGGCATAGGTTGTGAACGCGACACAGGCTAGCCAATCGTTGGTAAAAGTTGATCATAACACAACGAACGTTTGTGCCCGTTTATATGTTATGCACGACCTAACACGTTATAATACGCCCAAACTTTAAAAAAAACATCAAAATTTCAGCTGTACGCCACGTTTTATACATTTTTATATCGTTGCCATTGCTGTTAAAGTCAGGTTGTGACAGGGCCCGAAGGAGAGTTATTATTGTGATGGGGGATTCACTATGGTGATTGGGTCCAGGACAGGGAGCAGATGAGGATTTGCCATATCTAGTCCAGGATGCTTTTTAACCCAGTTTGTCGAAAAGCCCTTAGGGGAGTGCAGTGTTAGACCTCCTTTTTAGTACGATACCAATATGGTGGAGGAGGTGGAGGTCGGGGAGCATTTTGGAGCAAGTGACCATAACATTGTGTGTGCAAAGATTTGTTGAGGGTTTCGAGTTCCAGGTAGTAGTGTAGGCTATTAGTTTCAGATGAGGCAACCTTGGGTATTGAGGAGAGAATTGCGGTGATGTAGATTGGGAGAAGCTAACAACAGGACAATCAGCATCAGAGAATGGAACATCTAGGAGCAAATGTGTAGAGTGCGAGCATGTCATTCCAATGAGGTGTAACTAGGAAGCAGAAAAGGCCAGGATGGTTGAGTATGAGATAAGGAATTTATAAAGAGGAGGCAGAAGGCATCTATGGTATAAATAATATGAATGGGGTAGATTATTCACTATCGAAGTAACAGAGGCACGGTTAAGAACATAACTCGGCAAGCCAAGGAGTATGAGAAGGACTGTAAGAATATTAACACGAATGCAGCTTCTTGAGTATTCAGGGGGAAAAAACAGGTTAGGACCAGTGTGGGCCCATAAGAATAGCCACCGCAGAGTGGTTCATGATGCAAGTAAGATGTAGGCTTATTAAGGTATTTTGCTTCAACTTTGACCACAGAACAGTCAGGGAAGTAACAATAGGCTGTTGACGTCATAGAGCACGGACAAACAACCGTAGGTTGGCAATACCGGTGCACACCTGGATGAGTCGAATTGCATCCTCGTGCATTGAAGTTCCTTGTTTGGGAATTGCGATGTGCTTCCAAGATGACGGGTGGGAAGCCTGTTGTTCTTGTTGGGATTATCATTATTTTATTATTATGGTAATTACACCGACTTTGGAAAAACTGATCCAGCTGGCTATGCCAATCTGCACAAGTTCATACTTGTTTATACTTTAGCACACCATTCATTGGAACTTGATCCCAATGGAATTTGTTTTCATGCCTCCGCTGGCGAAGTCGCTGGAAGCATGATGTTTTCGGGTTGTCCTTCCGACCTCACGTACGTGCGTCCATCCGTGCTAATTACCTCCGCCACTGAAGGTGAAGGTGGTTATGCTTTCACCTCTTTCTGTCTGTCTATTTTTGTGTGCAGGATATCTCAAAAAGTTGTGGACGGATCCGGATGAAATTTGGAGGGAAGGTTGGGTGTGTGACGAGGACGAACTGATTATATTTTGGTGAAGATCCGGATACGAGAATTATTTAATTCTTAGTGATTCTTCACCATTGAGAGATAGGGCCAAAAACGATACATCGCATGATATCTCAAAAATGTATTGGTCCCATATGTTCTCGTGGATCAAGCATTGGGGGTGGAGGTATGCGCTATACCGAGTGCCCTTTGAGTTTTCTCTGTTTTCTCTGCAACCGCTTATCCAATTGTCACGAAATTTTCACCATAAGTGCTACTCATCTTCAAGGTGAGTCATAAGTCCCTGGATATGGTTTTAGCTGCTTGTACAAGATTTGTTGATACCATGTATTTGTCCTGTTTTATTTAAAAATAAATTATTATTCATGATCTGCATGTGACAATTCACAAATGACATGACGATTGGTTTACATGGTTTCATGTGACGGTCTTCTTTCATTGTGCGATGTAACTATTAATACGAAACGCCAAACTCTGCAGAACATTTCCGTAATGATTTTTTGGGAGATGTGAGAACGGATGTTTGAATGTTTTGAATTCCCAAATCAGGAATTTTTGGTCGTCTGCTACGCTTGCTGTCAAGTACACTTCCAGTCTGAAATGCCTTATTTTTTTTTCTCTCAAGGATGAAGATTTAATTTTGACGTGGCCAGTGAATTGAATGATCCCAGGTATAATTGTTATGGGGCCGAGCGTCGGCGGCGAGCACGACACGAGATGGAGCAGTAGTCTGCTCCACCGAACACCCGGAATTTATAGGTCGTCACCCCGGATAACTCCGGAGCCAACGGGTCCCTTATCAGACCGAAGATCGCCAATAGGTCGACCGCGTGGGATAGGGTCGATTGCCAATTTCAATTTACCTAAATACCCACGTCGTCCAAACTACCGGGGAAATTCACCCTCTGCGGAGCTCGAGCGGAACGAGCCGTTAGCGTGCTCGAACCGTGTGTACCGAGCCGAGCGGATGGTTACCGGAGGTCCGTCGGGTCGTCCAAATGCACAATTTGCCAGCTTCCCATTTCCCAACACGCACCGTGCTAAACCAATGAAAGGAAACGAGCTGAACATTTAACGGGATTTATTTATAATGGGGGGGAAAGGGAACGCACAAAGAGCAGAGTTCTCCGACTATAAGAATGCAGTCATGGTACAAGGGCACTTAAACAATTCTACTTGAAGACGGGGGCCCAAGGCCAAACACGCACACACAAATACCAAAGAAGATGGACCCAATGGTCTTTATTGAAGGTCCCAGCTCGAGGGAAGATGAGCTGGAAACCAGAAGCTATCTTTGGACCTTCCGCCTCTGCGGCTTTGACGATCCAGCTTCGGCGGGAACTTGACCCGCAACTTTCTCGATGCTGCTGCAAGCACCGGGTACGGAGGGCAGCGTCGGGCTCCAGCACACTCCTCTGGCACGCGACGAGACCAGAGCCAATGACAAGATGAGACCAGAAACCAGCGACGAGACGAGACCAGAAGCCAGCGACGAGACCAGAAAAAATTTTACCTTGCACCACACAGACGAACCAACTATGACACTTTCCGCTTCCCGCCACTTACCACGCCCGTCGAACACGCATGTGGCGGAGTTCCCTCGCTTCATAGATTCGTGTTCATAACCCCCCAACGTCTAGCGACCAACTACAGGAACAAGGCTAGGTCAGAACTATCGGACCGATATTGCCGCCCTGCATTTGCCAAATGGCACGGCCGATACAGACCTTGCGAACGACTCAATGGAAAGCAGCTCTATTACAGGCACTCCATTTGTGCCATGACGCCCTCCTAGGCCAAATCCACAGAAAACCCGCATTACATACCCAAGGCACGCCCTCCGTTCCGAGTCCAACATTCTAAATATAACGAGAGATGCAAGATGAACGAGATGTTTCCCCAGCGAAGAACATGAAAATGGGGTGTCACCCGAGAAGAT
>CM068966.1:60849301-60863734 GCA_035128595.1 Eptatretus atami
CTTCATGGTGTAATGCGAATTTCCACAGCCGTAACAATATATAGGATATATATACAGATATATGTCAAAATGTGTGGAGCGTGACAAAGCACCCCCACCTGATCTCCAACAGATGTGAGTCCCATACATGTGCAGACCCAAGCATCGCCTCCAACCAGGGGGCTTCAACGCAGCTACCCATGTCAAAAGAGAGATTTAAGGTATTCAATGGTTAAACAAACAGAGCCGCGGATTCAGATTTCAGGATTATTTGCCCTCATCAGGATGACACAGTATAAATGTATAACCAACTAGTGCGTGGCCGTACGTGCAAAAAAAAAAAAAACTTTTCCCAAACCGCGTGCCAGAAACAACAACCACACAGGCCGTTCCTTCGCTCTCGCATGCCCATACGTGCATGGCCGTACGTGGAAAAAAAATAAAACTTTTCAACCGCGTACCAGAAACAACAACCACACAGGCCCGTTCCTTCGCTCTCGCTTGCCCGTACGTGCGTGGCTGTACGTGCATGGCCTACATGCAAAAAAAAACTTTTCAAAACAACACACAGGCCGTTCCTTCGCTCTCGTAAACGACGACTGGATTGGGCATTTGTGTTTATCTATAAATGCGCATAAGAAATCGAGAAATTATTAGAATACAGTAAGTCATCACTATCCGGAAGTCCGTATGTTGTAACCCGTAATGGGAACGCGGTTGAGGATCTCTTCCCCAACGGCCACGCCTACGCAGCAACGTGTCCTGTCATTGGTAACTACATGGCCCCTTTCCCATCGGCCACGCCTACGCAGCAACGTGTCCTGTCATTGTTTGGTAAATAAATGGCCATAACTTGGGAACCACTTGTCCGATTAATATCAAACCTAGAAAAGGCCATACTACAGGATCCCCGCAGGACAATATAGCCATGGCCAGTTTCAATTGGATCGGACCAGTGGTTGTCGAGAAACAGCGGTCACAGACACACAGACACACACAGAGATTGCTGGAATTGTAGATAGATGATGACCACAGTCATCATTTAAATGGCATGAGCACTGATGCTCTCCATTACAGCCAGGGGGTGTAACACATTACAACCACAGGCTATCGCATACATTCGCATACACAGACATCTGCCCTGTCCTTCCTCGGTTGCTTGTCCTTTACCCTCATTAGGACTTTCTTAAGAGTGAAGACTGGTTTTAAACTTACCATCACTCTTGCTGCTTTCAATACTCTGCTGATCCTCTGCGATACACCTGGTATAAAAGGCAGAACACAAAACCACTTGGTTGTTTTTTTGGTAGCAAGCTGTCTGGGTAACCGTCAGCTCTCAAAACACTGAAGATGGTCCACCTCTCATCTTGTCTTCGATGGTGGATGGTATTTCATGTGCTCTTTTTGAGAGGGTGTGTACCACCGATCTTTTTTGCTCCAATGGATGACAGGAATTGAAGAGGAGGTAACAGTCATTGTGTGTAGGCTTTCTGTACACTGTGACCTTCAATTTTCTTTTGGGATCCCTTGTTATGAGCCTGTCTCGGAAGGGAAGGGCTCCATTTTTCTCCTCTTCGAGGGTGAAATTGATGGATGAAAAGGTTATACTGATGGCCTCATGTATGGAGTCCAACGTGTCAGTGGGACAGATGACGAAAGTGTCATCCATATCACAGAACCATACACTTGGCTGTACTGGTAGGGACGGAATGGTACATTCTTAAAAATCCTCCATCACCATATTTGCGATGACTGCCGGTACCGGCGAGTCCATGGCGGTGCCATAAACGTCTTTGTAATACACTCCGCCAAAGACAAAGTACGTGGAAGAGAGGCAAGCAGAGAGCATGTCAAACATGTCCATCAGGCTTAAGGCACCTGCAGCCTGTTTCCACCGATCATCTTCCACCAATTGCTAGTTCGCCACCTCGATCGCCAGGGCTATAGGAATGTTGGTGAATAATGAGACGACGTCGAAAGATACCATGGTCTCATGTGGTTTGATGGTGACTTGTTTCACTTTTTCAGCAAAGGCAGTGCTATTATGTAAGGATCGCTCCATTTTGCCAACTATGCTTCAGGATGTTGGCCAATAATTTGAATAAGGGATATGATGGACAATTAATGCAGGAGACAATGAGCTGGAGTGGGACTCCTTCCTTGTGCACTTTCGGTACACCATAGGCCCTGGGAGCTACTCCATTTGCTGCTGCACAACTGATTGTATTCCATAGCCGACAGTCTTCCGGTTGCTTTAATTCTGGCGAGCTATGAGTTTAATCTTCATTCCTCCTTGTTAGTTGGATCAGAGATTAACCGCTCGTATGTCTGCATCCTCCAACATATCCTGCGTTTTTTTTAGTGTGCACAAGTCGATCCAACAGCACTGTTGCACGTCCCTTGTCTGCCAGTAAGATTTCCCCATCATCCATCTTACGTAGTTCTTGTAAAGCCCGTAGTTGTGCCTGGTCCAAATTGAAATTGCTGTGTGGCAAGCGGGGAGGTTGAAGTAAAACAGCAGCCACCTGTGATCTGACCTCGTTCTTGGTAGTGTCGTCAAGGTCCATGATCGCAGACTCGACCCGGGACACAATGGTGTCGTTCGGAATGCCTCGGGGAGTGATGGCAAAATTAAGGCCCTTCTGCAGCAAGCTTGTTTGGGCATCTGCGAGCCATTTACTTCATAGGTTTACTACCCATCGGTTCCGAAGCATGTTGATATTCCAGACTGGGGCCGCGTCACGCTCAGTCTCATTTACCAAAGTGGCAAACTTTCATTGATGTCGCTTCCCCACCAATGTCCTGGTGTGCTCAGCAAACGTGCAGGCTCTCTGTTGTACTCGAACCCACAACTCGCTTGGTAATATTGGTGTGATGGGAGGAGCCAACCTTTGTATCTGGTCATAACGCTTTGGGAGTCGATGGTGGCAGTTTGATATGCTCAAGCGAAGGAATTTTCATCATATTGCCTGCATAATCCACTTAGCTTTCAAACCCAGCATGGGGATTTGAACCACAGGACTTTGGGAAGAATGTCCTGCTCCAAACAGTGATGGTTGAAATGTAGGTGTTCCTTCGTTACTTCGATCAGCTCCACGAGTTTGGTAAATCGACGGCAGGCATTTCTTGGTAATATACAAACACGCAGGCTGTTCCAAAAACATGTGGACTACTTTGGTTGTTAATGTATTTAGAACCACAAATGATACAATGATACCCTTTGGTTTATATAATACAGAAACTCATAAAGTTTTGTGCACATCATAAATTTACTTCAATGTGAGCTCCGTTTTTTGTGTGCAGGACATCAAGACAAGACACGAGTTCTTTACATGCATATTTGCTTCCACCAGTGTGCATGCAGCTGTGATCAGAAAACGATGATCCTGCAAGTTTGCCACCTTGGTGTTGTAGACATCCATGACAAACTCCCACAGAAAAATATCAATGGGGGTTGTGTCTGGTGATCGTGGGGGCCAGGCGGTTGGTCTGTCTTAGCCAATCCAGTGACCTGGAAATTTTTCATTCAGGATGGCTCGAATGACAACGGCCAAATGGTGGAGAGCGCCATTCTCTTGAAAAATCATTATCAGGTTGCAGCTGTTCAATCTGTGGGAAGGCAAGTCCTTCCAACATGTTAATGTAAATTGTTGATGTCACTATATCCTCTGCAAAGAAAAATGGACCCACAAAGCATTCATGGAGAAGGCCACACCACACATTGACCTTTGGACTGCCGCATGTGTTCAATGAGCATGTGGGGGTTTTCAGAGCCCCAGATCCTCACATTGTGCCAGTTGACCTTCATTTGTACATGAAAGCAAGCTTCATCTGTGAACATGAACTTTTCAGGTAATCTTCATCATTCTCTTTGCGACTGACCATTTCCAAGGCAAATGCCTTGCGTTTGGGTCCATTGTTTGGTTTGAGTTCCTATAGAATCTGCACCTTATAGGCATAAAGCTTGTATTTTCCGCAAAATCCTGTGTACAGTGGTGGTTGGTCGTCCCAGTTCTCTAGATGCGTGTCAAATTGATTTTCTGGGATTTTGTTGAAATGATTCACGCACTTGTTCAACATCTGCTGCACTTGTGCTTGGTCAATGGTACTTTTCTGTTTCTGACAACTTCCAGTCTCCTGAACCCCTTGTACCACTCTCTTGTACTAGTCCATACTGGCGGATTCCTTCCATACCTTGTGTGCAAATTACGCTGAACTTGCGTGTCGGATCTCATCTCTGAACCATTTAACGCACTGAACTTTTTCCTGTGGAGTCGCCATTTTCTTTTGCATGAAACCACCAGACCTGAAAATATAGAAAACTTCATGAGTTTCTGTATCATATCTTCTTCTTCTTGCATATGGCAGTTTGGCTGCCAGGTAGCTATCATTTTGTTAGGGTGCGACTATGCTGCTGATGCTGTGCCCCTACACCAGTACACTGGTACTCATTTCGCTGACCTCAGGATGATAGGCTGAGTCAACCACACCTGGTGTTAATTCAGTGGCCAACAAGGCTCGAACTCGGGACCCTACAATCCCAAGCCAGCCAAGTAACCACGAAGCCAACACCATGCTTTCTGTATCATATAAAACAAAGGGTATCATTGTATCAATGTATTAACAACCAAGTTGTCCTAGTCTTTTTGAAACACCCTGTGTACGCACTTGACCATATATATATATATATATATATATATATATATATACTGAAACGCAAAAGAAACTTACCACCTTTTAAACCCTCAAATATCAACAATAACACTGCGTGTAGTAAATGTGTGAACTTATTTGTGGACAATGGTGTCCTCACTGTCAGACAAAACGGTCACGGATGGTCACTTGAACCTTTAATGGTCACTTCATAGCACAGCTGTTGAACAGCCGTTTTGAACTGTCAGTGATTAGCCAGGGGTACGGGATGATTTTAATGAGCTGCACGTGATGTCTTGATATTGGCTTTAAAAAGCCAGTGCAAAATGGGCATTTCAATCAACATGCCACGATTGTCAAGGGATCAACGGCAGTGTGCCTTGGGCATACTGCAAGGCGGATTGAGCTACCGTGAGGTGGCACGTCGCCTTGGCTGTTCACACCAGACGATATCGGCCCTGGTGGACAGAAACACCCTCCACAACTCTGCAGATGACAGACCTCGATCTGGGAGGCCAAGAGTCACCACTGAAAGGCAGGACAGGCAGATGGTCCTAAGGCCTAGGTCACATTTGCCACGGCGGCCGTGGGGTCTCCAAAATCTGCGGCCACTAGCAATTATACGGCGGCCGCAGTATTTCCACGGTCGCACAATGTAGCAGTCACATATGTTTTTATTTTTCCGGGAGCCGCACGGCGTATTTAGGCCTAAGTCACATTTGCCATGGCGGCCGTGGTGTCTCCAAAATCTACGGCCACTAGCAATTATACGGCGGCCGCAGTATTTCCACGGTCACACAATGTAGCAGTCACATATGTTTTTCTTTCTCGGGGAGCCGCACGGCGTATTTAGAAATTGTGGAGACCGAAAACGTGGGGTTGCCGTACGGTCTTTGATTTGATGTCGCACGGTGACCTTAGGGCGTTCCTGCGGCGGCCATAGAATTTTCAAGGCAGACGCAAGGTGACCGCAGGGGGACCGCAGGGGGCCCTAAGGCGAACGTGCGGCCAGATGGACGGTAACGAATGGGTTAATTTTTTTTTTTTTAACCAGTTTTTTTTTTTCGGCTTGTCGAATTGCTACGGCGAACGTAGAAATGAAAAAGTTATAACTCCGCGTTATAATTCCACGGCAACCTTACGGCCTGTAAAATATAGCCATACGGCGTAGGGCCACCCTGAGGCCACCTCAGAAACTCTGCGGCCGCCGCACGTTTGTCAATTCAGAGGGCGTACGGCCGCCGTATCCTCGCCGTCGAGCAAATGTGACTTAGGCCTTAGGTCTTAGAAATTGTGGAGACCGAAAACGTGGGGTTGCCGTACGGTCTTTGATTTGATGTCGCACGGTGACCTTAAGGGGGCCCTGCGGCGGCCATAGAATTTTCAAGGCAGACGCAAGGTAGCCTCAAGGTGCCCGCAAGGTGACCGCAGGGGGCCCTTAGGTGAACGTGCGGCCAGACGGACGATAACGAATGGGTTAATTTTTATTTTTTTTTTACCAGTTTTTTTTTTTTCGGCTTGTCGAATTGCTACGGCGAACGTAGAAATGAAAAAAGTTATAACTCCGCGTTATAATTCCACGGCGACCTTACGACCTGTAAAATATAGTCAAACGGCGTAGGGCCACCCTGAGGCCACCGCAGAAACTCTGCGGCCGCCGCACGTTTCTGTCAATTCAGAGGGCGTACGGCCGCCGTATCCTCGCCGTAGAGCAAATGTGACTTCGGCCTAAGTCAGATGGCTTCAGACATTGAGGACTGAGTGGGACAGAATCCAGCAGCAATCCATCCAAAGACTGGTAGGCAGTATGCGCCGACGATGCACTGCCTGTATCCAAAACAATGGTGGCCACACACGCTATTGAAAGGGACTGACATTGCACCCTGTGCTGTTCTGTACTGTAGAACAAACTTTTGAGATGGTGTATCTTGGTCAAAAACTTGACATGTCATCATAAAATGCCAATGTTTCAATTAGCAATTGTTGGTTTGTTTTATTTTGAACTTGTTACAATTTTATTACATTTCAAACAAGTGGTAAGTTTCTTTTGCGTTTCAATATATATATATATATATACACATACATACATGCTCATCCTCTTGCATGTGTCTGTCAGGACTGTACCCCCTGATTGGCTGGAAGATTGGAGATGAAGTTGTATTCTTGGCTGAAGGGAATGCATCGGACACTGGAACGACAATCGAGTGGGCTGGACACTTGGGTACGTTTTGGGTCCAACTGCAGCCCGAAACATGTGGGTTTTACCTTAACAGGGTAATTGACACCGAGATTTATTCATCAACTATTGGCACTGAGTTTGAAATGCATGTTTAGTTTGTTTGACTAAACTGTCTTGAAATTTAAAAAAGTTTGATGTCTTTTTTAACATCTTTAAACCTTTTTTTCTCTCAAATTTTTGTTTTTTATTTCTAAATAAAATATTTTTCTATTTCTTGCTAAATATTTCTAAATCTAATTTTTTTTTCTTTCTAAAAAAAGTCTTTTAAAATTTTTAAATAAAAAAATCATCATTCAAATTAAAAGAAGAGTCATCAAGCTTTTCTTTTAATAAAAGCAAACATTTTAAAATGCTCATTTAAAGCTACAACTAGTACTGGATGTTGAAAATTGCTACCAGTGTTGGTGTTTAAAACTACTACGGAGTAATTGTAGTGGATGTTTAATAGTACTATGGAGTGCTCGGTGTTGATATTAAAGCTCTAATGTGGTACGAGTAGTGGATGTTTAAAAAAAATATAAAAAAATAAAGTTTTCCAAATTGGTTGTAATCTTTGCACCTCAAGTTTTACATTTTGAGCATGATTGTGATTGGGACACAGAACTGTTAGCCTCCGGTTCAAGGTTCAAATGAAGCCATATGGCCTCTTTTGCCTCCCCTGCTTTGTTGCCCATTTATGGACAAGATGGAATTTTCCTCAAGAGATGAACAAAAGCTCAAGAGTTAAAAACCCTAGTATCATCTATCTCATCTCCAAGGCTTTAATCTAGGGAAATTGAAACTCCACTCTCCAACAGATCTCCAATTTCCATCATGTCACGATCGCCAACGCTCTGCCTCACCGCTTCACAATATCCGGCAAACCGTCGCACCGCATTGAGATTTCCGACTTTCCATTGTGCTGCATTGCAATTGCTGGCTCTCCATCATGCCGCGTCGTAATTGCAAGCACTCTGTTGGGCCTCATCTTTAATGCCGGCGCACCGATGTATTGCGTTTACAATGCCGCACCGCATCGTGATTGCTGCCGCTTCACCATGCTGCATCACAATTATTAGCTCGTGTTGTTTAAATTGGTCAGATTTTACACTGCTCCTGCTGGAATGACACTTGTCAATGCTCCTGCTGGAATGACACTTGGCAATGTCCATAGTCAATGCTCATGGAAGATTGAGAAAACAGAATGGATCAGCATGCAACAGAACAAAAGGAACTTCTGAGATGGGGGAACCAACAGCAGAGCCAAGGGACAAAATAGATGGAGACTGACAACAAGGAATGCGAGTAAGGATGATGGTAAGAGAGAATGGATGAGGTGGATACAGATGCAAATGCTCAGGAAGGATAAACTGGAAAATTGGTGGTGGGGGTGTGTTGTTAAGAAAAATGTTTTGGATTGGGGGGGAGGGGGTGATCTGAGATGATGGAGTTGGCTTGAAGACTTGGGGGAAAGAATAGTGTTGTAGAGAATGTGGAAGTTGATTCCACAGGTGGGAAAAAAGATCAACAAATGAGTGGAGGTGAGCAGTGATCCTGCCTTTTGGGAGTTTCACTCGAAGGGGGATGCAGGTGGATCGAGTATGCCTTACATATATATGGAGGGGGGGGAGGGGACGTGGAGAGGGCAGCAGGTCAGGTCAGGTATGGGAGCATGTGCCGGAGCAGCGTGTCGCTGAGTCCACTTTCTGCCGGTACACCAGGGGCCTCCGTCTGACAATCTCCCTGACAGATGCCTGGCCCATCCCAATCTCTGAGATGCTGATCAACCTGCTGCAACCACGAGTCACGTGGTCGGCCCATTGGCCTCCTCCACTCACGAGGCTCCCTCATTGAGAGAATCCGGTGAGCAGGATCAGCATCAGGAAAATGAGCCACATATCCATACAGCCACAGCTGAGGCTCATGGACTATGCAGGTAACAAATCTCATTTGAGTCTCTCTCAGCAAGTTCGACCAGTGATAGCCAATAATTCTCCGAAAAAACCTGATACCAGAGGAATTAAGTTGCTGTCTCTGATCCCTGGTCAGAGTTCAAGTCTCACATCCGCAGAGCAAGACTTGGAAGCACCAAGGACCTGAAGACCCGGTCCTTCGTCATCCTGCACAGGTACCGGCAGCACCACACCCCATGATCCAGTAAATCCATGACTCCCCAGGCCAGACCCAGATGTCTATTGACGTCTGAATCAAAGCTGACAGACATGAATATCACTGCCAAGGTAAGTGAATCTGTCCGTGACATCAACATCTTCACCACAAACAGGTCAGCCAAGATAGCAGCATCCAAGATGTCATTCAAAGCCTGGATCTTAGTTTTGACCCAGGAAACCCGTTAATCCCAGCAGCTCCGACTCCTCATTCAGCACCTCGAGGGCTCCCAGAAAGGATATCTGGAGTTCTCGCAAAGATGACTGCATCATCTGCGAAATGAAGTCAGAGATCTTGACATTCCCAAACGATGCACCACAGCATGATCTCTCCAACATCCTCCCCAGAATTCAGTCCATACAAGCGCTGAAAAGTGTGGGGCCAGTACACACCCTGACGAATCCAGTAACAACAGGAAAGAAGTCAGAAATGGTATCACCACATCTCAGCACTCTCAGTACCAGAGTATACTTCAGACATCAGATTGATCAGTTTTGGTGGCACCCCACGAAGACCAATAATCCTCCAGAGGGCATCTCTATTCACTGAATCGAACGCTTTGCAGAGATCAACATAGGCTGCCAGCAGCCCCTGCCAAAACTCTTGTCTGTGTTCGGTGAGGATCCAAAGAGCAAGGATACAGTCAATCGTTGACCTCTTTGGTGTAAAGCCTGACTGATTTGGACGCTGGTGCTCAAGCAGATGGTGGCGAACCCCATCAATAATCATCCGAGCAAAGACCTTGCCCGGCACTGAGAGCAGCGTCACCTCTCAGTAGTTGTTGCACTCCTGGCAATCACCCTTCCCTTTTCAGAGAGGGACAACAAGGCCCATCTTCCAGTCAGTTTGGATGATGCCTGTGCTCCAGGCAGAGCAAAGAACTGCATGCAACGACACGAGTGCAGCATTTCCACCAAGCATCTGAGAAAGTTTCAAGCAGCGACTGCCGCCAACAGATTGCCAGGAGCTTTACCCCATTTCAACCAGTTCACACACAGCCTGTGTTTCCACAAACGAAGGTGATCACAGTTGATTGGAGGGTCAGCAAAAGGGAGAGTAAACATCTGACATCCAACTCGACAGCTGGTGGATAGCCTGGTCAGCCGCTCAAAGTAACCGGCCCAGCGGGTCTTCACTTCGGACTCCTCTGTCAAGAGCCATCATCCTCCGCTCGATAGACTCAGTGCCCACAGAGGGATGGGCTTGAAGGAAAGAAATATGCAAATTCCCTTGTAAGCAGGATAGGAATCGCTTCACCACAGGTGATTCTCTACCCCCTCACAGATTCCTCGCACATAGGCCTTCTTGTCCACCCTTCGCGCACGTACAGTTTTATGCCTCAGTTCTGCAATTTAGCCTGGCCCTGCGACTCGAGTGAATGATATCCAGTGTCCCTTGAGAGACAAAATTCTTCTTTGCCCTCTGGTGAGTTCCAAGACATCGACCAGCAACATCAAGGACTGTGGTCTTGAAGGCATTCCACAACTCTTCAGGATTCCCCAAAGCACCCAGACCCCCCAAATCCCCACTCAGCCTGTTCGCAAACTCATCAGCTACCCTCTCATCCTTGACCTTGTCAACATCCAACCTCGGCTGGGATGGCACCATTCTCCTGGATTTGAGCTGCAACTTCAGAGTTGCAACAACAAGCCTGTGGACGTTATTGGGAAACATAAGCATTCCGGTCGACCCTGCAGTTCTGGATCATCCCCCAGTGACCATCAACGAACACATGGTCTATCTCCTTTGCCACACCACCAGCGTTGGAATACCTAGTCCAGCGATGAGCCTGTGGGTGCTGAAGCCATGAACCAGCCACCCTCAGTGCATGACTTCTTGCAAAGGCAAGGAACTTAGTGCTATTCTGGTTCACAGTTCCAGACTCATGGGGACCAATAGATGTCTCATAACGATCCCTATCAGCTCCAGTCAATGCATTGAAATCCCCCAAGACTGGAAGAGTATCTCGCCTGGAGCACTGATCGAACACAGGCTCGAGCGTGGCATTGAATGCATCCTTCACAGTGATGTCACTCGCTTCAGTCGGAGCATATACAGAAACCAGGGAAATTACACCCAAGGAGTGACGAATTCTTGGTCTCATAATGCGCTCGTTGACCGATTTTATCTCTATTATCATTGGAGTCAGCTTATTGGACAGAGCTACAGCAACTCCTTGGGCCTGTTCACCATCAGAGCGACCAGACCGATCGTAGGTGTAACCATGCCATGATCTCGCCACGATCCGGTCTCCGAAGCTTAGAGAGTGCTGCAATACCGATGTTCAAACACTTGAGCTCAGATGATAACAGAGACAGGTGATCATCCTCTCTTTGGGATAGTACATTCCAGGCACCCACTCGAAGGGACCACCTCAAATTAACCCAAGGAGACCGCCGTCTGATGGATGACACCTCAGCTCCACCCTGACACACACCACCGCAATCCAACCCGGGAAGGTTACCCCCATGCTTTTCCTTCCATCATCAAGGAATGTGGGTCCCGAAGGCTTTGCCCCAATCCCGTCATCTGGTGAGGTGCCCTGCGAAGGGAAGCAGTGCAGGAGGTACTCCCACGGAGTGGGTTTTCAGTTTTCTTTGCATTTGTGGGTTTTGCGGAATGAATGGTTTTACGGTGGCCGGAGTGCAAATCCTGCCACCAACCTCCTAATAAAAAGTAACCCAACTGCAGGAGGACATTCGCAGACACAGTTGGGCACTAGATATGGATGGGCATTTGCTCACAAGGAGCTCCCCCTTTGAGGGCAGGAGGTGCAAAACCACAAAGGAGTCGGAAGAAGACAAAGGGACTACTGAGCTTTCTGCAATGACCTGTGGAAATGAAGGCGTTCAAGATTGAAGCTGAGCAAGGTGTGAGGTGGGGTGCCAGCCCAGATGGGAGAGCACTATACCATCAAGCTACGAACGAAGGTCTTGTAGTTGGATAGTAGTTCAGATGTGCCAATGAAGGATTTTGAGGCAGAATATTCAGTTGGTAACTGGCTTTGGAGGCCAACTTTGAAATGTGGTTTCCCCAAGAAAGATCATCCTATTACTCATCTTCTCAACACAGAGTGAGACCCACAAGTTTGAGTGACTTAACTTCTTCGAGAGGTTTGTTAAGAAAGTCGATGTGAGAGTTTGTCTTAGGTCCTTTTGGAGAGTAAGATTTGTCAGGATTGGAAGACTCATTCCAAGTGTTTGACCAGCTTGTGATCTTGTCAAGATCTGGAGAGAGGGAAGAGGCTGCTGCTTATCTGTCTGAAGGATGAGGGATGTCATTGCAGAGAGTGGAGTCATCAACAAATATATAAAAGGGATTTTCCAGTCTCAGAGAGATTTGCGATGAAGATTAGAAGAGACGTAACATGGAGGGGAGATTAAAGGATTCAGTTGAGAGCCATACGTTGGCTCGGAGAGTAGAGGAAGTAACGCATGTATGAAGTAGGCCTTGGATGCCATAAGCAGAGAATTTGGATAGCAAGGCAGGATGTCAGACTGTTTCAAAAGTACAAGTTATGTCATGAGAGAAGGCCCTGATCTCATGTCTGACATTGAGGGCCTCCATACATTGTTGGGTAAGTAGAAACAGCATGTCCAAGGTAGAGTGACCTAGTCTGAAAATAAATTGGTGATCTGAGATGAGGTTGTTGGAGAAAAGGAAGGATTTCACATCAACTGCTGTGGTGCAAATGCATGGGGGGTGGGGTGTGGGGGTGTGGTGTGGGGGTGTGGTGGGGGGTGGGGGGGAGGCTGGGTGCCAAATGTATTACAGGGTGTCAGCTGTGGTGCCAAATGTATTGTTACGAATCTGAAGTTTACTGCACTCAAATATAGGACCTATAGCTCAGTTATATCGATAAGTAAATGTGGTTAGATAGCTCCCTTGTCGCGTGGATGGGTGATATGTACATGCGCTGCGAAGTTATTTTGATAGTAGGGTTTCCTTTATTTTACAACACCAAATGAAAACCTCTGCTCCCGGCATTCTCCGCGCGCTCGCTTGGGCACTCCAAGTCATGGAATGCGACATGCCCCCACCCCACCGATTCGCTGGCGGCACGCCGAGTAGGGGGAAAGGTCAGGCCCCACCCATCGGCTCGCTTGGGCACTCAAGTCATGGAATGACATCCCCACCGATGGTTTGCTTGGCAGCGCGCCGAGTAGAGGAAAGGTCAGGCCCCACTCATCGGCTCGCTTGGCACTCCAAGTCATGGAATGCGACATGCCCCACGACGGATTCGCTTGCAGCGCGCCGAGTAGGGGAAAGGTCAGGCCCCACACGGCGAATGGGCCACCCTGAGCAGCCCGCCCAAGAGGTATAAAAAGGGAACGGAGAGCACAAAAGTAGTTGGTGTTGTTGTTGAATCTATCAGCGGATTGCAGAGGATCGGCGCTTCGTCTTGACCAGGCGCGTGTTCTGGAGTGCGTGAGGATCCGCCAGAGCTCGGAGGCGATCACGGCTCGTCGGTGTCTGGATTCGGCTTGCCTCTCACTGGTGCCGGGTTCGAATCAGCTTTAAGACCACACGAGGTGGACAGGTCCGAGGCAGAATCTGGTCTTCAGCTCGCTTTCCCTCGGAGCTGGAGGCGCAATAAAGACCACTTGGGGTCCGTTCGTGTGTGTGTGTGTGTGTGTGTGTGTGTGTGTGTGTGTGTGTGTGTGTGTGGGTGTGTGTTGTGTGTGGTGTTTGGTGCCAGTCCATTAAGTAGCCATTGTTAAGTGCCTTGCTGTACATTATTTGCTTTGCATTCTCTATAGTCTGATAACTCTGCTTCTTACGTGCTCCCCTGCCCCGTTATTAATAAACCCATTTGTTAAATGTATCGGTTCATTTGTGTTTCTTTATTGGTTTAACACGGTGCGTGTTGGAGAGTAGCCAGGCTGTTGCCGCTGGAAAGGGACATTTGGACCGACGGAAGCCGGTGACCGTCCGCTCGGGTCGCACACGGTTCGAGTACGCTCGCGGGCTTGTTCCGTACGGGTGCCATCGAGGGTGTGAATACTCGGTAACCGCCACGTGGATCTCTAGGTATTTTGAAGATTGGCAAATAACCCTGTAAAACGTTGGCAAAAATATGACGATTCACGGTCCGATAAGGGACCCGTACTTTTCGGAGTTTTCCGAAAAGGTACACTCTAAATTCTGGGTGATCGGTGGAGCCGACTCTGCTGCTCCATCTAGCGGTCGTGCTCGTCGCTGATACCCGGCCCCGCAACATTGGTGTTCAGGAGCGGAATTTGAACCCCTCCGTCTCCACGAAATTCACGGATTCAGATCAGGGGTGTCGAGAGCGAATCCCCCCGTTTTCCCCAAATTACGGACATTTTAAATTCTCTTCCCAACACGCAACATGTCTAACCAAGACGAGCTGAAGCAGGTGGGTTTAGAGGTAGATGTAGTGGTAGACGAAC
>CM068966.1:60873537-60887361 GCA_035128595.1 Eptatretus atami
TCCGTAGTTCCCTAGTTAAGAACGGGTTAAAGTTGTTAATAAAAACATTGTCATGAATGTTTTGCTTGTGTCGTGTTCCTCGGCGTTCCCCAATAAATCTGGTTGGTTCGTATGAAGTGGCCGCTATGGATTAATTTGTGTCGCGTTGAGGAACGATCCGTTCGATTGGCATATAAAACCAAAATGTTACAGACTGGCAGAAAACGCCCGGCATCTGACAAACCAGTCTGTAACCGGGGTTTCTATTTCCCCAACTGGTAAGGTACAAGGATTACGTTGGTATCGCGATTGAAGATGCGTGACCCGAGGCCCGTGCCGAGCCGGCCGGCGTTATAAAACCCGGAGACAGCGGTGGTGAGGGTGGCGCCAAGAGTCGGGCGAGAATCCCGCCACCCGGATCCGCAACAATATCTCAATATTTTGACAAATGTGTTTTAAATCGTGATTTTGGAAAGCTTGTGTGTGTGTGTGTGTGTGTGTGTGCGCGCACACACGTGCGAAGCGTTTTTCATACCCAAGAATAAATAAATTACGAACTTTGTTTTGCTGGTTTCAAACCATATCCAATGGCTTACAAGTCAGTGACTTTAAACACTCGGCCATGATGACTTTTACATCATAAACTTCAGTTTTTTTTATAACAAAGATCCAGTCCTTACAGACAGGAGGAAGAGGAAGCAGGGCTTGATGTGCCACTGTAAAACACAAGCAAACAAACAAACAAACACACTTTGTGAATGATGTATGGAATTATATGCGAAGAAATATATTGAAGTGTAATTTGCAGAACAGTCAGAATTTCACACAAGGGTTTGACATGGTACAGGGAGATGTTTAACACACAACGTTGTTTAACACAAGATCATAAACTAACTGTTGCAAACATCCCCAGTGTTTTCAATCAATCTGTTTCTTTTACCTATCCCTAAACCCAATCTGTCCCTATCTTGTGTTTTACCTGCCCCTTTTTATCCCCAACCAATTACCCCACACTATCCCCGAGAGGGATGATGCTGTTTTTTTTTTTTATACAGCGGTACTATACTAAACTTGTATTCCAACTCCTGCTTCCTCTTCATACCATCTTTAAGGATGAGCTCTTTGCTAGTAATAACAAAAATGTGAGGCCACACACCTGCCTGTGATGTAAGAGAAACAGGCCTTTTGCTTCAGTCTGATAATGGTACAGTCAAATCATGTTGAGAGCTTTAGATGCCACAAAATCCAGAAAAAAACGGATGTGACATTGGGACCCCAGTCCATAGGGGATAGTTGTACTCCATTGGGGTACAGAGACCTTGTTGACTGTGAGTAGTTATGATTTTTCCAAAGAAAGACTTTGATCGACGGAGGATTCCCAGTCTGTGTCTGGCTTTGGAAGCCAACTTTGCTATGTGTTCGGCCCAGGAAAGATTATGGCTGATGGTAATTCCTCTGCATTTAAGAGACTGAACCTCTTGCAGTAGCTACTATGGGAATGCATACAGTAAACTCTTAAATATCGTGGGGGTTGAGTTCCTTGAAACTAGCCCGATATTCAAAACCGCGATGGTTAAAACCAATTTTCTATGGAATTACGGGGGTTATGTTCCTGTGCTTTGAGGAAATATAGAGGAATGTCGGTGGCAGACAAAAATAAACGCATCACAATTGAAATTAACATGTAAAATAAATATAAATTGGCTTTACAAAGAAGTCTCCTGCTGCATTGAAACAGATTAAACATTCAGAAGTGATTAAACTTTCCCCCATCGTCCCCACCATTCTCCTCCCTTATTAATCCCCTAAATAGTTTTCCTTTGTAATCTGTCAATGCATTAATTTTATACATTGTTCTGCAGCTCCAGTAAACCAGCAAATAAATCAAATAAAAAGAATCACTTTTGTCTATTGTATCATTTTACATTTCGACAACATTCCATTATTAATGGTGTGCGAAAGCATCGTGGTGTGATAACCATCACAACTCGGCTCAAAAACCACGATTGCTTGAAATTGAGCCCCGCAATAACTAAATCTATGCATAGAGGTTTCCCACGATTGGTCAAAACCGTGATATTTAAGGGTTTACTGTGATGTTTTCAGGGATCGCGAATGGTGGTCAGATCATACTCAGGAAGGCAGGAACCACCCCCACGTCACAAATGCAGTTGCGGCCTGCATTCCAAGCTGTTGGAGAAAATGAGCAGCTTAACCAAATACTAGTAAAATAGGACACTGGCCACTATGTTGATGAGATAAACTGAACTCTGCAATTTACTCTGACCATTTTAAACCTATCCTAACTAAGCACTATGCAAAAGCAAAATTTACATGTCTCATTTCACCATTTCTAAATTTGAAGCCAGGCCAGTAAGATTTATATGTGCCTGATTTGAGATAGAATGAGCAATACAGGCTTTTGCAACTAATTTAAAACAAAGATAATTGTGAACCGGATGGTGAAGCAGTCCCAGAAGACAATGTTATTAGATCTGTGTAGCACAATGGTGCTGAGAAACGGAGCTTTGCTTAACGTCTCTCGGTGTAGATTTACGACGTCGGCCTCTTTGCGGGGAATCGCTTTCACCTTACTGTGGTGAATCATCAGCATGATGAACAGACCGATAGGAGCTCACAAGCTCTGCAGAAACAGCTCCAGATATCTGAGTTGTGGTTAGGATTAGGGTTAGGATGCCTGATACTCCAGATAGCTAAGTCAGCCCCACCTGAGGCCGAGACACCAATGTAATGCTAAGTATCTAAAAGATGCTCATTTTCAAGGGAGAATCCCCCTACCCCTGAGTGCGACACAAAAGGAGAACCCCCTCAAACACGACTCGATGCGATCCCTACGAAGTGATTTCACCAACTTCTCTTTTCCTTGATCTGATTACTCCCTCTGTCGACGTTGTGTGGGTCTCTCGGTCCCCATCTCTCTCTGGTTCATGCATTTTTAGATCTAGCATTCTAGGTACACCCTCGCCCCTCAAGAGCCAATCACACGACTGCCCACAGCCTCTGAGACCAAACTTGTTGATGAAGCATGCTTTTCCTGCCTGGGCCTATCCACCATGCCATGGTCTGTTTTTATTATGATTATCAACCGAGTTCATATTTCAATAATCCTCCCTATTGTTTCAACTAGTGCGGGCCAGTAGGGGCGTGCCCGTAGGTGCGTGCCAGTATGTGCAGCTTCTTGCTTGCAGTATCAGGTCCCCAGCATCAATTGTGACGTCATATCAAACGAAGAAGAAGAATTGTGACGCCCCTCCTCTCTCCCTGCCCCCTCTCTCCCCCCTCTCTCCCCTCCTCTCTCCCCCTCCTCTCTCCCCCCTCCTCTGTCCCCCTCTCTCTCGCCCTCCTCTCTCGCCCCCCTCTCTCCCTCCCCTCTCTTGCCCCTCTCTCCCCCCTCTCTCACCCTTCTCTCTCCCCCCTCTCTCGCCCTTCTCTCTCCCCCTCTCTCGCCCTTTCTCTCTCCCCCTCTCTCCTTCTCCTCTCTCCCCTCCCTCCCTTCTCCTCTCTCCCCCTCCTCTCTCGCCCCTCTCTCTGTAAATGTATTCACAAATGTCTACCAAGCACAACAATAATAATAAATAATAAGGCACATACTCAGGTCCCCAGTGTCGATTGTGACGTCATACCAAACGAAGAAGAAAAAGAATTGTGACGTCAATCGTGCCCAAAAAATTAAATAAATAATTAAACAAACATTAATTGTGACGTCATTCGTGACATCATAGCACCGTGTCCTGTCATTGGTTGACAGATAAATGGCCGTAACTTGGGAACCGCTTGTCCGATCGATATCAAACCTTGAAAAGGCACATCCACGGGGCCCCGGCAATATTCCTGGCAAGTTTCAATCCGATTGGACCGGTGGTCGTCTGGTTATTAATAATTTGGGAAAAAATGGCATGATAAGGTGAGAAGGTGGAACGACACTTCAGCTGCCATATATACACCTTTTCAACTGAAGCAATAAAAATGGCCGTAACTTGGGAACCGCTCGTCCGATCGATATCAAACCTCGAAAAGGCACATCCGCGGGTCCCGTCAATATTCCTGACAAGTTTCAATGAGATCGGACCGGCAGTCGTCGAGAAACGGCGGTCGCAGACAAACAGACAGACACACAGAGATTGCTGGAATTATAGATAGATAAATAATCCTTCCAATATTAAAATATTCTATGACAAACAATAACAGACGTGTATGTTCTAAATTTGAAGTGTAATAAAACAATAATTACAACATCAATCATTCCAATCAATGACGGCAAAATGTCACAATAAACTAGATATCTGTGATCACAGTGATCGACAAGGGTAAGCTTACTCCGGTGCCCTTGATCCAATGATGGCCATATTTTTTTAGACTGCCATATGACCTTGACCTTCAACGTTTATGGACAGAGTATAAAGTCTTCAGTGAAGGTACACTATTATGATGCAAGAACATCTTGGAAGGCAAAGCGTTTTTTGAGATTCCACGTTGGAAAAATTGAGTGATGACAAAAAAAATGTTATTCTTTTTCAGACTACCATCTGACCTTTGCTTTCAACCTGCAGGGGTATGATGCAGATGAAATTTAAATGTGCCTTCTTCTAGACTATCTAGCGAGGGAAATTTTGTTCTGATCGGACAAACCTTAGTCAAGTTTCAGTGGCACAAAATGTTAAAATGCCTATAATTAGGTCATGACCTTAAAATTAGGTCAAAGTCAAAATTATGTCACCGCTGCAAACTTTTTATTCCAAAGGTCCCAGCCGTCTTGGAGATACAGCTTGGACATTGGCAGAAAAAAGGGATCAAAACCTAAATGGTGGTTTATTACTCCTAGGGGGAAAGAAATTCTGGGGTACCATTAAAAATTGGGGGAACTAATTGTAGAAACAAACCCTACAACAGGTATCAGCTTTCCCCTCCCCTATATGGGCAGGCTTAAATATACATTTTTGTATGAATAGATATTTAACTTTCGGTTCAGGGATTTTTGCACGTGTGGTTGAATCTGCAGCTGCCGCTTCCACTTCCACTTCCACTTCATCAGAGAAAAGTTTTCTGAACCGGATCAGTCATGCTTTCTGTTACATCTTCATCCCTGTGTTGCAGTTTGTGTTTTCGTCCAATTTTCTGTGTTAAATTGGACCTTCTTGTGCTGTAATTGTCGAATTTGTTTTTTGTTCAAGGCCTACTCCATGGATAGCTGCTGTGAAAAATTGGAATCTTTTTTGACATTTCTTGTTCAGCTTCTTCCTCCTCAATATTATCCTAGTTCCCCTCCTCACCTCAAAATAATTCAAACTAACAAAAATATATATTATTATTTTTCACTCCAAATCTGTCTTATTCTGCTTCAATTTCCTGCTGCCTGTACTTTCTTCCTGTACCTCATTCTTTATCTCTTTCTCAATATCTCACAAATTAATTTTCATTGAATATAAATGCTTCTTCTTCCTCCTTTCAAAGTACTTTAAAAAAACATTTTAAAATGCTTCACTTTCCTCACTTCTCCATGAGGTGTGCCCCATGTGGTGTTCGCCACCGTTTTTTATGCTTCTTCTTCTTCTGCTTCACAAATATTATTTTCCAAAACTGTCTGTCTATTAAGTGCTTGGTCCATCAACCCTGCTCCTGCACCTATAGCACCACCGTTATCCATGCCTTCAACAAAAATGATTTCCTCCCATCACATCATAATTACTCTGTATGCCCAATCTTGGAATCTTCAGAAGTCCAGTTTACAAAGGTTGTCTGCTTATGATGATCAAATCCCCTTCATGTCCTTTAACAATGTCAGTACCCTACCCCACATCTCCAACAAGCTAATGTCCTTCCAACTCTAACAGCTTGTATGTGTCCCCTTCAAAGCCTCCCAACCCCCTGTGCTGCACCTTCTCCCTTGTCCCTAACGGTGTGAACCTCAAACATCCGAGGCCTCCGCTCCAACCTGATAGATCTCAATCCAGGCTGCTGCTGATAAACCGGACATCATCTCTATAACAGAACTGATGTGCTCTGTCTTTTACTGCCGCCTCTATTCTACCACCTCCCCAGGTATATGCAAGGAGCACACGGTCCACCGTCAATCCCCTTCTGGTAAAACTCCCAAAATTCAGAATCACTGCTCACTTGCACTCATTCGTTCCTCTTTTTTTCTTGCTTGTGGAATAACTTCCTCAGTCTGTTCAATCTCATTCTTCCCTCAAGTTATTCAAAGACTGATCTTTACCACCATCTCAGTTACTCCCCCCATCCACAACCATGATCTTGTATACCCACATTAACTCATCCTCTCCCAAGCCCACCTCTTTCTGAGTTTCCACTTTTTCCTTCCTCTTCTGTGATTGAGAGTTTGCAACTGTTTCCATCTTGACCACTCACTGTGTCCTCCCCTTCCTTGCCCTCGTCCTTCTCCATATCCCTTATTTGCCCAAGTCTTCATCTATTCTGTCCCTCAACCTTGCTTCTGGTGTGTTTACGTCCCCTCTCTTTTGGATATTATTAGCACTGTACTGAAGGTGAAGGAGGTTATGGTTTCACCCCTTTCTGTCTGTCTGTTTGTCTGTATATGTGCAGGATATCTCAAAAAGTTGTGGACGGATTTGTGAAATTTGGTGGGCAGGTTGGGTGTGTGACAAGGACAAACTGATTGATTTTGGTGAAGATCGAATCCGTATTCCGGATCTTGGTAATTTTTTAAGTGATTCTTCACCGTTGGGAGATACAGTAGGACGAAACCGGTATTTAGCACGATATCTCAAAAAGTTGTGGACCGATTCAAACGAAACTTTGTGGACCGGTTGGGTGTGTGACAAGGAAGAATTCGTTCGATTTTGGTGGATCTGAATCTGGATCCGGATATGAGAATTATTTAATTTTAAAGTGATCCTTCACCATTGAGAGTCAGGGCCAAAAGCGATATATAGCCTGATATTTCAAAAATGTAGTGGGTCCGATATGTTTTTGTGGATCAGGCATTACGTGGCAAAGGTATGCGCTCTACCGAGTGCCCTTCAAGTTTTTGGTCTGTTTCATCCTGATCCATTCTGTGTCCTAGCTCATCCACGAGCCTCAACACTATGCAAAAAAACACAAAAATTTAAACAAGATAGAATATCATAATCAGGAATTGTTTTGTAAGTTGCAGTTCCCACTGATGCTCTGGGAGTTCCAAGAAGGGGTTATAATTTCCCTGGTTCTTAAATTACATGAGTATCTTTTGCCTTGAAATGGAGTCTTATTTACATTTTAGCTGAGACTTATTCCGATTTGTTTAATTGAAGGTTCTCTGATTATTCCCTCAACCTTAAAGGTACAATATGAGTGAGTATTGGTTGTCCTTTTATTGCATTTCCTTATCATACTCATCGTTGTACCACCTCTCATTTTTAAGGTTTCTGGACCGACCGTTCCCAGCTGGTTGCCATGTGTGGTAAGCACCAGAAATTCCTTCCACGGAAGGGTCAACTCTCGACGATGGACACTTTCCATCGGTGGGAAAAGGCTGTTGAGCGCACCCGCGGCTGGTACAACTGAAAATCTGAGCGGAAACACGTAACACGCCCAATGGTGTTCGCACCTGCAAGACGAATGGGTGAATATCGATTGGATTTTGGTCACCTCCAAGCAATTTGAACACGCACAGTTTCATCAACAAGTTTGG
The DNA here is from genome assembly GCA_035128595.1 of Eptatretus atami. Classification (NCBI taxonomy): domain Eukaryota; kingdom Metazoa; phylum Chordata; class Myxini; order Myxiniformes; family Myxinidae; genus Eptatretus; species Eptatretus atami. Next base: position 60,881,186 of record CM068966.1, read on the forward strand.
CCCCTTGGTGCTAACCTGACCAACGACAAGTTTGGCACCATGGAGCTCACCTGACCAATAACACGATGTGTTCACAGACTGTTCGTTGTCTCTCGATACCTTTGAACAAAACTGTCGCTTGTCTTGCCGTCATCCTTTTTTAACCTCCGTCCTGCTGGCCTTCCTGTGGTGAAATATCTGCGTTGTATTACTCGATTTACCTTGCCACAAGTTTTGCCTGAGATAGGAATGTAACTTACACAGGTTGAACGTTCGTGAATTATCGTTTCAAACCTGAAATTATGTCACTTCTACTGTGTAAACTGAACTTTACTCAGGCCTCCAAATCTCAACTCAACATTTCCTCATAATTATTACACTAATGATGACCTACCTGCGGTCAAGCTTCCATGAGTACATGTCAACACAAGCACTGATGTGCCTTTGTACTCGTGTTTGCATTTGTTTAGTGGTTCCTGGTACTTTCCTGTGGAGAAGCTTCATAAATACATTTTACTTGATCCAACCTCTCCACCCACAAATGACTTGAGTGCAATCTTACTGCAAAGTTATCCATTTCAAAGCTTGTGTTCATTCGAGGCTTTTAAACTTTCTGAGCCGTATCCCTCAATGCATGTATGAGTAGGTTGAAACTGTTGCTTCCTTCAAACTATGAGTTTATGGCTCACGTTTGTGGAAAGACACTATTACATCTCATCTATATTCATTTGATGAAAAGTTGTGCAGTATTTTTGTGAAGCCCCCCCCCCCCACTTCATCCTACCTCTTCCTCCACCCAACCCCCACTCTCATGACCCATGTTCTATCTGTTCATGTGATTAAACAGGATAGTTATATCACGTGACAGATAGTAAGGTGGTAGGTTCATAGAATCTTACCAGTTTCTTTATTTAGTCATTGAGCATCATGAATGTTTGCGATTTGTCTTCTTTGGGGTGATTATAGGAATTTGTTAACACATTTGCTGTGAATTATCATTTTGTTGAACTTCAATAATTCCAAGATATTGTTACGGATCTGAAAACCATTTACATTCAACATACAGATGTCCCAAAAGTCAGTTATGTCGTTAAGTATGTGTGTAGTCAGATCCCTTTCCTTTTGTCTCGTGGAGGAATCAAAGGCGTGCGTTGCGATTTCTTTTTAGTTAGGTTATTGAATCTTTACATCCAACGAACAACAACAACCATTCCATTCCCCATCACGATCCATTACCCACCCGCTGTCCACTACCCACCCAGCACTCTGACTTGCCAAGGCAGGGTCTTGCAGCCGTTCCTTGCTGCTTCCACCAACTTCCTTCCACAAACGTTGTAACTCTTGCACGACGGCCTGTGCAACATTGATACTGTTACTCGTCAAGTATGAACCCGCGTGGAAGACTGGCTGGGTTTCCGGCAGGGGCCAAGGCCCGCCCCGGAAAGGCATGCCGTGGAACCCTGTCCAATCAAGGCGGACACTGGCGCGTGCTTCACGGAGCTCCGCCCTGTACGAGGCATTCTTTTTTTCCCTCGTTGGTATTTAAGAGAGGGGCGTGTCTGAGGAAAAAAAGAGGGGTGCGAGGGCTGTGTGGAGTAGTGAAAGGAGGAGTTCTGTGTGGACGAGAGTTCTTGTGTGGTTACGAGCAGCGGTTGCGAGGGCCAGTTTTGTTCACGGTGACTGAAGAACCAGTTGTTCACGGTGACTGAAGAACCAGTTGTTCACGGTGGCTGTTAGAGGAGTTCTTGGCTGGTTTTGACCCCGACTATTCACCACACGAGCTCCGCCACGAGCCACGAGTCCCACACGTGCGACTGGGACCAAACCGCCGACCTTTGGCAGGTGCCGCATTGCAGAGTACTCCTTTCCCTCCGACGGCCAGGTACCCACCGAACTCTAACCCCCAGCTTGTCTCTCTCCACGGCTGCGAGGGTCCAATAAAGACTCTGGGTTTTCTTTTCATTTGTGTGTGTGTCTGCGTGTGGGCCCGTCTTTAAGTAGAACTGAATAAGTGTTTTTGGATCATTGTAAATACTTCTTGCATATTCGCGTTAAGTCTTGCTTTGTGTCTTCATTTATTGTAAGTAAAACTTGTTAGAAATGTTCCCAGTTCGTTTCCGTCCCTTCTTGAATTGGTCCAGCATGGTTCGAATCTGAGTTTAGGCGGGGTTTTATCCCCGATAATCCGTTCATTCCAGCCGGCACGGCTTTGGCAGTTTCCGCTCGGCTGCACCCGAACCGGAGTTGGTAGTCGGTAGTTGGAACTCTACCGCAGTCGGTAGAGTGACCCGGTTCGAGCAAGACGTGCCGAGGGCGTGGTTTCCCCGGTAGTCGAAATCGAGTAGTTGATTAGGTAAATTGGTTATAGACAAATAGACCCTACACTACGCGGTTGAGATATTGGCGACCACGGTCGGTTAATCGACCCACCGGCTCATGGAGTTATCCGAGCGATGGCCTACAATTCCGGGGAGACTGGTGGGAGACGACGTAGCTTTCCCCACCTCGTGGTCGTTCTCGCCACCGACCCCCGGCCCACAACAATATGTTTAACTTCAAATCACAAACAAACAATCACTTGGGTGGAAATATTAGTTTTTAAATGTAGTCCTCATGTGTCGAAACATTAAATATTTTTCTATTTAATGTCATGTTGATTTGATGTTAATTAAATATTTTAATTGAATTCAATATCATGCATATGTTGGTTGTGTTTAACATGGACAGCATGGACAACCTGCCACATGGACAGCACCCACCAAAGTGTTCCTTCGCTATTCTGTGGGAACCAAGCTCGCTAAAGTTGACGTCACAGATGACACAAAACAATTTATCAGATGTGATACCCAAACGGTTGTTACATCATGAACCCCTCATGTCAAACCTGCACAAATGAAGTAATTAACAATTTAATCCCTCCAAGCATACCAATTAATAACTGAAATCATTGGTGCAGCAAAGCGGGAACTCAAACGCAGCCTTTGGCAATTAAATAAATAATTGAATTGTACATGACAGACTGCACATAATCCTGGACAAGGACAGATAGAAAAATACAATTGTTCAACACTAATTTAGCAAACAATCTAACACATACACACATCTCGTTCACACTGAACCTGGTGAGTGAAGGAGAAATAGCATGGGGTGAAGAGCCTGAGGGTGTTGTACACATGGCTGACTCCAGGCAGATCAGGAGCGAGCAGGTAGGCTCATGAGGGCAGGTCGTCCCAGCAGCCAGTGAATAAAACAGTAACCACGTCTCAGTATGCAGAGTATCAAGAGAGACAAAGTAATGACAACCTATTATTACGCGCTGCTTCCGAGCACCGATGCGAGTGCACCAGTAACTTAGAGAAAAGCTTTAAGGACAATATGTCCTATCTGTGTTTAACAGGTGAAACCAGCGTCCGCCATGCAACAGAAAGATATTTAAGAAGTAATTTATTCATCCCTACTGTCTACCTTTCAAACACCAATACCATTTAATAACATCCCCTAACAATGATTTTTAAAACTCCCCACAATTACACACATGTGTTTCAATGCTGTTTTAAATTAACTCACGACTTTCAAGTCGACAACTCATCTCGTGTACTTGGTTCTCAATAAAACCCAGCAGGATACGAATTGATGTTGAAGTTTGTTCTGGTCACTATCGAAGCAAAGCTTGCCCTGTTGAGTGCACACAGATTGAAGTCCGGCAGCCAGTCGCGTTGCAAGTCCCCAGAGTGCGACTTTCGTATCACCGAAGCAAGCAGATGAATCCGAGTCTACTACCCGTCTTTAAGGATCACACTGCAGACTGATAGTGCTGTAGAGTGAGAAGCTGATTGAGTGAGAAGAAATTAGTGGGAAGCTGGCCTCCAAAGCCAGTCGCTGACTGGGCATCCTCCATCATGTGAAGTCCTTCCTTGGCACACCTGAGCTCCTGACCACATGCTGTACAAAGCTTTCGTCTGCAGCCTGATGGAGTACTGCTCTCCCCTCTGGGTTGGTGTTCTCGCCTCTCATCTTTCTTGATTTCACGCTGTGGAAACCAAGGCATTTAGGATCATTGGTATCTCCCGCGATGAGGCTGAGTCTTTGGGTCTTTCACACTCACCGCAGGCAGGTCGGTGGTCTTTCTGTCTTCTACCGTCTCCTCTCTGCCCCCCCCCCACCCCCCGCTCTGTCTGAGGTATGTCCCCATAATTACGCAGGGTGCTCAAAGTCCATCAGCAACCCCTTTTTCTGGCTACCAAAATCAAGAATCACTGCTCATCTTCGCTCTTTTTTTTTCCCCCACCTTTGGAACAAACTCCCGCACACTCTTCAATCACACTCTTCCCTCCAGGTCTTCAAAACAGCTGTTCCCCACCATCTCTTATCTTCCCCCATCCAAAACCATGATCTAATCCACCCCAAACCCACCTCTTTCAAAGTCCTTGTAGTGTCCATCTTCTTTACCCTGTGTACCCCACGCCATCCCTACATATGGAGTCCCATTGGACTCCATGATAAAACGCCTTCGTGTCTTGACTTTTCCATCTATTTTGATGGTGATGTAAGACAGTTGCTGTGGGTGGTTATCCAACATTTAATTTGGCTTGTATGTCGCTTGAAGCAGTTACGCAACAATTGGTTCACTCGGCCAACTAATTCAGATCTATTGCACGATTTGCCGGCACGATAGTCGCTCGTACTCGGTCTTTGTATGATAACACGACATTGGTTGTGTGGGATCCCGCGGGAAGTTCTGGGGTGATTGGCTATCATGGTCTTTTAAGATGAGCCGACCTCTTTGGAGTTGTCCAGAGGTGACATCCATCACACTATGTATATTTGTGTGTATAATGTATATATATATATAATACTAAAACTCTCATCTTGTATGTATGTATGTTCCTGAAATACAGCCCAAACGGCACATGATAGCGCAAAAATTTTAGGGCCACCTTGCCATTGCTCCCTGCATGTGCAGTATCAAGTTTCGTTAAAAGCCAACGAAAAAATAATTAAAAAATCAATTCCCATTCAGTCAAGTACTCTTTGGGAGTATTTGATCATTGCAAACAACCTCAGCGGAAGTTCGCTGGAGCTATTCTTTTTTAATTTTTTTCTTGAAATGATTTTATTTAAAAATCTCAAACATTTAGTATCGACAAAGAACGATTTATTTTTAAGCATAAAATAAACATCGCCATTTTGATGTAATATTCTGTGTTCATAATAATAAAAATGTTGTTTTCGAAGATTTCGCACAATTTCTTCGACTTTCTTTTCTCCGTTTTTTTTCTCACATTGACGCGCGCAATATCAAGTTTCGTTCAATCGGGCACGAAAAAAATTATTAAAAATCAATTCCCCATTCAGTCAAGTACTCTTCGGAGAATTTGATCAATGCAAACAACCTCAACGGTAATAGTCGCTGGAGCTATCTTGTTTTTTCTTTTTTGAAATGATTTTTTTTCATCAAGGGCTGTCACAATGGGTACCCAACGGGTTCACGGGTCTCTATGTATATATATATATATAATATATATTATATATTATATATATATATATATATATTCAATAGAGCGAAATGGAGACGGTTGATCCGCTGTGGCGACCCTAACGGGAGCTAGCCGAAAGAAGAAGAGAAATAGAATATATATACAAATATTATATAATAAATATATAAGTAATCAATAAACTTCAGATTAAGAATTACGTATATAATGACCTTGACCTTTTGTCATATGAACCTCAAAAATAATAGGCTTCCAGCTTATGACTACCTCTACCAGGTGGTCAAGTTTTGTGAAGATCGTAATATAAATGCAACCTGTAACTGGTTGACATGGAGACGGACAGAATGACAGACCATAGACCAACCAATATACTTGTGAATCTTCAATCTTGCAAGGAACAAACAGGGGTGAATACATAACCTCCATCCACTTTTGGTGGCGGAGGTAATCACACGATTCAGCAGTACATCAAGGTGCGCCCTGACGCTCCCGGCCATCAATCACCGCTTCCCAATGGTGGTGGGCATGGACCTTCAGTGTGCCCATCCGCTGGTATTTGCTGACACATGTTAATGCTTCAACAGTACGTTTTCAAAAATAATAAGGCGATAAAGTTTAAATGCTGTAATTCTGGCCCGGACTTGGGAGATCGAGGAGGAATAGAAGGGAGGATATTGGCCGCACCACAATAGGTGATGCACA
>CM068966.1:60927766-60938884 GCA_035128595.1 Eptatretus atami
CAGGAGTAATAAATACCAGTGAATCACCTGAAATTCACCCGAAACCATATTTTTACCTGCCACCGATGATGACAGGAGTGTATGCTTTTCACCCTGCTATTACGAAATCTCAAAATCTTTCTTATATTATATGATAGACCATCCGTCGGTGTACATTGTTGTGTGTTTGTGTGTGCGTGTGTGCTGTGTGCTCGGTGTGTGGTGCTGTTGTGGTGTGTGCCTGTGTGTGTGCTTGGCTAGTATAGCACGCATAACTCCGGAGAGCGGAAGACAGAACTACATTTGTTCAATTACACCAGTGCATTTCAGCGAGGATGACTGGTGCTAGTGTCTGATTAGATTTTGGTAAAAATCGGTCAAAGGTCAAGGTCACAGTGAGGTCAAACATACAAAAAATGATAACACGAGAACGGAAGAAGCTACCAATGTCAAATTACACCCCTGATTCAGGAGGGTGATGGCTAGCGCTGATTAGATTTTGGTCAAAATCGGTCAAAGGTCAAGGTCAACAGTGAGGTCTAACTTCGTTTTGATGGTTTGGTAGCAGTTTAACTCGAGAACGGAAAGCTACAATGTCAAGTTACACACGTGATTCAGGAGGGTGATGGCTAGCGGCTGATTAATATGTTTGTCAAATCGGTCAAAGGTGAAGGTCACAGTGGAGGAAACATTCGATTTTTGATGGTTTTGGTACAGAATCATCGTAGAAACTTTTGGTTTGCGTCGCTTCTCCTCTAGAGACAGCTTTTATTTGACAAGTCGGGACGGTCAAGTTCAACTATTTCGTAGTACCAGTCTATACTGCTTGTGTGTTTGTGGTGTAGGCAGATTAACTCTCGAGAAGGAAGAAGGCTACCAATGTCAAATTACACCATGTGATTCAGGAGTGGGATGGCTAGCGTGATTTAAGATTGGTCAATAAAATCGGTCAAGGTCAAGGTCAACAGTGAGTGTCAAACATCAAACATGAATAACTCGAGAAAGTTACCACAGGTATTTGTTGAACGGGGCGTGGTTTGGAGATCGAGGTAAGTTGGCGAATTTGGTGTGTTCAATTTCTGTCGAGTTAAACGGCCTGTTTTATAAAAATTTTCAGTGTTAGCAGCCCATGGCAGAACGCTTGTCCCTAATTGTAGGCGCAATTGTGTTTTCGATAAAGATGGTGTTTAAAATCATTTTATCCCAATAAAGCTTAATCGTGCGCATGCCTGATGATAAGCGTCGATGGTTAAAGATGTTTGTGGATGGCGAATCATACGTTTATGACTTTAAAAATAATATAAAATAATTCCGTAATTCCGTGGAGAAATGGAGTATTTTTTTGCTTCGGTCGACGTTACGAGTTCGTTTTGAAATCTCGATTTTATTTTGTCTTCGGGTTTTGCGATCGCTTAAGTACGCCTTAACACTACTCGCTTGTCGAATTCTGGTAAAAATTGATGTTTTGGAGCGTTTTAAGATTGTATAAATATTTTCACCACCAGTCCGAGCTCGTACGTGGCGCAGCGCGCGTCGAGCAGCCCCGTCGTTGAAGTCACGTAAAGGTTTTTACTTGTGCGCGCTGAACGTCATCGCGCTCTGCCCGGCGTCTTTCGGGTTGGGGGGGGGGGCCGTCGAGTGTGACTTACGTTACTTAATCACGGATAACTCGAGAACAGGATAAGCTAACAATGTCAATTACAACCACGTGAAACTAGGAGGGTGATGGCTGCCGCTATAGATTTGTTCAAAATAGGCAAAGGTCCAGGTCCAGTGAGGTCAACATTCGATTTTTCCTGGTTTGGTACAGAATCATCGGTAGAAACTTCTGGTTTGCTCGGTACCTTCTCTAGAGACAGCTTTTATTAGACAAGGTCTAGAGGTCAAGTTGACGATTTCGTAAGTACCATCTAATGACTGCTTGTTACTACGAAATCTAAGATTTGTAGTATTTGTATTCCGCTTGTTTGTTTGTGTTTTTGGTTTTGTGGAGATAATCGAGACCGGAAGAAGTCTACCAATGTAATTGCACGACGTGATTTCCAGGAGGGTGATGGCTAGCGCTGATTAGATTTTGGTCAAAATCGGTCCAAAGGTCAAAGTGTCAAAGTGAGGGTCTAACATTCGATTTTTGATGGTTTGGTACAGTTAACGTCGAGAACGGAAGAAGCTAAAAACAAATGTCAAGTTAACATCAAACCGCGTGATTCAGGAGGGTGATGGTGCGCTGATTAGATTGTTTGTCAAAATGGTCAAAGGTAAGGTCACAGTGAGGTAGAATTCGATTATTTGATGGTTTGGTACAGAATACTCGGTAGAAACTCTGGTTGCGTCGCTATTCTCTAGACGGAAGCTTTTTATTAGACAAGGTCCAGAGGTCAAGTTGACGATTCGTAAGTACCAGTCTAATGACTGCTTGTTTGTTACTACGAAATCTAAGATTTCGTAAGTATAATTGATGACTTCCGTCATCATGTTTGTGTGTTTGTTTGTGTGTGTGTTTATGTTTGTTTGTAGGCTGATACTCGAAATGAATGAACGAAGAAGCTAAACCATAAATTAGTCATTAACCACGTGATTCAGGAGTGTTATTGATGGCTAAGCTAGTATATTAAGGAATTTTTGGGTCAAATCGTCAATAGGTCAGGTTCGATCGGGTACAGAATAATGTAATGTGAGGTCAAACATTCCATGAGAGTTATTTTTTTTTTTTTTATTTTTTTTTTTTATTGGTTTGGGTTCCGAAGAAATCATCGGTGATTCTGGTTTGTGGTCGCTACAATTACTACATTACTTCTCTCGAGAGCAGCTTTTTTAAAAAATTAAGACAAAGGTAGAGAGGTCCAATGTTGACGATTTGGTAAAGTACGAGTCTATGTGAGATGTTGTTACTTTCTACAATTAAAAGATATTCGTAAGTTATTCATAGGAAATGACTTTTGGGGTACAATTCTCCTGTTTGTTTGTGGCTTTGTTTGTGGGCGGGCCACGTGATTATTCTTCAATCCCGAACTGGAAGAAAGCCTGGGCTAAATTTCCTTCTTAATTATTATCTTAGTAAAGAGAAAGGGCAACAGATCATTTCGTATTTATACCATTTTTAATCGCGCTACAAACCCAGTAACAGCTTATAAGATACAAATTATATACAAATAAAAAGCTGAACGACAAAATAACCTTGAATTAATGCCCTTCGTCTACCCCACCAACGCCTCCATCGAATTGGATATAAATGATATAAAGGCTGTGTCAAATTACAACACAGTTGAATTCAGGAGAGCCGTATGAGGCATGTAAATAGCCCGCTTGATTAATTTTGGTCAAATCCGGTCAAAGGTCAAAATTAGGTCAGGTCAGTCACAGTGAGGTAGACTAATTCGTAAACTTTCAATGTGGAGAAATGGAGTATAACATTTTTTTTTTTTATTGCTTATTCGGATGTCGAACGTTTACGAGTTCGTTTTAAAAATATAAAATAAATAAAAACTGTCGCCGGGATTTTTTAAAAAAAAATAAAAATTATGTTTAAAAAATTATTGGGTCTTTTCCGGCTATTTTTTTGCAATCGGCTTAGAGGGACGCTTAAAAAAACTCCGGTTGTCGAAATTCTGGTAAAATTCGGTATGTTGGAAGCGGTTTTAAGAATTGTATAATAAAATATCTTCACTATTTCTCGCCGCAGTCGAAATCACGGCTGTCACTGGTGGGCAGGCGGTCGCGCAGTAGGGTGTTGAGGTTATCAAGTAAAGGTTTTGCGTGTGCGGGGCTGATGGTGTTGTTTTTTTTTTCGATAAAAAGATGTGTTAAAAAGTATTTTTTATCCGATAGATAGGTTATCGTCGCATGCTGACTCGCTAAGAGCCCGTCGGATTAATGTTAAAGATTGTTGGTGGAATGCGAATAAATTTCGGTTTTGTGACTTATAATTAAAAAATTAATAATAATTTTAATAATTTGCACGGGTGAGAATCCGGAGAATTTTTTTTGTGGATGGTGGGCTCTTCTCGGGCGTCATGAACGTTAGATTTTTGATGGTTTTTGGTATAGGTAAAGAATCATCATAGATTTCTGGTTTGATCGCTACGTCTCTAGAGACAGCTTTTATTTAGAAGCAAGTCAGAGGTCCAAGAGTTGGACACGATTTTTTCCGTAAGTAATACAGATATAAAAATATCCTATTGGACGCTTGTTTTTGTTACTTTATTAAACCGAGAATCTAAAGATTTCCGTAAGTTGTTGATTGACTTTCGTCCCTCTGTTGATGTGTTTTGTTGTAATGTTTTGTTATTGTGTGGGTGTGTTGTGTGTGTGTGTGTTGTTTGTGGTGTTATTTGTTTGTTAGGATAACTGAGATGGAATAAGGCAAGAAAGCTAAATATCCACATGTATTACAGCATCGTGATTCAGGGGGTGTTCGCATAAGCTCTTGCTGATTAGATTTGAAATTAAAATCCCGGTGCAAAATGGTGCAAGCGGTCCAGTGAGGTCAAATCATTCTAATTTTTTTCGATGGTCTTGGGTACAGAATCATGCGAGAACTTTGGTTTGGCGTACGGCTCTTCTTCTCTAGGAGACATTTTTATTGACAAGGTCAGAGGGGTCACAGTTGACTATTTCGTTAAGTCCCAGTTTATGACGCTTGTTTGTTGTTTGTACGCAGGATATTCAAAAAGTTTGGAAACGCATCCGGTTGTAAATTTGATGGCAGGTTGGTGTGTAAACAAGGACAAACTGATTAGATTTTGGTGAAGATCCGGATCCGGATCCGACTACTACAATGTTTAAAATGATACTTCACCATTGAGAGATTGGGCCAAAAACGATATATAGCATGGTTTCTCAAAAAGTTGTGGACAGATTCAGACAAAACTTGGTGGACAAGTTGGGTGTGTGACAATTAAATTGATTCAATTTTGGTGCAGATCCGAAACCGTATGTGTATCTGGATCCGATAATATTTTTTCGTGATTCTTCACCATTGAGAGATAGGGCTAAACCAATACATATCACAATATCTCAAAAAGATTTAGCCGAAACTTGGTGGAGAGGTTGGGTATTTGACAAGGATGATATTTTTCATGATTCTTAACCATTGAGAGAAAGTGCAAAACCAATATATATCACAATATCTGAAAAATATTTGGATGAAACTTGGTGGAGAGGTTGGGTATGTGACAAGGACAAATTGATTCTATTTTGGTGTAGATTCGAATCCACATCCAGATACGAGAATTTTTTTCAGTGATTCTTCACCATTGGGCGATGGGGCATAAATGATATCTCATATGATATTTCAAAAAATTATTGGCCCTGATATGTTCTACTGGATCAGGCATTGCCAGGCAGAGGTATGCGCTCTACCGAGTGCCCTTCTCGTTCTGTCTGTGTTTGTATGTATGTCAGACACACACAGGCCACATTTTTACTCCCATCTTCACGAAACAACCACCTGGTGGAGGTTGTGACAAGTTGGAAGCCTACTGGTTTTTTTTATAACTTTGATATTTCAATTCCAGAAAATTTGTGGGAAAATGAACCTAAAGCAATCACTGAAAATATTGAAGTACCGCTCACGTATGACCTTATGATCTCATTGGGCGTGAACATCCAAAACAAAGCATTGCGACCAGATATCATACTTAGGTACAAAAAAGAGAAGAAGGCATTGCTAAATTGAGGTGTTAATACCGGTGATTTTGGACTGCCGATGCAGAAATCAAGAAAATGACCAAATACCAAGACCTCAAGCATGAAGTGAAAAGATCATGGAAGCTGAAGAATGCCAAAGCTGTACCAGTGATGACGAAGAAACCTCATGAATGATGACGAAGAACCTCACAGAGATATTAAAATCCATCCCGGGAATATCACTACAAACGAACTACAGTTGGAAGCTATCCAGGTTCAGTAACTATCCTGAAGTGAGACCTCGGCACAAAACCTTGAAAACAGAAATATTCACAGTTTGGTCCGTGAATCGTGACCCCTTACCAAAATGAAGGTGTATACTTTAAGCCCACCCTAGGAGGGTGAAACACCATATGTACAACACACACACACACACACACACACACACACACCTGGCAGGTCTCTGTTTCACCTCCTGAAGCCCACCCACATGTGGAGATAGCAGGCAAGAACAACAACTTGCAGTACACAACGCACGCACACACACACGTGACGGGTGGATACTTCCGAGACCTCGAGGATCCGCGTGCACCTTCTGAAACCCACATATCGAGATGACAACCAACAAACAAAACACACACACCACACCACACACAAGACCTGGGAGAGCTTCTTCCATATTCTGAAACCCATATATGGAGATACCCAACCAAACCACACAACAACCACACACACACACACACACACACACACACACACACACACACACACACAAACGTGTGACGGTGGATACTTTGAGACCCGGGAGGGATCTGTTGCACCTTCTGAAACCCGCACATAGACATTTTGTAATGTTAGCAAATCACCCAAAACGAAAACAGCAAACTGCGTATGTAATTTCCGAAAAAAAAGGACCCCTGTGGACTGTGCCATCATGGATTGCAAAAGTAGGAAATGCAGTACAGCGTTTCACTCAATGAATTTACACTTTCTACACATTCCATCATTTTTTTCTTTACTCAATATAATCGTCCGAACAGTAGAAAAAGTTAAGTTTAATGCTTTGCTTAAATAAATACACTAAGTTATAAAAATCACTAATTTGTTTAAATTTTCGGATTTCACTCCAGATTTCGACACTTATTTTGTTCACCAGATCCGATTCTCAAATCCGACATAATATTTCGATTATATACTTTAATTAGCAAACAAATAAAGAATTCAACAGGCATTGATAGAAAAATAGACAAAGAGCAGATGCTTATCACTATTACTTAACAATTAAACACTAGACATGGGTACCCAGCAGATCATTCAGGGGGGAAAGAAATCCGGTCTTGGCTTACCAAGGCAGAAGTCGTCGTGCATCCAATAAAACAACCCAAAATGTGTGAGCATACCTTGGTCTGCTGCCAGCGCCCTGCCTCGCCGTGCACCCACCCGCAAACAGGCTCGAACACCAATCGACATCACGTCGTCACCCCCAGGAACCAGGTACGCCAAGAATCAGGTACGCCAAGAGCAGAACCAGCAGGAATGGTCCAATCGTCACCAACCGTCAGGAGCTATCAGGAGACGTAACCAATGGCCAGCTGTAAGGAGCTGTAACTTATGGGCAGCAGCTGCAAGGAACCATCACCAGCTGTCAGGAACTGTCACCAACTGTCACCAATGGTCAGGAGCTATAAGGAACCATCAACAACCATCAGGATCTGTAACCAACAGACAGCTGTAAGGAGCTGTAAGCAATGGTCAGGAGCTATCACCAACCATGAGGAGCTATCACCATCCGCCAGGAGCTAGCACCAACCATCAGGAACTGCCCAGGAAAAGCCTGCGGTGTGTTTAATCAAATGTCCTGTAAGTCCAAAGTGTAAATAAATCGTCTCTTTCCAAGCTAATGTGTCCTGATGGAAAGGGGTAGAATGAGTCTCTGTTGGGCTAACAGCTATCTCTCACGTGCATGAACGTGTCGTAAAGAGGAAAAGGTTATCCAATAAGAAAGGGAATCTGTTCTGTACCCTTCTCCAATGCATCATAGAGTTAGAATCCCACCAGACAAGGGGATGGATCTATTCTGAACATGCATTTATGGAAATAACTGTCTGAGGACCTGGATGTTGTGTGCATTAGTTGGATCCAATTCTGAAATCCATAACAATATATATTTATTTATATAAATAGATACACATACACACGAGATGTGGTGGAGGGACTTTTTGGGGAGACCCCTGTCACACAATTCTGTGATGAAGCCATCAGACACCGCTTGTGGAAACCTTGTACCATGTGATGTTACAGATGGTACTTGAAAACTACCATTTGATGAAGATCTCTATGTCTGGAACTGTGGTTTCCAAGATGGTACAAGTTTACCTGTCACTGACTCCTCACAGCGAGTGATGGACTTGAATGTGCTGTTTCATTTCACATTATTCTGAAGGGCCCCAAGCAGTCTAGCTACTCGAGAGAGGCTATCAACAGTAAGATGAGCCTTGTATATCTTTCAAAGTCATTGTTGCATTTATACTAACATCCCGAACCAGTTTCCAACTTGCTGGCCCGGCTGCTGAATTTGGATGGGCGACCTGATTTGGGTAGAGTCTGGGTGTTATGATACGTATTATACTTCTTAATGATGAATTCCTCCATATTTAAAGAGTAACGAGTGACTTTGAAACCTTATAACCCTCTCCTGAACTGTGCTTCTCCACTACTTTATGTCTGACTTCTTTGGAAAGCTTCTTGGTCTTCATGTTTGCCTTGTTGGTTGACCAAGTGAGTTTCACCTTAAAACTCTTTAGATAAGTGGGGCACTTAATTTTTAAGTTAAACGACTGATTACATACAGGTGAAACCTATTTTGTAACCTTTTTTTGTAACCTTTTGTAACCTCAGAACACTTCTTTTGTAACCTTTCAAACAAATAATTTGCAACTGAAGTTAATTAGGGAAGGGTATGTATACTTATACAACTGAGAATCATCTGATTTTCTCTGTTAATCCAACTTATTCACATTTTATCTGCATTTTTTTTTTATCTTTATCACTTTGAAGTAGTTTATTAAGACTCTATATTAAGTTTGATTTGAAAGAATCATGAAATAAGCTCAGGTGGCATCAAAATGTGAAAACTTTGGAGGGGGCTGTGCAATACTTTTGCAGGTTCATTGTATGCTACAGTATGTATGTATGTTGTATGTATGTATGTATGTATGTATGTGAAAAATACAGTCTGAAATTCATAGAAAAAACATGGCTGGCCCAATAGCACCAAATTTTGCATACGTGTTGGTAGTATGCAGATCAATCATGAGACAACCTCCCTTCCTCATCGCGAGGGGGGGGGGGGTGGGGGAGGATTGACTTTCCAATGCTCTCGAGGGGTGGGTGTTTTTTATAGTGCAGGAAATCCGAGAAAATATCCTTTGATGAGAGGTGTGGATTCATACCATTTCCAGTTAGTAAAGAAGGTAAGGCAATGAATAATGCATGCATAGGGACACACACACACACACACACACACACACACACACACACACACACACACACACAACACACACACCTCTGTATTTGATATAGTTTGGTTGTTGGGAGAGGGGGGGGGGATACGAAGACAATCATTCGAGAGATTTCTTTAAGCGAAGTTTAACTCTGACACACCTGAACAGATGCTCGTGATTCGCAGCTGCAATCGTTGGATGTTTCCCCGACGGGACAGCTTGTGGTCGTTTCTGCCTTGGAGTTCAGGGGAAAGTGGGAACGTGCATTTCTACCCGAGCTCACCCATCGCTTCCCTTTCTCCTGTGATGATGGCACGCAAATCATGGTTGCCATGATGTTCAAACAGGCTGAGATGTTATATGGTGAGTGAGATGTTATATGGTGAGTGAGATGTTATATGGTGAGTGAGATGTTATTCCAGGAACAACATTTATTGTTCAAATTCATGGAAGCCATTTTGTTTTTACCTTCATTCCTCTACTCGTGCATCTCTCTTTCGTTGTTCTCCCTGCACAAACTATTGTATTCAGTGTTGTTGGACTGAGGATGCCACACACATGATGGTCTAAATGTCTCTTGCCTATTTTATCCGATTTCTGTTTACCAAGCCAAACTATGGGTATCAAGGAGAGTTGAGAAGCACCAGGAGTCACTCAGACATCCCTTAAAGATGTATCTCATGCACGTTTCAAGCCAATTAGCCATTCACTCTCATATGTGAATATTTTTTTGACACGAGGTATGCATACTATTTCTACTACTACTACTACTACTACTACTACTACTACTACTACTACTACTACTACTACTACTACTCTAACAGCTCCAAATTTTTTGTATAGAGAGTCGAGGATTGTGGAAGAGCTAGTGCACTGAACAGATCAGGATGTAACAGGACAAAAGGAACAGTCGAGAGAGGGTAACACATCAACAGTGAGGTTGAAGGACAAGATGGAGGAAGACTTGGACAAACAATGGGTGTGGGGAGGAAAGAGAGCTTGGAGTGGACAAGATGGACACAGAAGGAAACACTCATGACGGAAAAACTGGAAATATGGAAGGAGGAGGGCTTGGGGTAAGCGTGAACAAAGGTAGGACAGATCATGGTTTTGTATTGGAGATGATCTGATAATAGAGGTGAAGAGCTGCCTTGAAGACCTGGAGGGAAGAATGAAATTGAGGAGAATGTGGAAGTTGGTACCACGGTTTGGAAAAAAACAGGAACGAATGAGTGGAGGTGAGCAGTCATCCTGGATTTAGGTTGTTACACCAGAAGGGGGTTGATGGTGGACCATGCGCATCCTGCAGAAACCTGGGTGGAGGAGAGGAGAACAAACCACAAAAAGAGAAGAGGATGCAAGACCAGAAAGGAGGCGGTAGAAGACAGAGAGACCACCAACCTGTCTGCAATGGGAAAGTCATAGGCCCATGGACTCAGCTTAATTGCAGCAGATTCCAATAATCTTAAAGGTATTGGTTTCTACGGCGTCAAGCTGAGCAGCAAAGTGTGACATAGGGGAGCAAGCCCAGAGGAGAGAGCAGTACTCCATCAAGCTGTGGATGAAGGCCTTGAAATTAATCTCACCTTGTAGGGTCGGCTGGGGAGAGTTTTGATCCCAATTTTGGCTGTTCAGGCCTAACGTTTGATTTGAGCTGATTTTGGCAGGAATTTGTAATTTGTTCAGGGTGCCAGCAATAACTTGCCTCCTCTTCACGAAGTACACTGGGATCTTTAACGTCCACCAATGATAAATACTGGTAGTCAGGCCACCCGACTTAATATCCATCGAAGGGAAGGTGAGCACAATGATGTATTGTTGTGGGGCCGGGTCTCGGTGGCGAGAACGACCGCTAGATGTCGCAGTGGAGTCGGCTCCACCGAACACCCGGAATTTAGGTCGCACCCTTCTGATAAATCCGAAAGATCACGGGTCCCCTATCGGACCGAAGATCGCCAATAGGTCGACCACGTGGGATAGGGTTAATTGCCAATTTCAATTTACCTAA
>CM068966.1:60982980-60995577 GCA_035128595.1 Eptatretus atami
AACAGGAACCAAATAAACTTCATGTGAATTACAAAACTTCCATTGTCGAACCCAATAACCTGTCTGATGTCTCTTTCCAATTCTTGCCCATGCCCAAGAGACCAGTGATCTCTTTGTGTCCCGTGTCATGCATCGGGCCTTCATTGAGGTCAATGAAGAGGGAAATGAACCATCTCTAGCACCGGTTAGTTATGTAGTGGTGTCATGTTTGCCTTTGGTTTCGTAATATGTGAATACATGTTCACTTTCGTTTAACAGGATTTCTCGGCAGGGGTTTGAGAACCTTTACTGTTGCGGTTGAATAAAGAATAGACTCGGAATCCAACATCCCGGATGTCTTTTCTTCCATGATAATATGGTGATGCCGACATGATCCAAGTGGATGGACAAGGTGATACAAGCTCACAACCATCGCTGGAACGACCAATCAGCCGTGCCCTTCCCAGATGCTCAACCAGCTTCATCAGTGGCAGCAGTTTTGATAAAGCTGCGCCTTCTGGCCTAATGATCTGAGGTGTGGTTTACACAAGTCGAAGCCCAATTAGATACCCAAAACATTCCTTCTCGAGTTGACAAGATTCAAATACATTGTAGGCCTTGTCACCGCAGTATCCGACGGAGGTGAGAGATATTTTACTAAACCCAATGAACACTCTGTACACACTTTTTAGGCCGCACTCATAAACGTATGACCCCTGTGAGCACTGCCGCTTCATTAACTCATTACAGCTGAGGATTTAGGAAATTGAAGATCCACACAACTGCTGCGTCATATGCAGCAGCTTCTCAGTGACCAACCACACACTTTGACCAGTCGCTGCTTTGTGAGTTCTGCAGCGTTTACTACCACACATCCACATGATATTTTCAGATAATCCAGAGGCTGGCACCACCTGCCACTGCAGATCTGGCTGATCATTTCATTGACACCGTTACACCACTGTGGCTAATGTGACACTCCACCACAGCACGTCACACAGCTACAATCTGAAATGGTGGACCTTTAGAAAGTCATTTCGAGCTTCATGCTGTGCAGCACCAGTCAATGCCCATCATCGTGTACCACGTGTGGGATGGAGAGAAGAGCCGTACCTCGCGCTACCATTCACCTTCACCTTCCTGAACACTCAGATTGGTGTGGTAGCACATGACCTTATGTGCTATTCCTCTTCAGTGGAAAGCACCATGCTAGTACCTGCCTCAGGGTCTTGACAAGGCCCCAACTAATGGCGATGAGTTCATCTGGGCCATATGTCAGTCACCTTCACTTCCTCGTGGATCGTACTAACGGATTTCATTTATTGTGGATACAGGGGCAGAGGTAAGCATGTGCCTGTATCTGCCGCTGAATGAAAGAATGGACAGGAATATTCTTCACATGCGCAAACAACATTGCTGTTGCTACTTTTGAGAACGTCTCCTCAAGCTTGATTTGGGTTTATGTCATCATTTTCAATGGTGTTTACTATTGCCAACACGACATACTCTATCCTGGGTGCGGATTTGTTGGTCATTTCAATCTCGTAAATGTCAAGCATTCACCGTCTAATGATGCTCAACACAGCTTAGTGTTTCTTGGTAAAGCATCCACCATTTCGTCGCTGAACATCACGTGCCTCCATCCACACCGAAGTGCCCTTTTCAGAAAGGACTTTATGATTTCCCCATCCATACGTGCCCATCGGTGACAACACAGCCAATCAAACACCAGATCACGCATCAATCAATCGAGACCCATGGGACCCCTATCTTCTGCGCGTGCTCGACGAACTTGCACCCGATAAATTATGTATCGCCCTGCCAGAGTTTGATTATGTGTTGCAACGTGGAATCATCAGACCCATCGTCCAGCAGTTGGCTTCACCGCTGCACATGTCACATGGTACCCAAAATTATACCTAGGATGGGAGCATCCTTGGCGGAGAATTACCGGTCCTGAAACAATGCGACTGTTCCAGACCACTACCAATTCCACACATTCATGATTTTACGCTACACTCCATGGCGTTCCAATTTTCTCCAAGGTCGACCTCGTTCGTGCGTACCATCAGATTCCGTGGCTCCAGAGACCACCCTTAAGACAGCAGTCACCACGCCTTTTGGCCTGTTTGAATTCTTTGGATACCATTTGGCCTACGCAATGCTGCGCAAACCTTTCAAACGTTCTCATCGATCAGGTGGCCCGGCGATTTCGCTCCAACTTCTGCTATGTATATACTATAATAATTCTAATCGCCAGAGCAACTGCAGACAAACATACAGGAATTACGTCCGTCCTCTTCACCGTTTGGCAAGACTTCGCGCATCATCATCAATCCCAGAAGGTGATATTAGGTTTCCAGAGTTGTTTCCTCAGCTACTGTGTTAACAGCTCAATCATCCGTCCTCTCAAGAAGGTGCAGATTATTCGGCATTTCCTTTACCGTTCACCTCAACGCAAACTGCAAGAGTTTTGGACCTCTTCAACTTTACCATCAATTTATTCCAAACGCAGCCACAACATTGCAGCCACTGAACGAGTACTCACCAAATTGTAAGCACCTGAAGTGTTCCAATAGTCGGAGCCAACCTTGTCAGTCTTTCACACCATCAAAGACACACTGGCACCTCACTCCTGATTTTCCGAAGCCAGAGGTGCCCACGTGCCTGAAGAAGACACACTGAGGTCGCGGTGGGTACGGCCTTTCTTTAAAAATGCTGAAACCAACAGAGGCAGTGGAGTGCCTTCGATCGGGAATTACTCTCTGTCCTTGCCATCAAGCCCTCCGCCATTTCTATTGGGCCAGACAATTCTTTGGCCAACTGACAACAAATCTTTAAATTTTGCTCTTTCCACTCATTGAGCGTTCACTCTACTCGCACACCGGTGTCATTTTGCCTTGTTCATATATGTGAATCGCTTAGCACTGCATTAACGGGTTTCCCGGCAGGGGTTTTGAGAGTTCATACAGTTGTGGAGTTGTGCTGAATGAAGAATATGACTCGGAATCCGAACATCTCGGATGTCTTTTCTTCCACGCTGGAGTTTCCACCACGAAGACTGTTTCAAGCTCTATCTAAAATAACACAAAATTATTCGGCTGTGTTTGTTTGTGCTTTACCCACCATGCCCTGTGGATTAGCTTTCACATTAAACATTGAACAAAAAATTGTTCACAAGGAAGTGCACATTATCCAGTCGCCATGACTCCGTACACACTAACCACTGTCTACCCGTTCCACCATCGGCCTCCCACCATCATCTGCTTCCGCAAAGCCATTAATCTCTATTTCTAATTGTTATCTTGTTCTTATTCACGTTATGTTATGGAATTGCAGTTTCAATGAGCAAGGCTATTTATTAATTACAATATTTCAAGCATAACGTGCCTTGTCTTGTGGTTTTGTAATGTGTGAGGACCCGAGCTACCGGACTGTACCTGCATTGAACACCCCTCTCCATCATCTTTGTTGACGCGTAGGATCGAGCACGATGAGCCGCAGGCGGGTATCTTTACCCACAATTCATTGCTGATCATCCTTCCTTTCGCACTCAGGAAATCGTCAGACAGGTGAGCTATGGTTTTTGAGTGAAAGTTTAGATTATGTCGTCATTAGCACTGGACCATTGAGGTCTCAATTTGGACCACAGAGTAGCAATATGGATACACTGGATTAATTGAACATTCACCACCTGTGTCTCTGTCCTTGTGTTCCCTCTCATTTGCCCCTTGCAGATGCTATTCTCCTGATGGGTCGTCTTTCAAGGCCACAGTCGATGGTCCACTCTGAATTCTGAAGCAAACAGCACATGCCCTAAAAGTGTGTGTGTGTGTGTGTGTGGTGTGTGTGTCTGTGTGTCCTCTGAGTCTTCTGTCTGTCTGTATACTGTATATATATAGATATATATATATATATATATATATATATATAAATTTTGTCCTCATCCCCCACCTCTCCACAAGTCTAAGTTGTAAACTCCCTCTCCTACCCTCTTTCCACTCGAGTTGGTTGTTCATTTTTGAAGATCTTTCCTTCTTCCTTTTCTTTCCTCCCTATGTTGTGGAAATGTTGAACTTGCTGCGGATTTATGTGTGACAACAACTATACACTTAATGGTTTCCATTGATAACAACTGGAAATGTCTTTTTATTGGAAACACTCCATCTGTGCAGTGCAGTATCCCCATTGTACACATGTTGCTCCTCCTGATGTACTTTATACATTGTTTGTATTATTTATTTATCTTTACCAGGTCTGCGTGGCGTGTCCCCCATTGTACACATGTTGCTCCTCCTGGTGTACTGTTATACATTGTTTGTATTTATTTATTTATTTATTTATCTTTACCGCCGTCTGTGTGGCGTGTCCCCATTGTCACATGTTGCTCCTCCTGGTTTATACATTGTTTGTATTTATTTATTATTTATTTATCTTTACAGCGTCTGTGTGGCGTGTTCCCCCATTGTACACATGTTGCTCCTCCTGGTGTACTTTATACATTGTTTGTATTTATTTATTTATATTACAGCGGTCTGCGTGGCGTGTCCCCCATGAATGCAGACACCTATCCTCCTTGTACATGATGTTCATAGTCAGCGTGATCCGCCATCCTGATAAATCGCCCATGGTCATCATTTCATGCCATCATTGCCCTTGTTTTGATGGATGAAGATGTTAAATTTGTGATTGTTTGTTCAACAAATACTGCGCAGTTTCTCCATGGTCAGTTTCGTGAATGTGCGCTCTCCGTGCGATTGGTTGCTTGCGCGTGCGGTGTGTGGGGTTTGTGTAGATGCATCATGTGACACGCGGGACACACGAATTAGGGTTTACGCTGATCCTCAGATAACGTAAACCCGAGTGGCTACACTCCTACAGGAACCAGCAGGGCAACACGAGTGGACCTACGGGACCCGGCGATGTAAACCGAGTGACCCATGGGACCCCGGCAGTGTAAACCCGAGTGGACCCGTGGGACCAGCAGGTAAACCCGAGTGATCCGCGGGAACCCGGCAGGGTAACACGAGTGGACCCTGGCAGTATAAACCCGAGTGGAACCCACAGGACCCTGGCAGGGTAAACACGAGTGGACCTGCGGGAACCCGGCAGGGTAAACACGAGTGGACCCGTGGGAACCCGGCAGAGTAAACACGAGTGGACCCGCGGAACCTGGCAGGGTAAACACGAGGGGACCCTGGCGGGTAAACGCGGAGGTAAACACGAGGGGACCCTGGCAGGGTAAACACGAGTGGACCCGCGGGAACTGGCAGGGTAAACCGAGGGACCCTGGCAGTGTAAACCCGAGTGGAACCCACGGAACCTGGCAGTGTAAAACCGAGTGGACCCGCGGGAACCTGGCAGGGTAAACACGAGGGGACCCTGCAGTGTAAACCGAGTGGACCCGCGGGAACCCGGCAGGGAAACACGAGGGACCCTGGCAGTGTAACCCGAGTGGACCCGCGGGAACTGGCAGGGTAAACACGAGGGGACCCTGGCAGTGTAAACCGAGTGGACCCGCGGGAAACCGGCAGTGTAAACACGAGTGGACCCGCGGGAACCTGGCAGTGTAAACCCGAGTGGACCGCGGGACCTCAGCAAGGTTAAATCCGACGGACCAGCGTAGACCCGATGGCCGATGGACCCAGTAAAAATTTTAATATTGAGTATTTCTTGACGTTTTAAATTCGTTCATTGTAATAAGTTCTTTCGATTTTTTTAAAAAAATCTCCAAATAAAGATTCGTTTCCGACTCTTAATCGGTTTTGTTCCTCTACCAGGCAGACACCGATTGGTGGAACAAATGGTAGATCGACAGGAACTCTGCCTTGTGGATTTTTTACATTCGCTGGGTTCCTGATAACGTTTCTGTTCGATCAACGGACCGAACTTCTCGCGAGAGCGCGCGCGGTCCCAGCTGGCGGGGCTCGGCAGGTGAGACGAGCAAGAGAGGCGGAGTCTCGGTGGGCGGGGGAGTTTCGGGGGAGGAGCCTTGCGAGAGGCGGGAAGAGAGAGAGAAGAGAGAGGGACACAGCGCTCCGTATATACACAATCTGTCCCCGTCTTTGTCTTCTCCCCTTTCTGTCCTTTGTGTCTCGGGTACTCTGAAGACGCCGTGTACAAAGGTGAGCACATTTGTAATCTTCCTCTTTTTTCCCCCCCCCCCCTTAGGTGTAATTTTAACGTTCGTTCATTTCCTCGCGCAGACAGTCGCGGCGATTGCATTTCTCCCCGAGGCAATGATATCCTCTAGATTCGTCGTGCGCGCGCGCTAACATGTTATGACGTCAAGATGAATTGCGACGTCATACCGGTAATGTTATGCGGCCACCGAGTCGTGCCTTCGGACGCAGACGCGTCCAGACTGTTCAACTCTCTCGAAAACAAACAAACATCTTACACCCGTTTCGGTTCCGTTCCCTTTACAATCCGAACAATTTCCAGTTTCATCACGAATTCCGAAATGGGGACGTTGGGGACCGTCCAGGTTCTTGCTCGGTGGAACTGATGTTTTCATCGGTTCTCTCATCCACCTTCAGCAATGAATTGCTTATTATGGAGATAGACACCTTTACTTTACCTGTATCTTGGTCAAGTTCAGAAATAGTGATTGTCATTAATATTGAAAATTTATTCTTGGAAATAGTTTTGTTTTTTAAAAAAAAAAATCTTGCAAAGCACATTAACTTTTGAGCAAATGGGGACCTTTGCCCCTGGACCCTGCCGGAGCCCTGTCCCTGACCTGCCAGCGTCAAGTGGACCCTCGACCCCTGACTTGGTCTGCATGGATTTCACACGTAATTATTATGATTTCCCCCATGTTTGGAATGTGTGCGGCTTGTCAATGCCAGGTTGGACATCGAGAATATTTCCTCTGGACACGGCATCCCGGAGAACCAAGCAACCGACATGTAGGGGATACTAAACCGGCTGTCCAACTGCTCGCATCCGATTGTGATCGGCCTTTTCAGTTTGTTTTTACCAAAAGCACTTCATTCATGTTCTGTGTATAATGGCTTTGTTGAAACTGTCAATCTCGGTTTCCTACAATCATGTCTCCCTTCAATGTTTCACTCTCGTAATTACATTGCAAAAAGGCTATTTGACCCATCGTTCCTGGACATATCCTAGTATTTCCACACTAACAAGTAGGGCAAATTTCACTTATTAGCACCCTACCCCTACCTCTGGCAACACGTCTCCCCTTCACCCCCGCATACAGCGTCCATTCCCCTTCTCCCCTTCATCCCTAGGTATACGTCCATTCCCTTCACCCGGCTTACATATCCATCACGTTCATAAGCCACAGTACGTACTTTTGCAGGATTTACATGCAACTAACTCGCCAAGGTTTTTAGCTCACTGGAACGTAGTTCCGTGGAGCTTACTAGTATGGGTGGTGCATTGTCCGTCCGTCCACAAATACTTTCAACTTCTTCTCTGAAACTACACATCGATTTCGATGAAACTTTCCATGACGTTCATCATCGTGTATGTACCAAAGTGTTCATGGCTTTAAAAAATTCCAGGTCTCATGGGTCGATGGGGTGGGGGTGGGCTACCCCCCCCCCACCCCCCCCCGAATGTGTATTTGCTTTATTTTCTCCGAAACTACACACACAATTTCGATGAAACTTGACCACAACCTTCATCACCCGTGATGTACCAAAGATTGGCCATGGGCATAAAAAAAAAAAGAATCCATTGGTAATACTTTCTTCTCCATTACATATTTGTGGGTAATCCATTGCCAACCAGCGGTTTCCTGGTAATCTTATCCAGCCGCTACCAGGTGAGCACCCAGGGGTATTGCCCTGTGTTTTATGCTTCCGGTGACGATGTCGCTGTTGCATTGTTTTCGGGTTGTCCGTCCGTACGTACATACTTTCGTACATCCATGCGAATTTTCCCTGTTTTCTCTGCAACTGCTTATCCGATTGACACAAATTTTTTTACCATAGATGCGACTCCTCATACAAATTTTTTTAAATTATAATTATGACGTATAGGTCACGTGGTGTGGCAGCCATGTTGGAAAAAACTTTGGACTCTGTATCTCATAAACTTGCACCATGAAAAAAGTTGAAACTTGGCACTTGGCAACTACTCTGCATGGGGAAGAAGGGTGATTTGACTATGATGTCATCAGTGATGTGGTATCCCAGTCAAAATTTGACAGGTAGAAACGCTTGTATTCGATCAGTATTAAAATTGTGAGGTTCATCGAGGGTTACATTAGTTGACAGGAAAAAAATTATGACATCATCAGTCATGTGGTTTGGTAGCCACATTGCTTAAAAATAAAAGAAAAAAATCTTCTCCAGAACCACTTTTTATGATCGAAGTGAACACTACACATTAAATGATCAAATAGCCATTGGAAATAAGTTTTGATAACTATGACATCATACTCTACTGTCAAAAGTTTAGACACCCCATTTTTCCAGTTTTTACTGAAATTTAAGCAGTTTAATGTTTCAATGTAATCTGAAATTAAAGCAAAGAACAAATAAACAACTGCAGATAAAAAAGAAATCATGGAATCGTTTTGTTGAACAAAATTTAATTTAAATTTTGCCATCAAAGTAGCCACAGCCGATTTTGATTTTGCAGATATAACAGCCGAACATACTCGTGGAATTCTTTCGTGCAATGGAAATCAATATATGTTCGGAAAGTTTCCCAACACTGTTGCAGAAGTTCCACAAATGTGTTGCACTTGTAGATTGCTTTGCTTTCTCCCTTCTGTCCAGTTCATCTCAAACCAGCTCGATGGGTTTAAGTCTGGAGAATGTGCTGGCCATTCCATGATTTGAAGCCTACCGTCTTGTTCTTTTCTTCTAAGGTAGTTCTGACATAAGCTGGAGTATGTTTGGGTTGTTATCTTGCTGTGATGACCAACTACGTTGTAGACCAGAGGGTATTGCATGGTGCTGCAAAATGCTGTGGTAGCCCTTTTGGTTCAGGGTGCCAGTCACTCTGGACAAGTCACCGATTCTGGATCCAGCAAAAAGCCCAGATCATCAAGTTTCCTCCTCCTATTTGACAGTTGTGTTTACACTGAGGGAACCATCCTTCGCCTACTCGACAGCGTACAAAAACCCTGCATTATAAACCGAAGATTTCAAATTTTGATTCATCGGTCATAAGACCTTTCTTCCACTTTTCAGTAGTCCACTGGCGGAGCTTCATGGCCCAGGCAAGCCTCTTTTTCTTATTTTTGCATCTTAGCAATGGCTTTTTTACTGCCACTCGACCTGTCAAACCTGCAGCTCAAAGTCTTCTCTTCACAGTTGAACTGAGACTCCTAACTTCGACCAGTGTTAAGCTGTGTGTGAAGCTGCTGTCCTGTGAGCCGCCTATCACGCAAGTGTTGACTCTCAAACTTTTCTTCTGATTGTGTTGTGGCTTTGGGTCTGCCAGACCTCTTACTGTCAGAGTTTCCTCCAGGTTTCCAAGTGCTTTTGATGGTGTAGGAAACTGTACTCACTGACACCTTGGCTGCTTTGCATTTCTCTAAAGAAAGACCTACACTTTTAAGGGTTACAATGGTCTGTCTGTCTTCCTTTGTTAATTGTCTTTTTCTCACCATTATGATCGCAATATACTTCCTGCAGTGCAATATTGTCCAATAAATGCTTCCGAGGTGTAGCAACACAGTCTTGTTCCAACACTGCTTTATACAGGCAGAGAGGTTTGAACTAATCAACAAAAGTTGGGACACCTGTAGGAATTATTTGCATCAACTTCAAAGGCTTTACTTCGGTTGCTGCAGACAGCTGCAGTTGCTAACCATTACTTGTTCCCTGAAAAGGGCCTTTTTTAACAACTCTGAAATTTACATTATTTTTCAAGGTTTTGGGAACCCTAAACTTTTTTTTTAACACTCTGGCAGTTTAACGCTTGCTTGTTGTAACCATTTCAATTATTCACTGGACTTGGAACTGCTGAAATTTCAGTAAAACTGAAAAATGGGGGTGTCTAAAATTTTGACGGTAGAGTACGTCACATGGTCTGGCAACCATATTGGATTAACCCAAACCTGAAAATCTTCTCTCCAGAATGCTTGCAGATGAGGGGAAATTCAACAAGACCTATTTCACCGATGGTTTGGGGATACTAATGGAACAAGAAATAATTGATGTACTGGTTGGGCACCATATTAGATTGAAGAAAATATTAAATAATGTTTCTCTGAAGCTTATGCGATCTAAATGAAATTTTCTAAGTATCATCCCACACTATAGCTGCATACAGTGTGGAATGATTGAATGTAATAGTAATGTGATGTGGCAGCCATATGGATAGAAAAACTACCTTATCTGATCAAAACGAACTTCACAAACGTGATCCTCCAGCAAATATGTGGAGTCCAAATTTCCAATGCCTAGTCACGTGGTTTGGCAGCCACTTTAGTTTGAAAACTGTGAAAATTAAATAAAACTTTTTCTCCAAAACTGCATAACAGATTAACGTGAAAAATATTGCATTACATGGAGCAAATGGAGCAAAGACAGTGGATCACAACTGCAAAGTTTCGCATCGATTGATACAGTAGTTTCCAAAAAATAATATTTTTAATATTTTCCTTGAATCAATGTGGCTGCCACCCACATGATGATGAGATCATTTTTTAGTCAAGTGTATGCATCAAGAGGCAGTGGATCATAACTGCAACGTCTAGTATTGATAGGTTAAACGGTTTCAGAGAATAATTGTGAATATTTTATTTAAAACCATTGTGGCTGCCACATCAATGTGACTGATGAGTCATTGTTAAAATACAATATTTGCAGCGACATTGTGGATCATCACTGCAAATCTTGCATTGAAAGGTATGCATTCAACCATACAGCTGACCCAAAGTTAGTTATGCCATAAGTATAGTGTAGACAGATTCCCTACTTGTGTTTAGTGGGAAATCAAATGGGTGCGTTGCGATGTTTTTTTTAGTTAGGGTAATAAATCTTTATGTCCCATCCCCATCACGATCCCTGTCCACCTGCTGTATCCAAAGGCCGTTTGTCCGGGCAAAATCTTTGTGTTGTGGCTTCTTCTTGATGAGCCAGACACGCGTGGAGGGGGGGGGGGTTCTCCCGGCATGCAGAAATCCTGCCCAAAAGGCGCGACCCATGGAGGTCCTGTCCAATCAGGGCTACGTGGCGTCAGCTTCACCAGGCCCCTCCCCGCTGAGAGAGGATCTAAATCACGAGCGATCTCAGCGTAGAGTACTTGCTGGGAGATAAATTACGGCACCATCCTGAGAGGGTTAGAGAGAGAATTCTGTGTGGGTCGGCCTGTTAGCTGAGTCTGAGGTTGGAGAGCAACAGCGTTGGAGCGAGAACAGTGGTTGGAGTGAGACGGTTGGAGTCGCGGGTTGCCAAGAAAGAAGGAGGTGTGTGATGCGGAGGGTCTGAGGTCATGTTAAATAAATGATTGCAGCAAAGCAGTTATGGATTCATATTCCAAGGTCTGCCACGTCTGCGCCTCGGCGGCCCGTCTGTTGCGCTGGTCGAGGGCGCCCGATCTTGACCGGGTCTCTCGTGGGTCCTGTCGGCAGCCCTGATCCCCGTCTCGGACTCCGCTCTGCTCCACCCGGGCTCCTCAGCGGACACAGTCTCAGGCGTGTGGCTGTGGGCTGAGCTCACGACCACTGATAGTGCCACACCATGGAGCATCCCTTCGCTCCAACGTAACAGGTACCCAAAAGAACTGCGACCTCAGCTCACCTCCCTCTCTGGCTGCAGGGGTCCTTTGCAATACACACTGGTATATTTTCGTCTGGAGTGTGTGCGCCGTCTTTAAGTCGAACTGTTTAAGTGTTGATTGTTGTTAAATCTTGCCTGTAATCCCGCGATAAATTTGCTCTGTCTTTCTTTGTAAGTGCTGTGTAAATAAATTATTGGAGAAAGTTCCAGTTTGTTTGGTCTTTTCCTTCATTGGTCGAGCATGGTTCGGATCTGAGGTTAGCCGGGTCTTATCCGATAATCTGTTCATTATAGCCAGTACGTTCTTGGCGGGTCCACGTGCATCCGAACCGGAAAGGTATTGGTAGTTGGTATAGACGTGATCCCGTTTGGGCAAGACTTGCCAAGTGCGTGGTTCCCGGTAGACGAACCACGTGGTTTACTTAGTAAATTGGTTCAGAAAAAAAGACCCTATGCACGCGGTGAGGTATTGGGTCACGGTTCGGTTAAGAACCCACCGCTACGGATTATCCGTGAGCGTCACGGCGAAATTCGGGAAGGTTGGTGGGGAGACGCGTAACTTCCCCACTAGCGGTACGATTCTCGCCACGGTCCCGACCCGCCAACAATCTATATATATATATATATATATATATATATATATATATATACATGTATGTATATATATATATACATGTATGTATGTATATATATTTATATAGGGTGTCGCAAAAAATATACAACTTTTCATCTGCAAAGAGGATGGTCATAACATATATTTAAAAAAAAGATATCTGGCTGGATAAAAAGCTGAAAGGTTGAAGTTTATTGTACCAATGTCAAAATTGCCACCAAAATTTTAATTTTTGTATAGAATCGTCGTTTTCTTTTAGACCACATGTTCGACGTAGGCTCCACGTTGTCCGATCAC
>CM068966.1:60995602-61005713 GCA_035128595.1 Eptatretus atami
CTGCAGAATGGATAACCGAGTAACCCCCAACTATCCTGCAGTTAACCGAGCTGCAGTATAACCGGAACTGGACCTGCGGAACCCCAGTAGTGAAACGACAGGGACCCTGGCGACGTGAACACCGATTGGCATCCCCGAACTGCGAGTAACACGAGGAACCCTTGGCAGTGGTAACCAGTGACCGCGAGGGAAACCGTGCAGTGGTAAACCGAGTGGACCCCAGGAACCTGGCAGTGTAACCCGAGTGACCCGCGGGACCTCCGCGGAAATCCGACGGACCAGCGTAGACCGATGGCCGATTGGACCCAGTAAAAATTTTAATTATTGCATGTATTTCTTGACTTTTATCAGATTCGTTCATGGTATAAGTTCTTTCGATTTTTTTAAAAAAATTCCAAATAAGAATTTCGTTTCCGACTTTATCAAGGTTTTTTCCCCTAACCGCAGACACCGATTGGTGGAACAAATGCTAATCGACAGGAACTTTGCTTGTGATATTTTTTCATCCTGGGTTCCTGATAACGTTTCTGTTCATCAACGACCAACTCTCGCCGACGCGCGCCGTCCAGCTGGCGGGGCTCGGCAGGGAGACGAGCAAGAAGGGGGGAGTCTCGGTGGGCGGGGGAGTTCACGGAGCCTGCGAGAGCGGGAGAGAAAGAAGGAGAGGGACACAGCGCCTCGTTATACACAATCTTCCCCGTCTTGTCTTTCTTCCCCTTTCGTCCTTTGTTCGCGGTACTCTGAAGACGCGTTGCAAGGTGAGCACATTTGTACATCTTCCTCTCTTTTTTTCCCCCCCCCCCCTTAGGTTAATTTTACGTTCGTTCATTTTCCTCGCGCAAGACGTCGCGCGATTGCATTTCTCCCGAGCTATGATCCATCTAGTTCGTCGTGCCGCCCCGCTAACATGTTATGACGTCAAGATGAATTGCGACGTCATACGTTAATGTATCGGCCACCGATTCGCTGGACGCAGAGCGTCCAGACTGTTCAACTCTCTCGGGAAAACAAACAAACATCTTACACCCGTTTCGGTTCCGTTCCCTTTACAATCCGAACAATTCCAGTCATCACGAATCCGAAATGGGACTTTGGACCGTCAGGTTCTTGCTCGGGGGGAACTGATGTTTTTATCGTTCTCTCATCCACCTTCAGCATGAATTGCTTATTATGAGATGTACACCTTTACTTTACCTGTATCTGGTCAAGTTAAAATAGTATTGTCTTAATATTGAAAATTTATTATTGGAAATATTTTTGTTTTAAAAAAAAAAATCTTGCAAAGCACATTAAACTTTGAGACAAATGGGACCTTTGCCCCCCTGGACCTCCGAGCCCTGTCCCCTGACCTGCCAGCGTCAAGTGGACCCATCGACCCCTGACCTGGTCTGCATGGATTCTACACGTAATTATTATGATTTCCCCATGTTGAATGTGTGCGGCTTTCAATGCCAGTTGGACATCGAGAATATTTCCTCTGACACGACGCATCCCGGAGCACCAAGCAACCAGCATGTAGGGATACTAAACCGGCTGTCCAACTGCTCGCATCCGATTGTGATGCCTTTATCAGTTTGTTTTACCAAAAGCACTTCATCATGTTGCTGTATAATGGCTTTGTTGAAAACTGTCATCTCGGTTTCCTACATCATGTCTCCCTTCCAATGTTTCACTCTCGTAATTACATTGCAAAGGCTATTGACCATCGTTCCTGGACATTCCTAGTATTCCACACTAACAAGATAGCAAATTTCATATTACACCCTACCCACCCTCTGCCACAACTCATCCCCTTCACCCGGCATACAGCGTCCATCCCCTTCTCCCCCTTCATCCCTATGTATAACGTCCATTCCCTTCACCCCTGGCTTACAATATCCACGTCAAGCCACAGTACGTACTTTTTCAGATTACTGCAATAACTCGCCATGTTTTAGCTCACTGAACGTAGTTCCGTGGAGCTTACTAGTATGGGATGGTGCATTGTCCGTCCGTCCACAAATCTTTCAACTTCTTCTCTGAAACTACACATCCGATTTCGATGAAACTTTACCATGACGTTCATCATCGTGTATGTACCAAAGTTTGGTATGGCTTTAAAAAAATTCCAGGTCCATGGTCGATGGGGTGGGGGTTGCTACACCCCCCCCCCCCCCCCCCCCCCCCACGAATGTTATTTGCTTTATTTTCTCCGAAACCACCACCACATTTCGATGAAACTTGCACAAACCTTCATCACCTGATGTACAAAGATTGGCCATGGCATAAAAAAAAATCCATTTACATACTTCTTCTCCATTACATATATTTGTGGGTAATCCATGCCAACACGGTTTCTGGTAATCTTATCCAGCCGCTACCAGGTGAGCACCCAGGGGTATTCCCTGTTTTATGCTTCCGGGACGATGTCGCTGTTGGCATTGTTTTCGGTTGTCCTTCCTACGGACTACTTTCGTACATCCCTGCGAATTTTCCCTGTTTTCTCTGCAACTGCTTATCCGATTGACACAAATTTTTATTACCATAGATGCGACTCCTCATACAAATTTTTTATTTAATTATGACGTCATAAGGTCCCGTGTGGCACCCTGTTGGAAAACTTTGGACCTCTGTATTCTCATAAAACTTGCACCATGAAAAAAGTTGAAACTTGGCACTTGGCAACTACTCTGCATGGGGAAGAAGGGTGATTTGACTATGATGTCATCAGTGTGTGTATCCCACGTCAAAATTTGACATAACGCGTATTCGAATCGTATTAAAATTGTGAGGTTCATCGAGGTTACATTATTGACAGGAAAAAAAAATTATGACATCATCAGTCATGTGGTTTGGTAGCCACATTGCTAAAAATAAAAGAAAAAATCTTTCCAGAACCACTTTTTATAATCAAATGACACACTACAAATAAATGCTAAATAGCCATTTGAAATAAGTTATATAACTTATGACATCATACATCTACCTGCTAAAGTTTTAGAACACCCATTTTTCCAGTTTTTACTGAAATTTAAGCAGTTTAATGTTTCAATGTAATCTGAAATTAAAGCAAAGAACAAATAAAACACTGCAGATAAAAAAGAATCATGGAAATCGTTTTGTGAACAATTTAATTTAAATTTTGCCCATCAAAGTAGCCACAAGCCGATTTGATTTTGAGATATAACAGTCCGAACATACTCGTGGATTCTTTCTCAATGGAAATCAAATATTGTTCGGAAGTTCTCCCAACACTGTTGCAGAAGTTCCACAATGTTTCACTTGTAGATTGCTTTGCTTCTCCCTTCTGTCCATTCATCTCAAACAGCTCGATGGGTTTAAGTCTGGAAACTGTGCTGGCCATTCCATGATTTGAAGCCTACCGTCTTGTTCTTTTCTTCTAAGTAGTTCTGACATAAGCTGGAGTATGTTTTGTTGTATCCTGCTGTAGGATGACCAACTAGTGTAGACAGAGGATTTGCATTGGTGCTGCAAAGCTTGTAGCCCTTTGTTCAGGGTGCCAGTCACTCTGGACAAGTCACCGTTTTGGATCCAGCAAAAGACCCATATCATCAAGTTTCCTCCTCCTATTTGACAGTTGGTGTTACACTGAAGGAACCATCCTTTCGCCTATCTGACAGCGTACAAAAACCTGCATGATTAACCGAAGATTTCAAATTTTGATTCATCGGTCACATAGACCTTCTTCCACTTTTCAGTAGTCCACTTCGGAGCTTCATGGCCCAGCAAGCCTCTTTTTCTTATTTTGCCTTCTTAGCAATGGCTTTTTAATGCCACTCGACCTGTCAAACCTTGCAGCTCAAGTCTTCTCTTCACAGTTGAACTGAGATCCTAACTTCGACCAGTGTTAAGGCTGTCTTTGAAGCTGCTGTCCTGTGAGCCGCCTATCACGCAAGCTGTTTGACTCTCAAACTTTTCTTCTGATGGTGGCTGGGTCTGCAGACCTCTTACTGTCAGATTTCCTCCAGGTTCCAAAGTGCTTTTGATGGTGTAGGAAACTGTACTCACTGACCCTTGGCTGCTTTGCAATTCTCTAAAGGAAAGACCTACACTTTAAGGGTTCAATGGTCTGTCTGTCTTCCTTTGTTAATTGTCTTTTTCTCCCATTATGATCGCAATATACTCTCTGCCGATGCAATATTGTCCAAATAAATGCTTCCGGGTTTTAGCAACCCAGTCTTCCAACACTGCTTTTTATAGGCAGAGAGGTTGTAACTAATCAACAAAAGTTGGGACACCTGTAGGAATTATTTGCATCAACTCTTCAAGGCTTTACTTCGGTTGCTGCAGACACTGCAGTTGCTTACCATTACTTGTTCCCTGAAAGGGCCTTTTTTAACAACTCTAAATTTACATATTTTTCAGTTTTGGAACCAAACTTTTTTTTTAACCTCTGGCAGTTTACGCTTTGCTTTGTACCATTTCAGGTTATTCACTGCACTTGAACTGCTGAAATTTCAGTAAAAACTGAAAAATGGGGGTTCTAAACTTTGCGTAGGTACGTCACATGTCTGCAACCATATTGGATTTACCCAAAACCTGCAAAAATCTTCTTCTCCAGATGGCTTGCAGATGGAGGGGAAATTCAACAGACCTATCACCATGTTGGATATTATGGACAAAAATAATTGATGTACTTGGTTCGGGCAGCCATATTAGATTGAAAGAGAATATTAAATAAGTTTTCTCTGAGATGCTGACTCATGCGATCTAAATGAAATTTCTAAGTATCATCCCACACTATAGCTGCATACACGTGTGGAATTGATGATGTAATAGGAATGTGATGTGGCAGCCATATGGATAGAAAAACTAACCTTATCTGATCAAAACGAAACTCACAAACGTGATCCTCCACAATTATGGTGGAGTCCAACATATCCAATGCCATAGGTCACGTGGTTTGGCAGCCACTTTATTTGAAAACTGAAAAAATTAATAACTTTTCTCCAACAACTGCATAACGAAAACGTGAAAAATATTGCATTACACTGGAGCAAATGGAACAAGACATGTGATCACAACTGCAAAGTTTTTCGCATCGATTGATACAGTAGTTTCCAAAATTATATTTTAATATTTTCCTTGAAATCAATGTGGCTGCCACACCACATGATCGATGAGATCATTTTTTAGTCACGTGTATGCATCAAGAGCAGTGATCATAAATGCAACGTTCAGTATTGATAGGTTAAACGGTTTCAGAGAATAATGTTTGAATTATTTATTTAAAACCATTGTGGCTCCACATCATGTGATGATGAGTCATTGTTAAATACAATATTTGCAGCAACAGTTGTGGATTCATCACATCCAAGTCTTGCATTGAAAGTATGCATTCAAACTACAGCTGACCCAAGTTGTTATTGCCATTAGTATATGTGTAGACAGATTCCCTACTTGTGTTTAGTGGGAAATCAATGGGCGCTTGGGATGTTTTTTTAGTAGGTAATAAATCTTTATGTCCCATCCCCATCCGCATCCACTGTCCACCTGCTGTATCCAAGGCCTCTGTCCGGGGCAAAATCCTGTGTTGTGGCTTCTTCCTTGATGAGCCAGACACGCTAGGAGGGGGGGGTTCTCCCGGCAGGCAGAAATCCTGCCCAAAAAAGGCGGCGACCCATGAGGTCCTGTCCAATCAGGCGTACAGTGGCAGTCACGCTTCACCAAGCCCCTCCCCCTGAGAGAGATCTATAAATCACGAGCGATCTCAGCGTAAGATACTTGGCTGGGAGATAAATTACGGCCACCATCCTGAGGGTAGAATAAGAAAATTCTGTGTGGTGGGCCGTGTTAGCTGCAGTCTGAGTTGGAGAGCAACAGCGTTGAGCGAGACAGTTGTTGGAGTGAACGGTGGAGTCGCGGGTTGCCAAGAAGACAGGAGGGTGATCCGGAGGTCTGAAGTCATTGTTAAATAAATATTTGCAGCAAACAGTTATGGATTATTCCAAGTCTGCCACGCTCTCGCCGGCGCCCGTCTGTTGCGCTCAGTTCGAGGCGCGCCGATCTTGACCGGGTTCTCTGTGGGTCCTGTCGGCAGCCTAATCCCGTCTCGGACCGCTCTGCTCCAGCCGGGCTCCTTCGGGACACAGTCTCAGCGCGTGTGGCTGTGGCTGAGCTTGCACGACCCTGATAGGTGCACACATGGAGCATCCCTTCGCTCCAACTACGTACCCCAAAGAACTGCGACCTCAGCTCACCTCCCTCTATTGGCTGCAGCCTTTGCAATACACCTGAGGTATATTTCGTCTGAGTGTGTGCGCCGTCTTTAAGTCGAACTGTTTAAGTGTTTGATTCGTTGTAAATCTTGCCTGTAATCCCGCGATAAATTTCTCTGTCTTTCTTTTTAATGCTTGGTAAATAAATTATTGGAGAAATTTCCCAGTTTGTTGTCTTTTCCTTCATTGTCCAGCATGGTTCGGATCTGAGGTTAGCCGGGTCTTTATCCCGATAATCTGTTCATTATAGCCAGTAGTTCTGGCGGGTCCACTCATTGCATCCGAACCGGAAAGGTAGTTGGTAGTTGGTAGAGTGATCCGTTTGGGCAAGACTTGCCATAGTGGTTCCCGGTAGAACACCACGTGGTTACTTAGGTAAATTGGTTCTAGAAAAAAGACCCTATGCTACGCGGTGAGTATTGGCGTCACAGTCGGTTAAGCAACCTCCGCCTCACGAGATGTGCGTGGCGCGGCCGACATTCCGGTCTGGGGAGACGACGTAACTTCCCCACCTAGCGGTCATTTTCCTCAGCCACGGTCCCAACCGCAACTATTCTAATTATATTAATATATATATATATATATAATTATGTATATAATATATATACATGTATGATTATATATTTATTAGGTGTCGCAAAATATACAAACTTTCATCTGCAAAGAGGATGGTCATAACATATATTATAAAAAAGATATTTGGCTGTAAAAGCTGAAAGTTGAAGTTTATTGTACAATGTTCAAATTGCACCAAAATTTTATTTTGTATAAATCGTCGTTTTCTTAGACCACATGTTCGACGTAGCTCCACTTGTCCATCACTGCCTGCAAAGCGTTGTCATGTTCTCCATCACTTTGGGGAACGTTCCTTGAATGAATGTTCTGGATTTCTCAGTGGATGTTTCCTCAGCTGATCAAGAGTCTGAGGCCTAGGTTTCCATAGATCCTGTCCTTGAGATACCCCACAAGAAGAAGTCTGGGAGAGTAAGGTCAGGGGAATACGGTGGCCACTCACGTCTTCGTAGAGGAGATAAAGCAGCCCTCAAAATGTTGTGAGAAACGCTTGTTTCTGGCTGTATGGGGCGGTTCCCATCCTGCTTGACCACTGGGTTCTCATCTGGATCAGGTTGTTTCCTACGGGCCTGAGTACATAGCTCGGCAAATATAATTCTGAATCATTTCGCGATAGTTCTCTGGTTTACCATGCAAGCGTCCCTGTATCTTCAAGAAGTATCGACAATTATCCCATACACACCAACCGCCACCACTTGACTTTGAGAACAGATCGTTACCAGTTCACGTTATGCATTACCGATTTTCAGGTTCCCCAGTACCGAAAGTTTTGCTTGTTACCTCCCCGGACGAAGCGATGGCATTCGTCCGTCATGTGAAGTTTTTTGAGGAAGTCTGCATCTTCCTCCAACTTTCCTGAGGACCAATTGCAAATCTACGTTTTGCGTTTCTTTGATCAGTAAGCACCTTTTCCTTTGAATTTGTATGGGAAGCGATGAATGTCTTGCGAAGGATCCTCTGAACGGTGCTCTTATGAATGTTTGTCTCGGCAGAAGGTTCGAATCGATTTTTTTGGACTCTTACTGCACGCCTGTCTCACCATTTCCACATTTCCACTACGACCTGTCCTCTTCCCCACTGTGACCTGTTAGGTCACAGTTGTGTCCCCATTGTAACTCATCGATCAGAGCACTTATTGTCGAAAGTTTGGTGCATGGCGCAAATAAATACCGAAATGTCTCGATTAGACGTTGCACCTGTAACACTTTCGTCTGGGTGCAAAGTTCAACAATTTTCGTCCGTTGTTTGTACGGTCAGTCTTGGCATTTTTTCTGGCGCTTGCTTGGTATCAAAGATAAACTTCGGAGTCTCTGCAAACAAGAAATGAAGCATGAGTGCAGAAATTACTGCTTTTAGATTTAACAAGAGCATTTTAAAAGTTTATTGTTGTTTTAGACACCATTTATCTATATTAATATATGTTGTATATATATGGTATAGTATATATAGATAGAGTATATGATATAGAGGATTACACAACACACACACACAACACCACACACAATCACAAGTTATGTATATACGTATTATATATGCTATATACGTAGTATTAGGAAATAGATATATACTAGCGGGGATTACTATGCTGCGCACAGCAATCCCGGTGACGGCGGGGTCTGAAGGTATTAGCAAGTTAATTGTAATGAATCACATTTTATTGGGTTCTGCACCACTAATATGTCACACGTATATGATGATAATTTCCGCGAGTTTGTAATGCAGAGACTCGAGTTCAAAATGTTAAGATTTATTGGCCGCAGATGATAAAACCATAATGCGGCTCACAATGTGAGGCTGTTTCAGTCTCATCATTCTGCGACTTAATTATTCTATTCTCTAGCAAAGTTCCGGTTTGTCCCATGTCAATCTGGAGCGTAACTGAAAGATTAACTTCGCAATCAGTATGACGTCCTATTCGGAAACCGGGAAGTCGAGAGTCGGGTCTTCAGTGTGACTGCGTTAGCGATATGGTTTCATGTCTATTGCATGTGCGTTGGTGCCCATTGCACTCGGGGTGGCTGAACTTGAAAGATGTATCGATGCGCATTCATGTGAACTCTATAGATTCGGAACGGAATCGGAGAGTCATTGGCTTCAATTCGATGTAGGATACATGTGGGCTATGGTGTGTGTGTCATTGCACGGTCTGTTGCCGGATGTCAAGTCGGCTGAGGACTATAATATTAACGTTACGAAATCAGGTATCACGTCATAATTTCGGCGAGAGAACGCCAGGTCGGAGGTAGACCAAGGTTCTTGTTACAGTCGTACACTGCCCTGGGGGTAGATTTCTTCAGCATGTTGAGTTTGGTGGATCAGGTCCGGCGTAGCTTTTCGCGTGTGCGTAGGGTCAGCAGGACAAACGAAGAGGCAGCACACGACAGGGCGAGCCGACTTGTGGCTTTGAGTATATATCAGGAGTCAGGTAGTACTAGCGCACACACAGCGACAGACAGAGGATGCATATAGTATTAGGGATATGGCGTAGTAGAGGGTATAGATATTATAGTAAGGAGCATATACATAAACACAACACACTACACATAGGTTAATTATATATTATAATATGGTGCGTGAAGGTTACTGGTAATAGCAACATACAACAGCGCACAACAAGCACACACACACACATATATTGCAACAGAAATGGCCCTTATGGGACTACTAAGTATAGGATTAGCTCAGATCCCCCATTAAAAGCCTGTTTAGTTAGATAGGTTGTTTGGTATAAGGGACGATATGTGTGTCGGGAGGTGTAGAAGACTGTGTTTTTATGCTCATACGGTGGTGAAACGAGAGATGATTCTTCTTCCTCTCCTGTACGAACAAAAGAGGAGTGGCCTTGAGCGAGAGGTGTGGCCTGAAAAGGAAGTGACACGAGGGGGGCGGAGCCTTTGGTGAGGCGGTCGCCGAGAGAAGGAGAAAAAGAAAAGGGAACAAAAAGAGTGCTGTGTGTGAAGAACAGCCAGGTTCTCGAGGCGTGCTCGGAGTCGCTTCAAAGCGAGCGAACGAAGGAGGCACCGTGTTGGATTAGCCGGGAGAGACACTGAACCGACCTGCAAGTCGGTGATTCGACCGAGAGAGGAACTGAGAGGACGAAGCGGGAGTCGGGCTTCGAGGCAGGAAGGCCGGAGAGGAGACGCCGGAACTTCGGACGGTCCCTGCTGACACCAACGGCGCGACACGTTTGTCGATCCACCTGTGGAACTCGGACCTCGACTTGGGCCTTGTCTGGAGAACAGGCCAGGCCGGGATTTGTGTGCTGCACCGTGAGAGAGATCAGCTGAGGCCCATCTTCGACTCTACGCGAGGTCAGAGCG
>CM068966.1:61011949-61046320 GCA_035128595.1 Eptatretus atami
AAGTCTCAGCCTCATCGCGGGAGATACCAATGATCTTATATGCCTTGGTTTCCACAGCGTGAAGCCGAGAAAGGTGAAATGCAGGAGCACCAGCCCAGAGGGGAGAGCAGTACTCCATCAGGCTGTGGACAAAATCTTTGTATGTGGTCAGGAGCTCAGGTGGGCCAAGGAAGGACTTTGCATGACGGAGGATTCCCAGTCGGCGACTGGCTTAGGAGGCCAGGTTGGAAATGTGGCTTTCCCAGGAAAGATAAGCAGAGAATGCCTCAATGATGTCGGGATTCCTCCAGATTTCTTTCAGTTTCCTGTTAAACAGTAGTATAGGCAACTGTTTTAAATGGTAATCATACGTGTTTGTGTTTTATAATATTTTTTTACTTCTGGTAGGTCTCTTCTTCTTCCTTGTCTTCTTCGTTTTGCTTGCCCCACAAAACACCATGATAAGCAATTTTTAACAACCAAGGAGGAAATTAGCCAATGAGCATTAACAGCCAAGGAGGAAATGGAAAGAGTCATGAGGAAATTCAACTCTTCACAAAGAAATGGACGAAAGGTTCGCTCGTTTGCACACACATGATGCCAAGTTTGGATTCTTTCTCGATGTCGAGGACTGTTGCGCCGACAATAATGACCTAAAGAAAGTGCAAATTTGGGGCATTGTACATCTCTGTTGATGAGGACAGGGCTATATGAAATTTTGGATTTCAGAATGTGCTATCAAGTGCCAACATGAAATTCAAGACCTGAAGAGCTTCTCGAATTTATTGTTCAGTATGGAGATAGAGCGTCTTCCCGATCTTCGCATTGCTATTGAGATAATGCTAACCATCCAGTTTCCATCGCCAGCTGTGAGAGATCATTCAGCAAGTTAAAACGAATACATTTCGTATTTGAGAGCCTCCAATGGTAAGGCAGACTCTTATCTTGCTCTGCTGAGTGTAGATAAGAGAAGAAACTGAAAAAATGACTTTGCACATCATAGACCAATTTGCATCAGTGAAAGCAAGGAAGGTGCAGTTGTAATTTTCTTTGTAGTGCCTAATTTGTCAATTATAAATAACGAGCTTGGGTTGTATTTTGAGCTAATTTATGGTGAGTTATTCTAAAGATGGGTGTCAGATATTTGGACAGGGCATAATTTCAGTGCTTGCCCTAGGTGCTAATTTCCGCAGATACGCCCCTGCATCATCACAAGATGTTATATTGTGTTACATACATCTATGTAATATGATGTTGGAGGGCTCTGTTGTTGATATTATTATATATATATTATATTATATATATATATATATATATATTATATATATATTTATATAAAGATTTTCCCTTTTTGCTGGATCCACCCCAGAGCTTGTCACCATTTTTCTTAGTATGATGGCATCATGTTTTTACTCTGAATCATGTCTTTTACCTGGATTGTTTTTACCATCCTATCTCAAATCAGATGTAGTCTTGAATTTTTCTTGGTAAATAAATACCCTTTAAAAAAACTATCATAAACATGAGGTTTGTGACACTTTAACATTATATAACTACTGTACTCATAATCTCCAATGTTGAGAACAAGTACAGTAAATGTAATTTTATTCAATATGATTAGTTTGTACTCTATGCCAAGGGTCGGCAACATACGGCACGTGTGCCATGTGCCATGGCACGCACAATATAAGTCTAATTAACGGCAAAGAAACTAAGTTAGTTAGAAAAAAAAAAACCCCAATTAAAAACTATGCTTGACTGCTCTGTCAATCTCTAAAATAAAAAAAAACAAGAGCTTTCATTGTGTCGTGTAAATTTGAGTCTAAATGATGCTCCCCAATGCAAGCTGTTTGATGGAGAAAGAAAAACGACTTGCTTGGATTATTTACGACATTATGTTTAGCGGGGCCAACCTATCTTGATTCACAGGAAATCTCACGATAAATGCCACTGATCACGTTTTGATTTTTTTTTTTTTGCTTTTTGTTGGACAAAATAGCATTTCCAAAGAAAGCAAAGTTTGATGTTTGCTCATTTCAGTCCTCTTGGACAGACGGATATGTATTTGTTCAACATAAAGACCATGCTGTTTGTACTCGATGTTGTGAGAGCGTTGTTTGCCTCACATCAAGTATCCAACGACATTTCAGACAAAGCATGAGAAACATTTCAAGGATGAGGCAGACAAGGTTGAGTCAAATGGGCTATAGCAAGGTACTGAAAGCAAAGCAGTCTTTACTAACGTATGTGTCAATAAAAATCAAGCCTCAGAGGGAAGTTACAAAATCGCACAATTGTGTTGCAAAACATGGAAAGCCATTTACAGATGAATATATAACAAAGGCTTTCCTCAGTTGTTCAGATGTTTGTGTTCAATGGATTGCCCAATACAGACACAATCATCGTCCAGAATTAAAGATGTACCTGTGTCTGCCAGATCAGTGTCGATATATGCATAAGAGAAACGGCAGACAATCAGCAGACGGTGGCGTTGAAAGATGCAGTGGTATTTGGTGTCGCGCTTGAGAGTTTGGATATAAATGACATATCGTGGTTAGCAGTTGTTGCGAGATACTGTGACTGAGAAGTTCGAGAAGAGCTATGCTATTTAAAACCCATGCATGGCACAACAACAGGGGAAGATATAGTGAAGACGTTGTTCATCAGTTTGGGGAAAGAGGAATTGATACCAGAAAAAAAATTCTGTGACAACAGACGGTGCCCCTGCTATGGTCAGAAAACAGAAGGGATTTGTAAAACCATTGAGCAACAAATTGGCCACCTGACAGTAAATTTGCATTCTATTATTCTTTCAAGAAAATCTTTGTGCCATGATTTCTAATTCTGAGCTTAATCATGTGATGACTACAGTGGTAAAGATAGTGAATTTTGTTGTTGCTCAATCTGCCTTGATGCACAGGCAGTTTCAAGCTCTGCTTGAGGAGATGCACAGTGCATACAAAGACATTCCACGGCACAGCAATCCCCGTTGGCTAAGCTGTGGGAAGGTTTTGGCACACTTTGTAGACTGTCTTGATGCAATCAAGATCTTTTTGTCAGAAAAAGGTCAAGACTACCAAAAACTGGTTGATGGCAAATGGGCCGAGCAACTAATGTTTCTAACTGACATCACCGTGCATCGAAACAAACTCAACCTCCATCTGTAGGGTGCAGGCCAAACTTGCCGTTTCTTTCTCAGGACATCCTGTCATCCTTCCGAGGCAAAATGAGTACCGAATGCTGGTATACTGTGTCGGAGTGCGCCCGCAGGATTGTGCCCAATAGCCAAGAGACTGCTTAAGCAGCACCAACGCTCTGCACAGAGTATGGTCCCAATCTCCTCCTCCTCCTCAGGAATTGACGTCAACCTTTGCGCTATTTCCAACATCTTAAAGAACTATCGACACATTGCACCATCAGTGTTGCCGAGATTGGAATGTACATGTAAGAACTCGTATCAGAATTTTCTGTCAGATTTCAAGATTTCCAACATTTTGGCCTGATGTTTTACTTTCCAATTAAACCAGACAACTTTGATTCCAGCGACATGGGTTTGACAGTGTTTCAGTGGATGGGTGTTGAGGATTTTGAAATGCAGCTCATCGAGTTTCAATGCTCAGACTTTTGGACGTCAAAGTTTAAGGATCTGTGGTGCGCACTTGAGGGGGATTTCCATCCTGATCTGTTGGAAGTCCTTGCCTGGGAAATTTGACTGTTTGAAGAAAGTGGCATTTTCACTGCTCTCAGCATTTGGATCTACATACCTCCGTCAACAGATATTTTCACATATGAAGTCAGTTCTCTGTCCCTCCCGGAGCTGGTTAACAACTGAACACTCAGAGGCTTGTGTGCTGTTTAAAGTATCAAACTACGAGCCCGAGATTGGAGAACTCAGCAAGGGTTTTAGAGATTAGAGAACTAAATGGTAAGATCTGCCTTTTAATTAATTTATTAATGAAGCTGCTAAAATGTAAGGTTATGTTAGGTTTTGGAGCATGTGCTAGAGCAGCGCGTCGCTGCGTCCACTTTCTGTCGGTATTCCAGGGGCCTTTGTCTGGCTATCCCCAAGGCAGATGTCTGGCCCATCCCCATCTCCTTGAGATGCCGATCAACCTGCTGCAACCACGAGGCACATGGTCATCCCGTTGGCCTACTCCACTCATGAGGGTCCCTCG
Organism: Eptatretus atami; assembly: GCA_035128595.1. Taxonomy (NCBI): domain Eukaryota; kingdom Metazoa; phylum Chordata; class Myxini; order Myxiniformes; family Myxinidae; genus Eptatretus; species Eptatretus atami. The sequence goes on from CM068966.1 coordinate 61,016,104, forward strand.
CTGAGAGAATCTGGTGAGCAGGATCAGCGTCAGGAAATCGAGCCGCATGTCCATACAGCCGCAGCTGACGCTCCCTGACTATACAGGTAACAAATCTCATTTGATTACAGATCAGCAACCGCTCGTTGAACACAAAGTCTGACCAGCAATAGCCAAGGATTCTCCAAAGAGACCTGGTACTGAAGGAGTTAAGTCTTCATCTCAGATCCCTGGTCAGAGTTCAAGTCCCACATCTGCAGAGCAAGACTGGAAGCATCAAGGACCTGAAGACTCGGACTTTTGTCCTCCAGCGTAGGTACCGACAGTGCCACACCCCATGATCCAGTGAATCCATGACTCCCCAGGCCTGACCCAGACATCTATTGACCTTTTGCTCACAGCCAGCAGAGATATGAATATCACTGCCAAGGTAAGTGAATCTCTCCGTGACCTTAACATCCTCACTACAAACAGGTACAGACAAGATAGCAGCATCCAAGATGTCATTGAAAGCCTGGATCTTGGTTTTGACTCAGGAAAGTCAAAACTTTGACTTTGACTCAGGTTTTGCCCCCCTTTTCCAGTCAGTTGGGATGATGCCTGTGCTCTAAACAGAGCAGAGAACTGCATGCAACGATACCAGGAAAGCATTTTTACCAGCCTTGAGAAGTTCAGCATGGATACCACAGATCCATGGGGCATTACCCCCTTTCAACTGATTCACCGCAGCCTGTGTTTCCTGAAATGAAGGTGGTTCACAGTTGATTGAAGGGTCAGCAATGGGAAGAATTGTACCCCTGACATCCAACTCAACAGCCGATGGGTCATCCTGATACAGCTGCTCAAAGTAACCGGCCCAGCGGGCCTTCACTTCGGATTCCTCTGTCAAGAGTTCACCACCCTCTGCTCTAACAGCAGCACACTGAGGGACGGGCTTGGAGGAACTCAATGCATGAATTCCTCTGTAAGCAGGACGAGAATTACTCATCCACAGGTGAAGTTCTACTCCTTCACAGATTCCTCAGCCACCTTGTCCACCCTCAGTGTACATACAGTTTTACACCTCAGCTCCCTGAACAGCTCAGCTCTGCCATTAAGCCTGGCCCTGTAGCTCTGGTCAACATTGGCATTCTGCATCCCTTCGGAAACAGTGCTCCTCTTTGCGTGATGGTGGGTTCCAAGACATCCACCGGCAATATCAAGGATGGTAATCTTGAAGGCACTCCACAACTCTACAGGATTCCCCAAAGCACCTAGACCTCCGAAATCCCCACTCAGCCTGTTCAAAAAATCCTCAGCTACCCTCTCATCCCTGAGCTTGTTAACATCCAGCCTAGACTGGGATGGTACCATTCTTCTGGATTTAAGCTGCAACTTCAGAGATGCTACAACAAGCCTGTGGTCGGTATTGAGGAACAGGGCCCTCTGGTAGACCCTGCGCTTCTGAATTATCCTCCAGCGACCATCAAGGAGCACATGGTCAATCTCCTTTGCCACACCACCAGCGTTCAAATACCAAGTCCAGCACTCAGGCTGTGGGCGCTGAGAGCATGAACCACCCACCCTAAGTCCACGACTTCTTCCAAAGTCAAGGAACTTAGTGCTATTCTGGTTCACTGTTCCAGACCCATGGGGATCGACACATGTCTCAATACCCATCCCTTTCAGTGCCAGTCTATGCAGTGAAATCCCCAAATCTGGAAGAGTATCTCACCTGGGGCACCGATCAACCACAGATTCGACGCGCAGATAGAATTCCTCCTTCACAGTGAGATCACTCGCCTCAGTCGTATATCTATATATATTATATATATATATATATATATATATATATTATATATATATATATATATATATATATATTGGAATGACACCAAGGAGTGATGATGTCTCAGCCTCATAATATTCTCATTGACCGGTGTTACCTCAATTATCATGGGGGTCAGCTTATTGACACAGCTACAGCAACTCCTTGAGCATGGTAATCGTCAGAGCAACCGCCGTACTAGGTGTAACCACCACCATGATCTCGCCACTATCCGGTCTCTGAACCTCAGAGAGTGCTGCAATACCGATTGTTCAAGCGCTGGAGGTAAATGATAACAGAGACAGGTGATCATCTTCTCTTATGGATGGGACATTTCAGGCAGCCACCCAAGGAACCACCTCAGTTAACCTGAGGAGACCACCATCTCGTGGTTGACAGCTCAGCACCACCCCGACACACACTACCATAATCCAACCCGGAAAGGTTACCCCGTGTTTTTTCTCCGGTCATCAAGGAGTGGGTGTCCCGAAGGCTTTGCCCCGATCCCGTCTTCCAGTGAGCTGCCCTGCGATGGGCAGCTGCACAGGAGGTACTCCCATGAAGTGGCTTTTCAGTTTTGTTTTCGTTTTTTAGTGTGTTTTGCAGAGTGAAGTGTTTTACGGTGGCCGGAGTGCAAATCCTGCCACCAACCTCCTAGGAAAGGTTACTCAGTGCAGGAGGATGTCCGCAGACGCAGTTGGGGAGCAAATATGGATGGTTGTTGGCTCACAAGGAGCTTCTCCGCCCTTTGACAGGTTTTGTTTTTAGTTCTGCTGGTTGTCCATGTACATTGTACACCCATCCTCACCAGAAAAACTGTTGGGGAGAGATGGTTTAGTCGCCGACGACTCGACCATGAAACAGTCTCGTACAAGTTTATATGGTTCCCGCAGCAAGTCATACATTTGACCTCGCTTGACATGATAGTTGTACAAAGGACTATTATTGATGTTTAAAATGTATCAATGGAATGCATACGCGCAAATGAGAGTGAAAAAGTTTCCTCTTGGCACGCCACTTATGAACGGTTGCTGACCCCTGCTCTATACCATTCTGTTAATGTCTCAGGTTTTGGTTTAATAGACCAATTTCATTTTATCTGTGGAGTTTTTTTGCAATTCAAATGGATAACGTATTTGTGGTTTCACTTTGTTATATTTCAGCAGAATTTCATATGCTTTGTCGTTGTGACTTTATGAATGTCGTTAAAATCAGTTTGGGTGTGAATACCAAAGAAAATATCTATGGCCGATGAAAAAAGTGAATTTTAAATTATGTTGTTGCTATGGACTCGGGATATATGAATGTTGCAATAATTGATATGTACGGTTGATCAGCAACTGCATAGCCTGGTGGTGGCTTAGCGGTTAGTGTGGTGACTTGGGATCCTAGGGTCCTGAGTTCGAGAAACCGTTTTCCACTGAATTAACACCAGGGGGTTGACTCAGCCTGTCATCCTTCTGCGGTCGGTGAAATGAGTACCAGTGTACTGGTAATAGGGGCACTGCATCAGTGGCACAGTTGCGCCCTGATGCAACCAGCAGCCAAAAAGAGGCAGCACACGATGGGAGCAACTCTATGGTGTTGTGCAAATTTTTAAAGGAAATAAGGATGGTTGTTTAGTTAGAAGTTAAAAATTGCGATAAAGAGTGTGTGTATAACATTACTTGTTAACGTTATTGACATTATGTCATAGTCCATATTTATTGAACAAGAGCCTTTCTTAAGTATGAAATAGAATTCTGTTGCTTTATTAAAAATACAAATCAATAAATGTACAGAATTTAGATTAACAGTTCTAAAAAAAAGGAATGAAACTACAGTGGTGTGTGTGAAATGAGTAGCTACATCGAGTTTGACTGGTTACAGGTTGCGGTTTGGTGGGGGTAGGGGATGTGGTCCATTTTAAAGGAGAGAAACTGAAAAAGGACACACCAGGAGAAAGCAGGTGTGCGGACATCTTGGACAGTAAGATGATAAAGGTGACAACGCAGTGACGAAAGCTCATCTACTTCCTAAATTTGGCAACAATCGTTTTCAGTATGATGAGAAAGAAAAATTCTCGATACCGTGGAATAAGAAAGAGAGAATTGTGGTTTAGAAAGGCAAGCACAGGAAAAACTCATGTGCGAGATAAGAATTCAGTTTTTGCATTGGCAGGCTCTCTTAGCCTTAACATTCCATTATCTTCATTGGTAATCTTTCCACAAGCTTTAACCATACTTTCATCATCAGCTTGGTCCTTCTTCCTCATTTTCACACAACGATGTATAAAAGCATATACTGTATTGAGAAGAGGTAGAGGAAAAGATAATTCTTCCCATTCAGCTTTCTGCACATGTTTTCATATCTTACACTGAAACTTTTTTTTTTAAAGGAAAAGGCATATCCAATGAGATTTATTCCAAATTGTGTGTGTAGTTTCAGAGAAGAAACAAATGCATGTTTTGGGGGAACCCCCCTCCACCCCTCCGTACACCCCCTTAGACCCCAATTTTTGAACATTGTGGACAAACTTTTTAGCTCACCTGGAAAGCAGTGTTGGCTTAGCGGTTAGGGTGGCTGGCTTGGGATCTTAGGGTCCTGAGATTGAGCCCTGTTTGCCACTGAATTAACACCAGGTGGAGTTGAATCAGACTATCATCCTTCCAAGGTTGGCAAAATGAGTAGCAGTGTTCTGGTATAATGGTTGTATCGGCGCTGTTCCATGTCTGCAACCGCAGTGCGGTAATCTTCATCCTGATGAAGCAGCACTCATGTGGAAGGGAGGAAGCTTTGACACATCATGGTTGTTGAAGGTTGTAGTGAAGATTAATTCAAATTGTGTGTGTGGTTTTGGAGAAGAAGTTGCAAGTGTTGACAGATGGACTGACGGTGACGTGCCTGGGTGTGCTCTGGCTTTCAAAAGGAATTAGCCACTGTGGCTAATCCAGGTTTAGAATGATTAGCCACAGGAGAAAGGAAATAGCCACATATTTTATTCAAAAGTTTTTTTTAGCAATATGAAATAATAAGTTAATTTAAGGCGGATGTGTGAGTTTGATGGGTGAGGTTGGTTGGATGTGTGAGTTTGATGGTGAGGTTGGTTGGATGAGTGAGTTGGATTGTTCAGATTGGTTGGATGAGTGAGTTTGACATGTGAGATTGGTTGAATGAACGACCATCATGGGAGGTGGTGATTGTGAGGGATGGTGGTGGTGGTGGTGTGGATGGTTGTGTGTGTGTTGTGTGGTGTGGGGGGGGGGGGGTATGGTCGTTGTGCCTTTAGTAGTGGTAGTGGGGATGGGGGGTGTTGTGGACCAGGATTTGGACCAACCTCATGCCAGTCAAAACTCACTCATCCAACCAATCTCACCCAACAACTTCACTCATCCAACCAATCTCACACATCAAACTCACTCATCCAAACCAATGTCACACATCAAACTCACTCATACAACCAATCTCACCCATCAACTTCACTCATCCAACCAACCAAAGTCACCCATCAAACTCACTCATCCAAACAAACTCTCTCATCCAAACAAACTCATCCTACTACAGGTACTACTACTGATTGTGTCAAAACTCACCTGGCAACCACTGACCCAACGAAGCAGTAGCGAGTAGCGCCGAATCATGCCGAATCATTCCGGAAAAAAAAAAATTAAAATAAAATTTTGAGAGAGAATCACGGGAATCATGTGTAATTTCGGTCGATTTTTTTTTACTAGAAACTATTTAAAACTACAAAGTTAGTATATATAAGCTTGTACGAAATCACGCGTGATTCCCTCATCAAAACATACAAAATGGCGGCCGTCTCAACGAAGGTTGAATTCTGTGCTAAAATCACCCAAAATTCGTCTAAAACTGGTAAAAAAAACAAACACTAAAACATGGATGAGCCACAGTGGCTAATGGGTGGTTTAAAATATTAGCACAGGTAAGGGGGATTGCCTGTGGCGACGTGGCGAGCGGCAGCGCACACCCAGCGCGCCATCCCGTAAGCTCCCCGGAACTGCGTCCCTGGTGAGCTAAAAAGGGGAAAATATAAGTATGAAATGAAAAGTTAAAAGTAGCTCAGATATATTAGTGGGAGCCCACCCCCCCCCCTCCCAAAAAGGAGCAAGGAGCTCCCCCCCCCCCCCCCCCCCAAATTGAAAAGTTGGAAGTTTATTACCTCCACATCTGAAATGGACGGAGGTTATTGTTTGTCTGTCTGTCCGTGCGCAAGATATTTAAAAACACTGTGGATGGATTTAGATGAAACATGGTGGACAGGTTGGTGTGTGACAAAGCAGATCGTTTTTGCACTCGCGAATCGTTTTTCTTCTTGCCCTATTGATTAGCCACCAGAGCAAAGATTGCTATTTCCATGAGCGAAGTGACGGGTTTTATATTCTAGTGTATTATAAATCAGGAGTGAATGTCTGTCTGTCCATCCGATCCCAAACTACTCCCTCAGTTTTGGGGCTAGCCCCATCAAACCTTCTGTGGAATGTTTTAGGGTCCCAGCGGATGTCTTAAGGTGGGTGGGACGTTTCATACATACCTCAATACAATCATGATTTTGACTTTTGATCCGTACGAAGCTGCTTCCAATCCGGAAGTAAACACAATCATGGGTTCGGTAGAAACATTCGCCGGTTTGATAATATCTCAACACATCATCGTGATTTTGTTTCGAAACGAACGACCCCGCTTTTATCCGTTCTACGGTGGGTGGGAGGTTTCCTAAATATCTCAATACAATTATGATTTTAATTTTCGATTCGTCCGAAGTGTTTTGTATCCGCCCTTTCTCGCCGTCAGATTTGGCTGTATTGGGTGTCACGTGAGAATTGTGTCTATATTCGTTTATCTCACGAGTGTTTGTATTTTGTTGCATTAATGGTATACTATTAATTATCCTCGCCGAAGGAGAGCATATTGTGTTTGGATCCATTTGTCTGTTTGTTTGTTTGTTTGTTTGTCCGCACAGAGCTTTCGTGTTTTTCTCTGCAACCACTTGATAGATTGAGACAAAACTTTCACCATGGGTATGATTACTCATGTATAATGTTTTAATGATAATTATGATGTCATAGGTCACATGGTGTGGCAACCATGTTGGAAAAACAGATTAACTTTGGACCTCTGTATCTCTGAAACTGTATAAAGGAAAAAATTGAAACTTGGCACACGACAAGTACTCTCAAGGGAAATGCTTTTTTTTTGATGACGTCATAGGTGCCTTTATTATGACGTCATAATTGCATATGTAGAATGCTACATCTGATCAGTATGAAAAATTTTGAGGGTCGTCTCGGGATAAAATGGTGATTCGGCAGCCATATTGTTTTAATTAAAAAAAAACCTTCAATAACCTTCTCTGAAGTAGCTGAAAAGATCAAGGCCAAACTTTACAAATATTACAGCCTATCTATGAGGAACAAAAGCTTCACCGTATGATGTCATAGGTCACATGGTTTGGCAGCAATATTGGATTTACCCTAAAACCTATAAAAATCCTCTCCAGAATGGCTGAACAGATTGAGGGGGATCTTCACACAAATGTTCCCCAAGCCTTGTGTGTACAAATTTGTGAAGGAATATAATTGATAGGTCACATGGTTTGGCAGTTATATTGGATTGAAGAAAATATTAAATAATGTTTTTTTTCTGGAACCGCTTAACCAATCGACGTGAAAATTCAGATTTATGGTCTCGTCGTGATGAGAAATACATATTTTAAATTTCAAATTTATCAGACGCATGGTCTGGCAGCCAGAATTATTAGATTTTTTGATATGGGTTCTTTTTGTTTTTTTATTTTATTTTTTTGAATCAGGCTCACTTGCCTGTTCCTGGATGAGTTTGAGGGTGGAGTCGTAACAGCTGAAATGTGAATCCTATCCAGGTTCGTCCTGATGACTTCATCTTTTCTTTTTTCTTGTTTGGGTTCCTTCTGATTACTCCAATGCATGACTGTACCTATTTGGCCTTCCTTTTGATTTGAATTGAATTAATTTTAATCCCATTCTGAATTCAGTTGAATAACGAACAATAATAATAAAAAAAATAACGTCATGGGTCAGGGTCAGGTGTCCGCTCAAAGCGGGGTTGCATCAAAGGGGGATGTCTTGGTACCCAGTCATCACTGCCAGCATTTATCAAGTGGCAGTTCTAATTATATCTCTCGTTAATTACGTAACACACCAATACACAAACACCACACAAAATAAGTCCTGGTGAGGGTCTGCAATCTCTGATTGCTCTTTTTCTTGTTTGTGATTTTAATGATGCTGTTTGTAATGAAAATATAGAATGCTGGTGTTTAAAGTAGAATGAGGAAATCATGGGAGGGAGGGTTTTCCCCCGTGACATTCATGGATTCTGCATTTTCAGTTTCGCCATTGGCATGCACCTTCCTTCTGTTGGGGTCAGCTGCAGTAAGTTTTTTGCCCAAGTCATTCATGAACCGGCTGTCCATGCCTGACGTTCGACTGAAGGTGTCACAGGAATGTGGAATTTATTGGTTCATGGTTTGGCATTTGCTGTTTACGCATTGCATGTTTGCTTTTTGAGCTCTCTCCCCTGCATAACACGGGTACCTCGCTACTAGCATAATATTTCAAAATGCTGTAGACGGATTCGAGTGAAACTTGGTGAACATGTTGTGTGTGTGTGTGTGTGTGTGTGTGTGTGTGTGTGTGTGTGTGTGTGTGTGTGTGTGTGTGTGTGTGACAAGGACGAAGTGATTCGATTTTGGCGATGATCTGTATCCGGATCCGAATCCAGCCTCACCCTATCAGTGGGATAGAAAATGTAAACTGTTCAGCCTGGCAGAGGTATGCACTTTCCGGAGTGCCATTGTACTTTCATTTTCATCTCACCTGGAATGTAGTTACAGGGAGCTTATGGGATGGCACGTCGTCTATCCGTCCGTCCATCCGTCAATCCGTCCATAAACACTTGCAACTTCTTTTCTGAAACTACATGCATGATTTATATGAAACTTGACCACAACCTTCATCACCTGGTATGTACTAAAGTTTTTTTCATGACATAAAAAAAAATCTGGCCTGAAGGTGGTCTGGGGGGTTGCCCTGAAAAATAGGTATTTGCTTTCTTCTCAGAAACTACACATAATTTCGATGAAACTTGACCACAACATTCATCACTCATGATGTACTAAAGTTTGTTCATGACAATAAAAAATTGGGGTCTAATGGTGTGTATGGGGGGGTTCCCACAAAAATATGTATTTGCTTTCTTCTCTGAAAGTACACATACAATTTTGTTGAAACCTGAACACAACCTTCATCACCTGTAATGTACCAAAGTTTTTTCATGCTACATGAAAACTCAGGGGCAAAGGTGGTTGGTGGGGCGGGGCGATTTACCCCCAAAATGGGTATTTGTTTTCTTCTCCGAAACTACACATAAATTTTTGATAAAACTTGACCACAACCTTCATCACCCGTGGTACCAAAGTTTGTTCACGCTATTTGAAAAGTCGGGGACTCGGGAGGTTTATGGGGTGGGTCGCCACCCAAAATAGGTCTTTATTTTCTTCTCAGAAACTACACAAACAATTTTGATCAAACTTGACCACAACCTTCATCACCCTTGATGTACCAAAGTTTGTTCACGGCATTAGAAAAACCAGGGTCTCAGGGGTTCTATGGGAGTTTTCCCCCTCAAATAGGTATTTGCTTTCTTCTTTGAAACTACACTCACAATGTTGATGAAACCTGACCACAACCTTCATCACCCATGGTGTACCAAAGATTCATTCGTGGCATCAAAAAACAATCATCTGTTTACCCCCCAAAATTGGTATTTACATTCTTCTCTGTTACATATTTTGTGGGTCATCCATGCCTACCAGTGGTTTCCTCGTTATCTTATCCTGCCGCTACCAGATGAGCGCCCAGGGATATTGCCCCTATTTTAACATTCTTGTCCTAGTGATATCTCCGAGCCTGCCACACTTTTTTCATCCCCATTTCTATCTCCATTCCCCCAATGAAATTTAGTCATTGACTTCTGGATTTTTCTTTTTAACTGGCATTGGTGTAGCGCAGGCAGGATGGGCCAAATGGCCTCGTCCTGCGTCACATTTCTTTGTTATAGCTTTGTGGCAGGCGCACACAGAGCCCAGCAGCCAGTGCGCCCAAGCCCACCCTCCAGAGCCTGGCGCCACCAAAGTCTGCCCCTAAATCCAGCCCTGCCCTGTAGACCCTTACAACCTTTAGACCCTTAGACCCTTGAGTCCTTTCTCTTGTCAGAAATGAATGGAACATTTTTCATCAATTGAGGACCTGCTCATCCTTTATAGTTTTCACTGCACAAATACAATCGAATGCACGAATGCATGGAGTTTCCATTGGCGGGTGAGTTTTGTTGTTTTTTGCTCACCTTCTTCAGCTGTTTGCACCATCCAGTTTTTGCCATTTGTATCAGAGGTGTGTTTTGTGTGGTATGTCCGTGGTCTCCCCAGTCAGACCACTCTCTCGACTCTTGACGTGCCGTGCCTCCAGATTCAATCTGTATTGTTTGTTGGATGTCGTGTCTAGTACATGCGTCCAATCAAAGTCAAATTTGTGGCCAGATTGCAGGCAATGACGTGCTATGGCTGACTGTGTTACCTTTCCAAGCCTAACTGCTCTGTCATGTCCATCTGGCCTTTGTTTCAAATTTCTTCCAATTTCACTAATGTAGTCTCTGCATGACGAATGTTAAACTACTCCGGATTTGTCACCAGCTGATGTGCTGTCCTTCAGTTTTGAAATGACATTACGGATGGTGCGTAGAGATTGTAGGCTAAACCAAACCATGCACTCTGTACTATATTGCCGATCCTTTTGGAAAGGCTTGAGTAGTACGAAAGTACACAGTGCCCAAGCATGTCTGGCTCCTTCCGTTGTCAGTTTTGGTTCATTCAGGGTGTGGAGAGTATATATGGTGTCGGACTATGTCCAATGTAGATCAGGGGAGTGCTCATCACACTCCACATGTTTAGATTTGCTCGCCGATCACATCACGTGCCTTCTGGTTGAATTGTTTGCATTAGCAGGATCACTCGTCTGGGTGGCAGACGGACGGTTGTTCTTTCAAGATTATGCGGTTTCACTGTGTGAGATATAATATGTGGCGATGCTCACCATAACGGTCAGGAAGTGCGTCTGATGTGTGTGTGTGTGTGTGTGTGTGTATACAGTATGTATATATATATATATATATATATACAGTATATATATACATATATATATATATATATATATTTAGGTGGATTAGGAAAGGAGCCACCCGAGTAAACAAACTGCATGCAGCATGCAGTGCACTCACGGCTCCAACTTTATTGCTGTAGGTAATTTGTGTACCCAGGTCCAACGGGATAGTCAGTACCATTGTCTTGGTGGTGTTGATATGCAGTCTGACTTTGGCCGCTGCTTGCACCAGTTTGATGAACATGCATTGCCCACCAGCAGCTGAGGATGAAAGAAGGGCTAGGTCATCCGCATATCCAAGAACTGACAATCTCTCCTCTGGATGGTGACTACTTGTTCTTCTGCACAGCTGAAAACCATCCTCCTCAGTTGGGATGGCGATGCGAAGTGCCCAATCAAGGAGAAGGACAAGGAGAAAAGGAGCCAAAGTATCTCCCTGAAGTACCCTGGAGGTTGTGTCAAACATCTCCAAAAGCGCATCTGGTGCAATCACAGCGGCCTTAATGTTATGGTACAAAGGAGTGATGCCACTGATGAGAGCTTGATCAACGTCATACAAACTTATGATCTTAGGAACGCATGCTCTTGACACGTTATCAAAAGCTTTGTGGAAATCAACAAAATTAGTCTGATGGATTTGTGCTTCTTCTAGGACTCTGTGAAGTGTCAAGATCTGCTGCACTGTACCTTGGCAGGGTCGGAATCCATTCTGCTCAGTTCGCATGTACCGGTCTAGCACTGGTTGTGTGCATTTCAGCAGCACTTTATTGTCTAGTTTTGCAGCACAAGACATGGACCCTATAAATGAGATGTACAACAAACAAAACCTGATCCTATCTCCCGACACAAGCCATATTTACACACTGAGGCAGGAAAATGAGAGCAAATAAATAGGAAGAACCAAACGAGGGACAAAATACGTGGACAGAAAAGAATCGTGGGTCATGACATGATGAGGTGCGTACCAATTCATGATGAGGTGCGATGAGGTGCGTATGAGGCCACAAGGTGCGTTCAGCTCAATGGTAAACCCAATCACGTGTGCAAGCATCCATGCAGGGTTGGGGTTAGCGTTAAATGGTATCTATAACATCCACCAGGTAACATTGGCAGATGAGTTTCCAGTTTTATTGGACTATCTGAGGGACAACACTTTTAGATTTGATGCCCTGCCTGTGAAGGTCTCATTCTGTCTCTCTCTCTCTCTTCTCTCTCTCTCTCTCTCTCTCTCTCTCTCTCTCTCTTTTCTCTCTTTCTCTCTCTCTCTCTCTCTCTCTCTCTCTGTCTCTCTGTCTCTCTGTCTCTCTGTCTCTCTTTGTCTCTCTCTCTCTCTGTCTCTCTGTCTCTCTGTCTCTCTGTCTCTCTGTCTCTCTGTCTCTCTGTCTCTGTCTCTGTCTCTGTCTCTGTCTCTGTCTCTCTGTCTCTGTCTCTGTCTTCTCTGTCTCTCTCTCTGTCTCTGTCTCTGTCTCTCTCTCTCTCTCACTCTCTCTCTCTCTCTGTCTCTCTCTCTGTCTCTCTTCTCTGTCTCTGTCTCTGTCTCTCTGTGTCTGTCTGTGCTCTCTGTCTGGTCTCTCTGTCTCTCTGTCTGTGTCTCTCTGTCTGTCTCTCTCCTGGTTGCATCATTGGTTGGGACACAGCTATGCTGCTGATGCAGTGTCCCTCTTACCAGTACACTGGTACTCATTTTGCCGACCTCAGAAGGATGACAGGCTGAGTCAACCTCCTGGTGTATTTTTAATTCAGCGGCCAAGGGGCTTGAACTCAGGACCCTCGGATCCCAAGCCACCACCCCAACCACTAAGCCAACACCAGGCTGTGAAGGACTAATCTGACAGTTTCTAGGTCTGTCGAGAATCGAACCCTGACTCGACAGCTTCAAGCCAAGTGAGCTACCTTTGAACAAATGAGTCAGTCACATATGTGCACATGTAGAAAACCTTTTCCTTCTTTTTCTTCATTTCACAATGACATCTCTCTGCACATCCTATTTACCAGAATCTATGCAGCCTTTATATCCACTTTTGTAAGGGATACCGTGGGATTTTTTCCATTCATACTATACCAGGCAGGGCAGACAGACTTATGATCATGTCACTAGTCCATGAGCACGCTGTTCCTTAACGGAGCTCTCCCTTCTGGTACTGCCTCCGAATGATGGTTTTAGTTGAAGAAATTGTGTCCCTATGGGGATTTATCTGAGAAGTAGAGAGAGAGAGCACTTCGATGAATTGTTTTACAAGTACTAACTCAATTATGTTGACTGCAAAACAAACATACTTTTAACTCCGGTTTAACCCCCTAACCGATATCGTAAATACAATCTTCTTGTGCAGAACTCGATCTTTTCCATCACAAAAAGGCGAAATTGGTGGAGGAGCTCAGCGGAAAGGTTGCTGCGAGAATGGATGGTCGGCCGGCTGTCCGCTCACTTTCACGAGCCCGTGGAGCGGTGTTGGCAAGACTTTCAAAGCGCGAGTGCTCGTCCCTCGCAGAGAGGCCGCAGATCCGCCGCTTCGCCATCTTACCGTCCGTCGTTCTGACTCATGACGTGAGTGTCTCTCTGCTTTTCTTGTCATCTCCATCCCATTTTGTGTTGTCGCTTTCATGATGTTGGTTGGAAATAATTATACAGTGCAGTGTCCATGGATCATTTTATTTATTTGTTTATTTTCCTTAAAGGGCATGTAACATTTATTTATATTTTTTTTTTTCTGTTGATGGGAATCCATGCATGTGCTTATTATGAAACCGTTTTAATATTGAATAATATTATCAAACTAATAAGAAACGCTGTGGTGTTGAATTTCGATTAAAACGACGACTTCAAATGGCGAGCCACACACTGTGTCCATACATTTGGGGAAAGACAGTCAGTGCAGTTTGTGTGTTTGAAAAGAAACAAACATTAAATGACTCGATCACACTCCTCTCGATTGTAAAATATTGTAAAGGTGTGTGTGTGTGTGTGTGTGTGTGTGTGTGTTGTGTTGTGTGTGTGTGTGTGTGAGTGCCACCGCCAGTGGTCATCTCTACTTATAAGTCTCTAAGACTGAACGGAGCCTTCCCCAGTCCTGAAGTATCAATCTTCACCCCATAAAGGAACCACCACTCATGGACCAAGCTGTCTCCTAATCCATGCTCTGTTTACCGAAGCCTTTCCCAGTCCTGAAGCATCAATCTTCACCCCAACAAGGAACCACGACTCATGGACCAAGCTGTCTCTTTATTCGTGCTATGTTTCCCCCTTCCTCCCCGAGAGTGGCGATGATGTAAAGCTGTGTGACCTCTCACCCCCCCAAGCCCCTAAGGGGTATGCCCGGTCTATGAGTATGCTCTTCCTTCACGGTCTCATCCTTCCTCAGTCTTTTCCTTCCTTCATGGGATAGAGTCGGCAAAACCCAACAAGCCACAATGCAAGGCCAAGGCACCTGTCGATTGGCACAACTCTGGGTGCCCTCTGCGTGGCCCGCTGCCCCACCAAAGCTGCTGCACCCGGCTCGGTTCTCACCCCATCAAAGTTGTATTCGGCGGGGTCCTGGATCTCACGGAACTCAGTCCCATGCAAGAGAAACTTGGCAAAAAGAGAGTTGCCAAAGCTTGGGTTTACGTTCTCAGCGAGAATTCCTAACGTAAAAGCATCACGGAAATGCTACAAAACTATTTTTCATCCATATATGCACATTTATTTATGACTTTGCTTATTTATGATCGGGTACCCACATTTCTCGCTTATATCTTCTAATTCTTCTTCCAAAATAAATATCAAGCAATGAAAACTAATATCTTCTTTGCCATCTTGTTATGTCAATGTCCGTTTCATGCGTGCAAGCAAATTATTTACTGTTAGGAAGAGTACCCATCCACAGTGGCGGGAAAAGCAAGAAAAAGTACCCATTCCCAGTTATGGGAAAAGTTTAAATTAATCTATCAATTTAAGTTATTCCATGGACTTTGAAAAGCTCTGAAATGCTTATACCACCCACCGCGAAATGGTGGTGCAACATCTGGCGGCGGAGGTTGGATTTGTCTAAAAAGAGTGGAGAATATCCTGCTTGTGAAATAAGACTTTGCATCAACATTATTCATGCCTGTTCTCCCATCATTTCCAAAGTGAGTGTTGAGCGTTTCAAACGCAGTGCAGGAATCGGCCGTTGTTAAGGAGAGACAAATGAACACATGGACAGACACCAGGGTTCGCAATATATAATAGATGACTTCCCTTCCAAGAAACTTCAATACAGAAAGAGACCATTCGGCCCATCAAGCCTGCACAATGGTTGCCAAACTATGACAGTGAAGGCTCGTGGAAGAACTAGAACACTGAATGGATCAGGACGCAACAAGACAAAGGGAACAGTAGAGAGGGGGGACACAAACAGCAGAGTTGAAGAACAAAATAGAGGGAGGCTTGGACAAACAATGGGTGTGGGGAGGAATGGGTTGGACAGGATGGAATCAGAAGGAAACTTCCCACCCCCTCCTCCCTATCCCCCTCCTCTCTCTCTCTCTCTCTCTCTCTCTCTCTCTCTCTCTCTCTCTCTCTCTCTCTCTCTCTCTCTCCCTCACCTCACTCTTCCTGTCCTCTCTCTCCCTTTCCTCTCCCCCCCTCCCCTCTCCCCTCTCTCTCCCCTCCCTCTTTCCCCGACCCCTCCCCCTCTCTGTGTCTGTACTCTTTCCTTTTTAAATGTTGATCATCAAACAAGGAAGCAACATGCACCATATTTCAAGCAATGGCACACACATTAATGAATCACCCAATCTGTGAAACACTGGGATGACAGTTTATAGCTGGGTCAGGATTCAACCCAGGCTACATGCGAGATAGCTTACAGGTGAGTTTTGCATATCAGGCCCAACTTTTGACAAATATTCTTTTGAAAAAAACACAACAAATCATCAATTTAAACGGTTCATTGAGCGTTCGTTTGGCGAGTGTCTTGTTGGTAAGTTAATTTTGACGACTCATTTGTTGCGTCGTAACATTCTATCTAATATAAGCTGTTTCCAAATATTACGACTTTACCATTTCAGCGACGTCGTCACCAGTTCCCAATTCAACCAGCAATTACCATGGCAATAAATATGGCCCAAGGACAAACACTACAATGAGTTCACCTTCACCTGGAAAAAACCTGTGTTTTCCCATGAACAACTGAATGTCCCTTTATCAGTTGCAACAGGATTTCAGGGCATCGGTTACGGAGGTTGTTTTCACCCCTGTCTGTCTGTTTGTTTGTCTGTTTGGTACTTGCAAAAATCGAAGATTTTTCAAGTATATTGGTTGGTCGCATGTGTTATTCTGTCTGTTTGTTTGTCTGTTTGTCTGTATGTCTGTATGTCAATCGCCTACAGGTCACAATTTTAAACCTATCTTCATGAAACTTCGCCAAATGCTGGAGTTGGTCATAATCATAAGCAAGAACCCTAATGACTTTGAGATCAAAAGGTCAAAAGGTCAACAAAGGCCAAAGGTCAACAACTTTTTCGAATTTCTAAAATCATCAATTTTCATCGGATTTACTTGAAATTTGAACAGGATTTGCAAATCAGGTCACTGAATTCAACCACCAATTATTTAATGGGCCAAAATGTCAACATTTGCCAGATTTCTAAAGTTGTCAATTTTCATCCGATTAACTTGAAATTTGAAGAGGATTTGCATATTTAGTCATTGAATTCAACCACCAATTAATTTGAAGGTAAAATTGGTTTCAGGGATTTCACAAGTTTTGTGCTATGCATGACATCTTTCTTGTTTGATTGTGTGCAAGATATCTCAAAAAGTTGTGGACGGATTCGGATGAAATTTGGTGGTCAGGTTGGGTGTTTGACGAGAATTAATTGATTAGATTTTGGTGAAGATCCGGATCCGGATCTGGCTACTATAATTTTAAAAAGTGATTCTTCACCATTGAGAGATTGGGCCAAATATGATATATAGTACAATATCTCAAAAGATTGTGGACAGATTCGGATGAAACTTGGTTGACACTTTCGATGTGTGACAAGGATGATTAGATTTTGTTGAAGATCGGGCTACAGATCCGGATACTAGAATTTTAAAAGTGGTTCGACACCATTAAGAGATTGGACCAAAAACGATAAACTGTCGGGCTACGCTCTTCGCTTATTCGCTATTCCGCGGACCCCACGTATTCGCAGTTGATAAAATGCAACCTGTTTCTACATTCGTGGCCCTGTGCTTTGCATATTTGTGGGTTTTTTTCACGCACGTATTCACGTTGTTGTTTTTTTTCACGTTTTTGCGGTGTTTTTTGTGGGAATATTCGCGAGCATTTTCGCGGTTTTTCACGGGATTTTTGATTTTTCCCTTATGAATTACAAACCGCCGGGAACCTATCCTCCTTTTCCCATTGAAACAATGCCCTGACATTTGCGGATTCGACATTCGCGGCATTTTCCAGGAACATATCCCCCGTGAACAGCACATTCCGACAGTACAGTATAGCACGATATCTCTAAAAGTTATAGACGGATTCAGACAAAACTTGTTGGACAGGTTGGCTGTGTGACAAGGACCAATTACTCCCAGTCCTTGCTTAACGTCGTGGTTATGTTCTTGTAAAACACAACGTTAACGGAAACATCATTAACGGAATCAATTTTCCCCATAAGCAATAGATAAAATACGTGAGTTACGTTCCACATCCTCCCTTTGCCCCCATAAAATATATTACATATGCATAAATTCAATGGAATTTTTATAGAAAATATATATTATACATCCAAAAAGAAAGATAAACTAAATTTATGTTGAATCAATAAGATAATACAATCATACAGCAAAAACACTTAAGCACGCACGTAACCTGCGGAATTTTCAATGATAAAGTATCAGTGTGTACGTGCACAAAATCTCCAGCACAAACTGGCCATTTTCATAACCTGTGGCTTTATTTCTGGGCCTTGTTGATCATGGAGTTTCCCTCCAACAGGTGATGCTATGAGCTGCAATCACTGTGACTGTGAAACGCACCGATTCTTCAGTTGTACCTTTAATGCTCCGATCCATCGGGACTACATTTACTACTTTTGTCTTCTCAGTCACGTCCTTAAGCTCTGAGTGTTGATTACTCACTCTTGTCTTCAAACCATTGCAAATTTGAGCATTAAGTACTCACCATACATCATTCTAAGCGAGCCTCATTCATCACGTCCCTCGAAACCTTTTTAAATTCCATGTAAGCTTTTATGAAGAAAACTGAAATACTATAGTCTCAAATATTACTCGATCGTAAAAATGATTCCCGATACAATGTAAATCAGCCCTCAAAAAAATCCCATTTCACAATGATCTGGTCATCAATTAATTGCTCATTGTGTTAAGGATATTCATGCTTGTCCATTCATAACTATGTTCATCTTTACTGCAGCCACTGCCCTGGCACGTTGAGGTCCCAGACTATGAAGCCATTTTGGAGGAGTTGAAGCTACAAATAAAGGAAGATCCCTTGGTGGATCTGCTGGAGTTTCCACCTGATGACATCTCTGTAGGTTTATTTTCACCGGCAGCTTCTCTGTCATACTTCTATCTATCTATCCTGTAAACTCACCCTTTCGTCAACTTTGAAGCTAGCTGCCAACTTGAAGGCTTGTATAATTTTATAGGTTCAATGAGAAAAGTCAAACATCAAAAAATATTATCTGGTTGAGTTTTCCAAAAACGAAATGTTCGTTGCAAAGCAGCATAGGATGCCGCAACATGAATGGGTCGACATTTGTTTGCATATGATAAGAGAACCTCGTTTAGATGCACTACACACTTTCTGTATCGTTCGCCTTCAGGTGCAAAGTAAACCTCGGCAGAACAGAGCAGCAACGTGCTTCCCAGAAGGCACGTCGGAGAAGGAGAGTGGAAACCTCTTGGTCGAAGAGGTAACGATCCACGATGATGATTCCTGTTTCTTTTGTCATCCTGGTAATCCACTCAATCGTTCCTTTTGAAATTTTAACATCATTACCTCCCAATGTATATAAATGTTACCTTAATACCCAGTCCAATGTGACCTTTAATTAATTTGGATTCCTCACGAGAAATGGCAAAGTTTAGTCTCGGCCTTCTAACAAGCTTTACACTAACTAGGTAAAAAAAAAGGTTTTAATTATTCAGACCCACGTTCCTGTTTCAGTGTCTGAAGACTTATAATTCACCTGAAAATCTTGTCTGCTACAACTACAAAGATTATTCTGGAGACTTTCAACATTTACCAAAGTAAGTTTGTTTTTTTTAACGTTAGTGTTTACTCATCTCATAATATTCCAGTCTCTCCAACTGTCTTCCTTTGACTCGCCAATCTCTCAGAATGTTCATCTCTCAATCATTTCAATCAATCTCAATCATCCAACATCATCTCAATCATCAATCAGAACACATTTTTGTGCTTCCGCAGCCGAAGGCCAGAAGCATTATGTTTTCAGGTTGTCCCTCTGCAGGTTTTTGGATTTTTGTTGCCACGATATATTGTGAACCAATGAAGGGATTTCAACCAAATTTGGTGCAAGTATGGACTGGAATACAACCTCTCCTGGTTAAGCTTCCAAAATCCATGCTTACTGCACACCTTAACTCTTCTATTCCTCGCTTCTCTCGTATATGGAACTACGTTCCAGAGGCTGTTCTGTCTCACTCTTCCATCTTAGACTTCAAGCAAGTAGTTCACCACCATAGCTCTTATCATCCCCATTGCTGACCCATGATCTTTATTACCCCCCATTAACCTTTCCTGACCCGACAATCTTACTTGCTAGTTTCAATGTTTCCTCCCATCCTCCCTCTCCTGTTGGGTTTTCACTGACAATGTCGTATTTCATGAAATTCTGTCATAAAAACATGAAGAAATGAATAGAAATTGTCAGTGACTTGAAACTACACAACATTCAAATAGAAAATGTTAAGATATAAATATGAGCTATGTCAGTTAAAAATGTGTCGTTACATGAGATATTTATTTGAAAACATGAAAAGGCATGGATTGCATTAACATGCCTGTGACTGTGATATGACAGATAGAGCAACGGAGTTATTTATTGAAAAGGCGAGGATATAATTAACATGCTTGCAAACTGTGATATGATATTTGAAATGGGAGTATTGTTAAACATAGAACAGAATAGGAGCCTCCCTCCATCCCCACCCCGTTTAGAATCCCGTGCGGGCGCGGGCAACTTGCTGGTTTGACATTGTGAGGTGAGTGAGGAGGAAGTAAACGTAAGGTTTTTGTGAATTGCCTCCACTTGCCTGTTTGTACAGAGTTGATCTGCAGAGACATTTCCTTGTTCCACATGTCTACGAAGTGGATCTTGATACAGACAAGGAGGAGGTAAGACTGAAAGGGACAGATTGTTTGTGATTTAATTTGAAGGATTTTATAAATTGCTTTTGTATTTTTCATGAATGTAGTCCTTTTTCATCTTTTACTCACGTTTTTGAGAGCTATGCATTGTTTTGAGGATTGTGTGCTTGCTGACAAAAGTGTTTTGAAGGAGTTTTTTTTGCGATTTGATGATATTACAACTTCTTGCCAAATGTGGCTCTTGATTGTTATTACCTATTGAGAACCACACAAATGATTTCTTGCTTTAAGTCATGTCATTCTTACGGAATCGAAACTTTATAAAGACCGATAATGCATTTTACATCATTTGTTACTGCCATTTTCTTTTGCATCAATTTATTGATTGTATTTTCTTGGCCTGTTCCACTTGACCAGGAGAATGGTGGAGTGGCCTCACAGATGGCAATTGTGTTAAAGAAGGGCTGGTTACACAAAGGAAACTTTACAAACAGCAGCAATTCCGTCACCATGAAGGTCTGTTGAGATAAGGTCAATATGTTCAGTGAGGATACTCACGATCCAGTCACTTGGAAATTAATCTGCTTTCATTCTTTAATCTTTGTGCAATATTATTTTCTTCATAACACCAGATCAACCGCACACATTGTCAACCCAGTACCCTACCTGATTGTGCCTCAAAACATTGCATCAGCGTAATATATATAATATACCAGCAAATACCACCCATCACTTTACTGACGGGAATACTAAGAGGGGGATAGAGAGAGAGAGAGAGAGAGAGAGAGAGAGAGAGAGAGGAGTAGGGGGAGTGAGGAAGTGGAGGGGAAAGAGAGAGGAGGAGGGAGTGCAAGGATGGGTGGCGAAGTGAGAAGGAAGGGAGAATGAGGAGGGTGGGGAAGGGAAGGCAGCATGAGATGAGAGGAAGGGGAGGCAGATGTGTGATGGAGAGGTAATTACGATTCATACCGTCTCATCAAAATGATTCTGCATAGAATAACAGTGAAGATGGAAACAAAATATTGTCTGAAATCCATTTTCGACCAGTCACACTATCAATACCGTGCAGAGGCAAACCCCGCTTGACATGTCTGGAAACAAACTTCTGTCCAGAGATAAACACCACCTGGCACATCCGGAGATAAACATCACCCAGACACATCTGGGGAGAAACAAACACTGCCGGACAGGTCCATAGACAAACACCGCTTGGACATGTCTGGAGAGCAATACTCTGTCCAGAGATAAACACCACCTGGACACATCCGGAGATAAACATCACCCGGACGCATCTGGGGAGAAAGAAACACTGCCCGGACAGGTCCAGAGACAAACACCGTCTGGAGATAAACACCACCCTGACATGTCCGGAGACAAACATGGACATGTCCTGAGACAAACATCGTCTGGACATAAGCACCACCTGCACACGACCGGAGACAAACACCGTCTGGAGATAAACACTTCCCAGACACATTCGGAGATAAACAAACACCACCTCGACAGGTCCAGAAACAAACACCGTCTGGAGATAAACACTGCCCGGCCACATCCGGAGATTAACATCACCGCCTGGACAGGTCCAGAGACAAACATCATCTGGACATAAACACCACCTGAACACGTCCGGAGACAAACACCACACAGAGATAAATGCCACCCGGACATGTCCGGAAACAAACAAACACCGCCCAGTCAGGTCCAGAGACAAATACCGTCCAGACATAATCACCACCCGAACACGTCGAGAGAGAGAGAGAGAGAGAGAGAGAGAGAGAGAGAGAGAGAGAGAGAGAGAGAGAGAGAGAGAGAGAGAGAGAGAGAGAGAGAGAGAGAGATATATATATATATATATATATATATATATATATATATAGGAGTTAGGAGAGAGAAAATGTTATGATTTATGAAACACACACACCCACACGTGCTTGGCCGATATCGGCAATTTTTCGGGAATCCGCAGATTGGAGTCAATGTGATTACCGACGACAGTGCGTACTGTATATAACCCAAAAATCTTGAGTAGCTTTCACCCTTGTTTTGGGGGAATTTCAATAAACAAATTATAAAAACAATGTTGTGTTATAGATGTTTCAGGGAGATGTGCATAAACATTAATGTTTATAAACATTGATTTTTGATTAATATTTTGATGTTTATACATTAATATAAACATTGATGTTTATAAACAGCTGCCAATCGTCATGTGACGGGTGGAAAAAAAATTGGCTCTGTAATTTAGAAAACACGTTAATCCAGCAAACGGCTCAGGAATCTGGTGTTATGAAATATATTTTGCTTTGAAACTCACAAAGAGAAACCATATAACCTTTGTAAAACAAATCCGGTTCATATAAAATAACCAATTGCTTTAGAAACAGTCACGAGGACAAAGGAAAAAGTGATCACTCGTACGCTGCTGATGTTGAAATTTAAAACCTCCATAAGACACGGGATGAAACTTTGCCACCACGGCGGCGCCCATAACCAAGCATGCAGGCATGCACACACACCCACGGAGAGTCCCTTTACAGATCCGAATCTCCCCATATTTACCTCGACCTTGTAACAACTGCCAACTGTACATCTCAATCGGGACGGGAACTGTACTGCTATCGACTGGAGGGCGCTCAGCAAGTGGCTTAAGCACTCAAGCAAGCACTCCAATTAAATGGTTGATAAGGAACAGCTGGCTTGGCAAGTGATAGCTGATTGGGAATGGCAAAAAAACGAAACATCGCCAATTTCATAACATTTTCAGATTTCACTCCAGATTTCGAGTTATTTAGTCCATACGATCTGATCCTCCAAATGCAAATAATATTTCGATGACATACTTTAATTAGTCCCTGAGAGTAGATCGTGGAAAATCGCATCATATAATGCATGAAATTGCTCCAAACTCCTTATTTGAAAACTACAGCACTTACAAAAGTGATGTACACAGCGATTCATACCTATGATGAACAGGCATTCGATGATATCAGTGAGAAAAGTGAAAAAAAACAAACATTTTGAGCACTTTATCATTAACAAACCATTACGGCCTGTTCCAACCCGAGGCATTGTTGAGCAGGACAAACTAACTAGCGAATTAAGACCCCAGGGAGGTAACCGAGGATGCGCCTTAAGACCCTATCGAGAGCGGAGTGTCCAAGGATGTGCCTGGTAAAGGATATAATTAAATAAGGCCGTTAATTAATTATCTTCAAAGGGGTGTTTTAATTATCCCAACCACCCAGTTTTCATTCATTGACGTCCTTGGAGTTCCCTTAGTATGCACGCAAAGTTTTAGGCTGCCACACACACACACACACACAACGAACTGAAACACACTCACATTTATTACAGCGCGTGCGCTGTATACAATTGCACCGAGTTTGAAATGTCCCCGGTGTCCCCCCCCCCCCACGTGCCTCAAGTGAGCCAATGACGGCCGTCCGGTAGATGGCAGTGCGTAACCTCGACGGAATGGCGACAATTGACGGAAATACCCGAGTATTTCAATGGAAATTTGTGAAACTAATGTGTTATATATGTTTTCAATGGAAATTTTGAAACTAATGTGTTATAATATGTTTTCAATGGAAATTTGTGAAACTAACGTGTTATATATGTGAAAACCATTGAATTTATTGCTTGACGGAAAAAAACAACCAAGAAACGCTCCCCTCTCATCTACGAATGAACGAAAGACGTCATTTCCGCCCACCATGGCATTTCGCGCCGAACGCTGAAAGCTAAGTTCTTCTTATGCCATCATTCTCTTTAATATTAGCCATAAACAAGTGTTTCATCATGCATTAGTAGTTGAAATTTACTTACAATTATGGCAGATATTGGTGGCAAAGTGATAAGTGGTTCTTTCAATAACATTAGTGTACTCATTTGCTTCACCACACGCGCTGTATTGAAGGATTTCACTTGTTATTTTAGATATATACCCACGTACATATGCACACGTACACATGTAACACACACAAACACACACACACACACACACTCATGTACACACCATATACACCACTCACAAACACACCCCATACAAACATGCACACTCACCCTGACAACACACACACGATATACACAAACATACACACACTCACACTGACACCACACACACACACACACACACACACACCACACACACACACACGTAGGACTGTGTGCGTATATATGGTGTGTGTGTGTTGTGTGTGTGTGTATATATATGGTGTGTGTGTGTGTGTGTGTGGTGTCAGTGTGAGTGTGTGTGTGTTGTATGGTGTATGTGTGTGTTTGTGTGTGTGTGTATATATATATATATACATATATATATTGTTACGAATTTGGGAATTCGATTGCACACAACATACAGGTTCTTTAGTCAGCTATGTCGATAAGTGCTTGTTCCTAGATAGCTCACCTTCCATTGTTTAAATGTTCAGAAATGATTAGATGCGCTGCGGATCGATTTAATAGTTAGGGAACGAAGAATGGAGACATCCCTCCCCCTCTTCTGCGAAGAGCAAGAACCACCCTGCCGTCCCGTGACTCATGATGTCAACAACTCCCTCCCACCTGTGGCTGAGCGGGGGATGGAGCACGAGGGCATGAGTCATGCCGGGATCGGGGGAAGGGCGGGAGAAGGATAAGAGGAGATCTTTTTCTTTTGTTCGTGGGCAGAGTTGGAGAAGGGAGTTGAGGGGAGTCGTTCAGCAGACCGTCGGGTCCTGCTTGGCTTGCGTTAGGGTTGAGGCCTGCGGAAGCTTTTTGCTTCGGCTGGCTCAGTGAGCTTCGGCTGAGGCCTGGCTCGGGAGGAGGCTTTTTGAGGCTCTTTGCTTTGACGGTTCCGTGAGCTTCGGCTTCTGCTTGGCTCGGGAGAGCTTTTGCTTCAAGCTGCCCTGTTTGGAAGGAAGTTAAGCCGGTCGCTCGGCTCGAGCTGCGAGTGGTGGCTTATTCTTCTTGGTTCGTGGAGCTCTTTGTTCTCCATTTTGGTTCCCGGCTTGGTGCGACTCATCGACCTCTTCTCGTGGAGGTTGTTCCTCGGGGAAGCGACGCATCGACGGGAAGGATCGGTTCCTCGTCTCACCAGCACGTGTTGAGAAGCGCGGGAGGATTCGCGGGAGCTCGGGAAGGATCGCGGCTCGGCGATTGGGTCCAGCTCGCTCTCGCTGGAGCCCGGGTCCGAACAACTTGAAGACCACACGAGGTGGAGAGGTTCAGGCTCTGGGTTTCAGCTCACCTGTCCTCCGAGCTGGAGCTCGTTATTAAAGGCCTCTGCCACCATTTCTTGGGTGTGTGTGTGTGCGTACGTGTGTCCGTGTGCCCGTCTAATAAGTAGGAACTGCTGTTAAGTGCAAGTGACTGTACATAATAAGTAGACGGTTGTAGTTCTTTTGTTGTGCTTTTGTTGCTTGTATAATTGCATACGTGTTTTGCCTTGTTTAATTGCATACGTGCTTTATTATAATAAATGTCCTTGTGTGAATGTAAACCTGTTCGTTGCGTCCATTCCCTCATTGAACTGCCCCATCTTGCACTCAGAATATAGTTGGTTTTTAAATAGCCGGTAAAGTGATCGGGTCCAACGGACTGCGTAATAATACCCTGTTGGTTATCCCAAAAGGAAGCGAGCTGCTTAAGCGGCTTGTTTCCAAGCGGTCCCATTGAGGTACAATCTCTCGGTAACCTACCTGCGCGAATAATTAGGTAAATCGAAGATTTGGCGATCGGACCCTGTAGGCGCGGTTAGAGTGCGGACAAGGTTGTGGTGGATTAAAAACCCACCCGTGAGCTGGTTTCTGGCGTTGTTCCAGAAAGTCATGACTGGATTTTCCGTTCGGTGGGCGAAGCGACCGCTATTGGTTAGATGCGGTCGTTCACGCCGACGGGCGGGAAATTGTACAACAATAATATATATTATATATATATATATATATATATATACATACATACATACACACACACACACACACACACATATATGTAGGACTGTGTGCGTATATATGGTGTGTGTGTGTGTGTGGTGTCAGTGTGAGTGTGTGTGTGTTTGTATGGTGTATGTTTGTGTATATGGTGTGTGTTGTCAGTGTGAGTGTGCATGTTTTGTAGGGTCTGTCACAGCCACACACACACACACACACACACACACACACACACACACACACACAGGTAGGGCTGTGTCCAATGGAGATCTAGGAGCACTCGTCACACTCCACATGTTTTGATATACATATATATATATATTATATATATATATATGTATATATACATACATCCATATGATACTGTTATATATAGATTTGTGTGTGTGTGTGTGTGTGTGTGTGTGTGTGTGGTGTATCACTCACACTGTGCATAGATTACAGAGAAGCAGTTGTAGCCAACACTTATCAGTCATCATTATTTCCTGTCTCCATTGTTTACATTCCTTTTCCCTCTTCAGCCACATTAACTTTTGAGCAACATTTCTGCCCTAATTACTATCTCAACATCATTGTGTTACTCGCTCAGTGGAAAGGCAAAACTTCCGTGCGTTATTACTTAACATGCTTTGTGTTGATGTTGTGCCTTATTTGCTATTGGTTGATTTCATTTTGACTTTTAGAGAGTATTGTTTGATCTAGGAATACACTTTGTGAGTGGACACCTATTGATTAACCTTGTCTCTGGCAGTGATTGATAAAAAGCATTTCGTGAGCAATCTCGTATTGATCACCCACAAACAAGCAGAGGCAGCGGGCCTATTGCTCTGCCATCGCAGACATGTTGAAGGACACCTTGTTTTCTCCTGCCTGCCTTCTGGTTTTGCTCTCACAAACACCACCATTTTACCGTGTACTTCCTTTTAACTCTCCGGCCTCTCTCACCTTTACATGTTCCAGTAACTCTCTCTTAGTTGAACTTATATAATCCAGACTTACTGCTCACTTCCACTTCTTCCTTCCTCTTCTCTCCCCCTGTGGAACCACCCATCTGAATCTGTTCAACCACACTCTTCCCCCATGAGCTTCAAGACGGCAGTTCACCACCATGTCATCTTCCATCTCTACCTGTGATCCTTTCTTCCCCCATTAACCTTCCCCTACTCACTTTTCTTACCGGCAAGTTACTATCTTTTATTCTCTCTCCTCTTTTTCCTGTGCATTCTCCTGTTTGTTTGTGTTTGAGAGTATCCTCATGACCTCATGGTCACTGCATGACCCTTCTATCTCTGACAACTTGCTCTTCCATAACCATAAATTTTGTAAATGTGTTTCAGAGATAAAAACTTGTTCAAAATCTGCTTTAATCCCCTCATTGTACGTTGTCCTTATGGTTGGAAATACAGTTGATACACTTATTTTTTTAAAAGTAAGGAGGCTTTGTTTTTATATGTAGCGCCACATCGAATGAAGAAACTTGTATGCAACGGTTAGCAGAAGTTCACGGTAAAATTGTGGTGTTTGTGGTAAATAGTGGAGGTCTTTCATGACATTATCTGTAGGAACAGTAAAGGATTCTGTATCATGAGGAATTTTAAGAATGGAGGTTATTTTCTCAATTGTTTTCCCAATGATTAATATTGGAGGCTGGAAGATAGACGTCTAACTCACTAACAAAAGTGGCAGACAACACCAACCTTCATCGTGCAATGTAAGCATTTATGTGTTTAATTCCAAGAAGGCTAAACGTACCTTTGAAGAAGGAATGATAGGAATAAATGGTGTTTGGAAACTACAGCTTGAGTACTCTACATTGTCACTACAAACTAAAGGTCGCATGACTATAGCACACAATAAGGGACCTGAGACTCAACACTTGATTGTTATTTTGTAACCACATGAATGATCTACAGTACAACATACACATAATTTCACTTGGAACTACAATGCACCACATGGAATGTACCTTAATTAAAATATGTGCATGTTTAATTATCTTTTTTTGTACACCAACTTGAGGCTCATGTAAAAGCTAATACACAGAAATAGATAACAAGGCAGGAGACAAGAGGGGCGGGAGAGGGAAGCAGAAAATAGTGGGGAACAAAGACAATCGTGGATCTGTAGAAGGGAGAGGGATGGGGCGGGGTACACGAGATAAACAAGATGTGACTACAGGGACTTTCAGGAAGGAAAACAGGGAATTTGAAGGAGGTGGGTTTGGGGTGGATTAACAGGGGTAGAAAGATCGAGGTTTGGATGGGGAAGTAACAAATGGTGCTCGTGAACAGCTGTTTTGAAGGCCTGGGGAGGAAGAATGGGATTGACAGAGTTGAAGGGGTTTGTTCCAAAGGCAGGGAAAAAGAGGAATGGAAAGAGTGAAGGTGAGCAGTGATTCGTGATTTTGGGAGTTCACCAGAAGGGGTTTTTTGGCAGACCTTCAGTGCTCAGCGGAAATATGGGGGGGGACAGATTACATACAGCCGGGGGAGGGGGCAAGGCCAGAGACGAGATGAGGAAGACAGAAAGACCACTGACCTGCCTCGGTTGAGAGAGTGAAGGACCCAAAGACTTTGCTTCATCGCGGGAGATACCAATGATCCTAAAAGCCTTGGTTTCCATAGCGTGAAGTCAAGAAAGGTGTGAGGCAGGAGCACCACCCCAGAAAGGGGGGAGCAGTACTCCATCAGACTGCGGATGAAAGCTTTGCAAGTGGTTAGAAGCTCAGGTGTGCCAAGGAAGGACTTTGCATGACATAGGATGCCCAGTCGTTAACTGACTTTGGAGGCCAGCTTGGAGATGTGGCTTTCCTAGGAAAGATCATGGCAGATATTCTGTGACATTGTAATTAATTAACCGATATCGAGTCAACTTCATGTGATAATACAGACGGGTCATATGATAATCCATCTAATGTTCATGTGATCATCCAGACGGGTCATATGATAACCCAAAATGTTCATCTGATAATCTAACGGAAGACCAAGAAGGAACCCGAAGCAGTAAAGAGCAAAGATGGAGTCATCAGGAGGAACCTGGATAGGATTCGGGTTTCAGCTGCTCTTCCACTACCCTCAAACCCATCCAGGCACAGTCAAGTGAGCCTTAGAGAAAAATTTCTGCAATAATTCACTTCTCCTTCGAGAGATAGATAACGAAAGAGAGGAATGGAGAGAGAAAAAGAGATGAAAGAGAAGAAAAATCAAGAATTCGAATGAATCAGGAGAATTGTGAAAAAAAATTAGAAAGAAATGTGAAAGGAACAAAAAACAAAGATGTCGGGAAGAACCCGGACAGATAGATTTCAGCAGTTACTTCCATGCTCAGAAATCGCAGCAACAATATAAGTTACCAGAGTCCATTCGGCGGGGAAGCACGTCCAACACAGCATTCAGGATGTGGTAAAACTATAATGAAAACGGAAGACAGAAGAAAAAAGAGTAAAGTGAAGATGTAAGAGCAAAGCTGGTAATTGTGGTTTAACAAAGATTCAAAGATGGTAAAGAGTAAGGTTATTATATATAAATCTATATAAAATATATATTTATGTTTATATATTATATATAAATATATTATATATACCACTATTTATATTTATACTTATCTTAATATATATATATTATTAGGTTGTGTTGTGGTGTTGTGTGTTGTCGTGTGTGTTGGTGTGTGTGTGTGAGTGTGTGTGTGTGTGATGTGTTGTAGTCACTCACACTGTGTCATAGATTTACAGAGAAGCAGTTGGCAGCAACACTTATCAGTTCATTTTTCTGTCTCCTTGTTTTTACATTCCTTTTCCCTCTTCACCACATTAACTTTTGAGCAACATTTCTGCCCTAATTACTATCTCAACATCATTGTGTTACTGTTACTCAACATCATACTATCATCAACATCATTTCTGCCCTACACACATATATATTATATACAGTATATACAATATATACTGTATATATATTGTTACGGCTGTGGAAATTCGCATTACACCATGAAGGGCCCGTAGGTGAGATATCT
>CM068966.1:61046345-61063876 GCA_035128595.1 Eptatretus atami
CAGTAACAAATTGGTGTCTGACAGCTGTTTTGAAGGCCTGAGGAAGAAGGATTGAAACAGATGATGAGGGTTTGTTCAAAGGCCAGGAAAAAAAGGATGATAAGAGTGAAGTCGTGAGAGTTGATTCGTTGTTTTGGATGTCACCAGAAGGTTTTTGCAGACACCTCGGCTCAGCGGACAATATGCGGGGCAGAGACATACAGCCGGGGGAGTGGGGGGTGGGCTAAGCCAGAACGAGATGGAGGAAGACAGAAAGCACAGCTGACCTTGTCCTCCAGGGTGAGAGAGTTAGATAAAAGACCCAAGCACTCTTGCTTCATCGCGGGATGATACCAACTTGATCCTAAAAAGCCTTGGTTTCCCATGCTCGTAACAGTCAAAAAAGGTCACGTGAGCGATGGATGTCACCACCCCTAGATTAAGGGTGGCGCAGTACTAATCCATTTCCGAGATCTGCTGATGAAAGCTTTGCAAGTGGTTAGAAGCTCATTGTTAGTCCAGAAATATGACTTTTGCTGACATGGACTTGCCCGCTGTTAATCTCGACTTTTGTTTGAGCCAGCCTCTGGAGATTGCTCTCCTAGGAAAATCATCAGATATTCTGTGACATTGTAATTAATATAATCCGAATCATTCATACTTCATGGATAATACAAGACGGGTCATATATCAATCCATCTAATTTTCATTGATCATCCACGGTCATATGATACCCAAAATGTATCATCGACTAATTCTAATCGATGAAACAAGAAGGAACCCGAATCAGTAAAGAGCAAAGATGATGCGATCAGGAGCTAACCTGCGATAGGATTCGCGGGTTCAGCTGCTCTTCCACTTACCTGCTCAAACCATCATCCGAGCACGTCATATGTGAGTCCTTATGAGAAGAAATTATCTGCAAATAATTCATCTTCTCCTTCCGAGATATAGATAATCGAAAGAGAGAATGGAGAAGAAAAAAGAGTATGCTACAAGAGAAGAAAACACAGCAAGATTATTCGAAGAAATCAGAGAGAATTGCTGAAAATAACAATAGAAAGAATTTGAAAGGAGCACCAAACAAACAAATGCTTCGGTGAAGAACCCGACATTATATTGATGTTCATGCGAGTTACTTTCCAGGCTTCAAACGCGAGCAAACATAATATAACTATCCAGAGATCCATCGGCGAGGGTATAGTCACAGTCCACACAGCTATTCAGGAGTGGTACAAAACATTAATGAAACGGAAAAGAACCACAGAAGGAAAAAAAAAAGTTAATGTGATGAATAAGAAGTAAGATCAAATGTAGGTTATATTGTAGGTAACAAAGATCAAAAGATGTTAAAGATGTTAAAGCATTAGATATAACATAGATTAAAATATATTTATTATAATAAAATAATTATATACATATAACTATATATATATATAAATTATTAATGATACACATATTTATATTTATACACATAGTATATTATATATATATATGATCATATTTATTGGTGTGGCGTGTGTGTGGTGGTCGGTGGGGTTGTGCGTGTGTGTAGTTGTGTTGTGTGTGTGTGTGGTGGTCACTCAACTGTGCATAGATACAGAGAAGCAGTTAGTCCAATCACTTATCATTCATCATTATCCGTCTCCATTGTTACATTCCCTTTCCCTCTTCACCACATAAACTTTTGAGCCAACATTTTCGCCCTAAATGACTTATCTCACATTCATTGTGTACTGTTACGCCAAATCAACTATCTCAACTATATTTCTCCTTTACACCACAATATTATTATATAACAGTATATACAATATATACTGTAAAATTGTTACGGGGGGGGGGGGGGGGGGACTGTGGAATTCGCATAACCATGAAGGCCCGTAGTGAGATATCTCAAGTATCATGTGTAGTAGCCCCAAACCCGTGTTTAGAGGGAATTAATGTGATTTCATTCGGGCTGCGACGTTTGAGTCAGTCGTTTTTTCTCTTCTATCTTTTATTTTCAAAACAACAACAATTTTCAACAACCACGCCATCCCCCCATCACAGCCAACCACACGTGCCACCACGCCACCGCCACATCTACGCTACTGACATCTTCCCACTACGAACCGGCAAACAAAGGCCCGAGAGGAACTGCGAGCTGCGGGCAGGTTTCCCCGCCTGTTCTTTCCGTTACTTGCCCGCGCTTGGTAGGTCGGAAATGCGATGCAGGTCCAAAGGTCAAAGGTGAGAAAGTGGGGGCCTCTTTCTGTGGAGGGAATTAATGCTTCTGAGGCTCCAAGCCAAAGCATCTGACTCCCTCGGCCACTCGGACGGGTGAGGGTGAGTGGCGACGGAAAGCGTGAGTGGCACGCCCCTTCGAACTTCTCAAAAGCTCGAAGGAGGCGGGTTCACGTAAAACGATGCGGGCCGGAAGTGCGGAGTCCCGCGCGTGATAGAATTGCCGAGACACGGGGTCGCGGGCTAGGGTCGTCCGTCGTGCTATGCCAGCACTTCTCCTCTTCGCGCTCTCGCTCTCGCTCACCTTCTGCTTCGGTCGTGGCCGCTGGCACTGTCCTCGGCCCCTGATAGACGCGGGCCAGCGGGCACAGCGCGAACAGGAGATCCCGCATGGGCGGGGGATCCGAGGCGCGAGGAAGTCACCAAGGTATATCCACTAGCTGAGCACGACGAAGCGAGCATATGGAACAATAGCACCATTCTCCCGCTCCCCCCCTGCTACTCCCACTGCTTAATTCGCGCGGGACTCCCCGTTCCGCCCTGCCCCGGTACCGATAGCGCCGGAAACGCCGCCCGCTGCGTGAGCGGCCCAACACGTGCCGCGCGTTTAGGCCACGGAGTTACTTCTGGAGCACTTACCCAGCAGGGACGCCTGTCTAGCTGCAGGCGGGCCCGTGCTGCGCGACCTCCACGCCGTTCCCTCCACCCCGCGTCCTCCGGTACGACCGCCATCTGTTGGTACGAGAGGGACCTCAGGTCAGCCGAAAGTGGAAGTCACTATTTTTCTTTCCCGGGCGATTTGGTAGGAGTATCCTGTGCCGTCTCCGTTAAATGTAGAACTGTTAATGTTTGCCTGCCGTGCGTTTATGCTTTGTGGGTCTTGGATGTGCCAGATTTGATTGGTGTATTCAGCCTTCCCAAAGAAGATGCTCGTTGCCTTTGTTATAGTCTATAGCTCCCATCTTTTGTATCCTCACGCTTCTTGGACCGGCTGTATAGTTGGACTCGTCTTTCGTCCATCGCTGCGTTGCTTCTCGTGCGAAATCACAAATTCCAGCTTGCAAGACGCTTTGTAAGCTGGGATGCCAGCTGTCTGTATACCTTTGTTGTCTTTTTTCTCTTCATGTATTCTTCTCATACGTCCTAGAGATCATCACGCGGTAGAAGGTTATAAACCGCCCCTATCGCTCGCACGGGTTCTCCCTCTGCACTCGGCGCCACTTTGTTCTCCCAGTTCGTTTGTAATTTAGCTTGGCGAAAATGCATGTCAGTACGGGGTCATACATTTCGTCGCACATGCATGGAACGGTTTAATTGCGTCGTCTGATCTCTCGATTTAATTATCGTGACACGTGTGCCGCTTCACGATGCGTGGTATGCTCGTTGCCCGGAGTCGACCCTGCAGCGAGTGGTTTACGATGTTCGCCCGTTTCCCATCCGGATGCTTGCGTAGCGTGTATTAGTAGGTCTGAGTTTTCCGAACATTATCCTCTGTATCTCGGTACAATTGCGTTGGTTGGTTTGTTAATAACAAGATTAGAAAAAAGAAAAAAACGACTGACTCAAAGCGTCGTTCTCGCAGCCCTGGAGCATGAAATCACCTTATCCTCAAAATCAACGGGTTCGGCAATTAACACACATGTACTGAGTATTATTCCATCTACGGCCCTTCATGTTTAATTATGGCATTCCACAGCCGCTTAACACTCCCCTCCTCCCTCTTGTATCTTAGACTCGTACCCAGTCGTCAAATTCTCGTGCCATTCAGTTAGTTTCCCCTATAGTCGTTTTACCTTCGCAATTCCCTTTGACGTGCGACATCATGGATTGTCCCAAAAATAAATACCTGATGTGCCTGACGATTGGTGAAGTAGGATCCGAAAAACGCCAACACCCAGATAGACCTGGCCCCGGCCACGCTATCGTTCCTAACAGAAAATTGCCGGCAGCTGTATCAAGAGACATACATCTGAGTTTGTCCGTCCGGGGGCGCTGCCGCGGGCACGCATATATGTACTACATCTTAATCTTTATAAATTTTTACACGACTTCATGCGAGGATCAATAACTCGGCAGGGGCAAAACAAAAGCAAGAAACTATGTGCAACGGGCGCCAGCGTCGCGGCCTCTCGTAGTTACCTGGAGCTGCCAACAGGTCGAGTTCCGCATGCCAGGCTGGCTGAACACTGTGCACGATATTCGCACACTCCCCTGCGTCGGGACATAGTGGATATATCGGAAATATTCCCTCCTTAACCGCGCAAGGCTGAGTGCAAATCCTCATAGAACTGGGAAGTCGGTCCTTAGGGTGAGAGGCACCCCGCATTCCCTCAAATTGGAAAACGACAATGAAAATTAACCCCTTCTGAGAATATAAGATGGAGATCTCAATGTGCTGGATGCTCTATGGAGTGATTGGAAAAGCAGGCGACGTGCATGGGGGCCGACGGGAGGATATGGATGGCTAAATGTTTTAGAGTGGCAAACAACTCCGCGCATAAGTCGCGTGTGAATTAAACGAATTCCACTGATGGCATGGTACAGCCCAAAATGCCGTGTCAGAGGGGGGGCATTGTGTTGAATGACAAGCATTATCGCCCTTGACGCAAACGCCTGCGAACACGCTGAACGCCGACCCGGTGTGGACAGCGCCCTGCGTCTGAAAGCGATACAGGCAGGTACACGGAGCCCCGCGGGATGCCGATGAAGTGGGCTGGCACGCCTTGTATCAGCAAAAGCCAGTCCGATGATAGTATTACAGCCGCCGCTGGCCTCCCCCCTCCTCCTTGGCCAAACACGGCAGTGCAGCAGGTGGTGGATGGCTCCGATTCGTCCCCGTCGTGCGGTGGCTGGTCCGAACTTTTTTCGGCTCAACATTCCAGAAGAGGCTGGTGTCTTGCCGAGGCCTTAGCGGCACCTGTCTCCGACCTTTCGCACCCCCTAGATCGTCCTGTACCTTGTCGCTGTGCCATACCCATCCCTTAATTCGTCACAAAAACCCAATTTAAGCTCCGCAATTAAACTTTTTGTTGTTTTTGTCATTTGTACTATCCCTCCACTATAATTTCGGCCGGGCCCTTAACCTGACTACGACTGCTTTATTCGCAGCTCTACTCTGTGATCTTGGCAGCAAATGTGAATAAACGCGCAAGACAATCGGACTGGATATATTACCCTCACATTAAATTAGTATTGGACGAGCGAGTCCATACTCGCCCCACCTCGCATACAAACGAAATTACCCAAAATTGCGCACTAAACAAAACAGGCAGAAACAGTAATGAGAGCGAAGAATGAAATGTCAGGGGAGCTTTAGGCTCGTCCATGAGCAGCGATCGGAGCGCCGCAACTCAAAAGCCGCGCAGCAGGGGACCCATCTACAGAGAACTCTTCCAGCGAGAAATCTGATACACGCGAGCAGTGGAGAGGCGCGCCTAGCAGTGGGAATCACACCCACTAGCGAGCGCCACTGTTGTATGGAGGAGAGCGAAGAGGATGTGCGGAGGACTGAGCTACGCCTTGAAAACGAGCCATTATCTCTTCTTAAACTACCGTGGGGGCTGTTCACACTGGGCAGCGGCATCTCCTTAGAGTATTGGTTTCTACTACAACCACGTGTAGTTCTACGCACTGCAAGGCGCCATGCGGGTGTAGGGCAAAATAATTGTTCGGCGCACGCTTGATCTGGATCTTTGAAGCGGGGAGGCGGATGACGACAACCCCCTGACATGCTTATTCCGCTCTCCGTAATCGCGTCGGAAACAACTGATTCATCGGTGGTGCACTGTGGACCGAACGTGTGTAGCGGACTGAACAGCGGTCCCTTGGGCAGGGCACTACCCTCTGCCATGGCCCCAATGATGCACCCCGGCACTACACTGCCGTGCGAGGCTCTTCAGCTTCCTAGAGTCACAGCTGAGCGTAAAGAAATAAAATGCCTCATGCCTTTGCGAACCAACGGCCCTGAAACCATCAACGTGAGCTGGCCTGCCGGGCCCTTCGAGTTTGGTCACCGTGCCACACACTGGCCCACGTTTGGCCTAACGGCCCCGGGCCCCCGCATCCTGCGGGCGCGACCGGCCACGGATCTCTATCTCCTGGTCCCCTCCGATGCCTGGCCTACCACGGCCACTACCGGTGCCCGGTGGTACCCACTCAGCTGATATGGTCATCTTGTACGAAGCGCCCCGTGCTCGACTGACCGCAGTTCCCAGCTACCGACACGGTGTAAGATACAGACAGCGCTTCCTCGGCTGACATTGACCTACCAATGGAGTGTGATGAGACGCACAACACACAGGAGGTTCATCCTTGACATTGGAGGTCCACATCAAGTGGGAAGAAAGAACGACTCCTCGATTTACGTAACGTCAATTTTGTAGACTAACCACATAAACCACTCTTCACCGGTGCGACGCCCGGTTGGATAGCGCCTCCTTCGGGAACAAGGTACCCGATTCGGGCTATTCTCGCTCGAAGCTGGTCCTCACTCACACTCCAGGCTCGTCCCAATACTCATTCTGCGCACCATGCATCCACATTCGCTCCACCTTCACACAGACCGCGTGGCTCACTCACTACCGACATGTTTCCGACTTACTCACCAAATCTTCACAACCAACCGCTAACTCACCTCGTGATTCAACCCCCCTAACTAGACTCGTGCGCCCACGGGTCGCTGCCAAGCGACCTTCGAGGGGATCACCGCGACTGACACGGCAGTGAACGCCGTGTCCCTCTGAGTAAGAGCCATTATGGGCGGAGTACTATGAGCCTTCGGCAACCCTTCGCCCGGCCCACAAAATTCCCCAGTGTGGTGTTGTCTCGGTGCTTTGGCATCCAAAGTCTGCTCACGACATCGGCTTTCTGAAAGTCGCTATTCGCTCCCCGCAGTCTCCCATTCCTTAGGGAAAGAGCCCTCCGTTGAGTCTGACCAAGTGTCTGCTCCGTTACTTCTTACGAGCCATTCTTCGCACGCTGCCGAGACCTCGTCCTAGTGCGGACCCCCTCGTCCCAGCGCGCCGTTGTGTGGGATCGAGGTTCCTACTCCACGGTGGTGAAGTGCCCTCTGTCTAACAAGCACCGCGCGTGCCCTGTAAGTGAGCTATGTATCCATGGTCCCTGTTTTGTGGCACGCAAGGGAGGATAATGGCATTGCCCGACCCCTGTTGACCCAGGGAAATACCGACTTGCACTAGTCCAGAGGGAAGACCAGTGCTGTGGCTCGAGCTTGCTCTGTTAATTTTAATTTTTTTTTTTTTTCAATACTGGCACGAGCGGTATGTGTAGTGTGAGACAACCACGCGTGGGCATGCACTCACAAAGCTCGCGGCCAGCATGTACGCCAGCTGCGCCTTCTCCCGTCCGCCTGAGTGATAGTGAGAGAATTTCTCTGTGGTGTCATGATGCGAATGGTCGTACTCACCACGTGTGCGTGTGTCCTGGTCCCCTCTTGTGGAACGGTATAGGAGTACGCACGGACGCGAAGCAGGGGAGCGTAAGTTGCACCCTTCCTGCCCCGGGTTAGGCTTGCCTCTAGGCACATAACCCCAATTGGATCGACACGCGCGCGAGTTGTCACACCAGCCAGCCACCCGAGCCTGCGGCCCAAAAAGCAAAGCTCCCTCTGCGTTAGCCGCATTTGCTAGTGACGACGAGCTCCGCACCGCGGATAGCTGCTTCCAGCGAGTGTAAAACCCTGTCCGGCAAACCTGCCACAGTGCTGGTGGAATGCTTGCGATCCCCGACGGCAAAAGTTTCAGGCAGGAATCTAACAGATTCTGGCACCTGACGGCGTTCTGCCAGCGTTTAAGCCGGTCCGACGGTAGTTCCAAATCCGTTTAATCCTGCCCTAAACTTTTCCGTCGACGCGCGAACTGTGTTAAGCTCCAATGGGGGCAGGAGCATCTTATATCCGCACTTCACCTCGTCGCTTCCGAGTGCACGAAGCAATGTTTTTGCGCCCCGGGTGGGGGGTCCGCGGTGGGAGATCCCCCTCGGAGGTTGCAGGGTGCTTTTGTGGGTGCGCAGTTGTGGGGTGTTGTGGTTTACTTCATGGCTGCACGTGGGTTTTGTGTTCGGGATCCGGCAGGAGGGTGATATCCCTCCGGTATGTACCGTCAAGAGGACACGAGAACGCTGGCAGCCTGCATGACGTTCACGGGAAGTTTGCAAATTGTCCGAAGCTGTGGATTGCCCGCTGGTGGTGCTCTGTAATGAAATAAAAAAAATATAAAATTAACAAAAAACAAGCCTCGCTTCGTGTTGAACAGGATTCCTGGCAAGGTGTGGATGATTCCCTTGGCCAGCGCACAGGATGGAACTATGTTAGGGAAAGGTCTAGCTTAGTTAGACCGACTTCAGGGGCAAGAGGTAATCACTCATTGGAGTCCGTGGAATGGATTGGTAGAGGGATTTTTGTAGTGCAGATTTAGGAATGGGAGATGATAATAAGATTTGAGACGGTGACAGACTTGGATGTTAGTGGGATCGTAGGTAGCTACGTAGTGTTAAAATAACGTCGTAGTTAAAGGGACGACTGCGAGCACGAGAGTAGGATGGTAGTCAGAAGAATGCTGATTAACAGCGGTGTGTTGTTTGAAGATTTGGGAGTTGTAGTGGAAACATGTGCTTGGTGAGGTGAGTGAGGCCAGCGGGTCTGTGTGATGTGGACGCGAATGTGGAATGCTATGAGCGATGAGGGTTGACACCTTGGGGATGAGGACTCCCGCCCCAAGGACCCCGGTCAGTGTAAGTATTGCTGTGTTAGTTAATATGACATAGATGGAGGTCGTTTTTGTCTATGTTGGTGGGAAGTACCTTTATACCCATTGAGGTGTCAGAGTCCCTGTTGACGGGCCTGGGAGCGTGGCTGCGAAAGATGATAACGACTGAGTGTTTACCCCGGCACGGGCTAGTCGCGCTTGGTAGCCAAGGGCCCATGGGTGCCGGAGATACTATGTTTTTCCTAGTGGAGACAACGGGTGTGCCCAGCAGGATGCCGGGCCCGTGTGTGGCGCCGTAGCCACCTGGGCAGTGTAATGTGGGCACGGTACCCTCGAAAGGGTGCCCGGAGCCAGCCTCCACAGTAGCGTATCAGCGGATCGCCAGGGAGAGCACTCCCCGTATTTTTGTATTAGGAGAGCTGGATAGCTCGCAGGCAGTATGTTAGCCTCTTTTACTTTTAATTGCGGGGGTTCCTTTCTATTGGGGAATCGGGCAGAGGGTAGTGCCTGTCAAGGAGCACGCCATCCAGCCATCAGACCGTGGAGGCACGGATAAAATAATGGGGGGCGAGGCCCAAAAATTTAACGGACACCAAACACAGCGATGATCTTGTTGTTAGAACCAAGCTTAAGCGAGAGGCGTCTTGTGAAAAGCCCCACCGGTAGTTAAGAGTATAATTTTGTAGGGATAGTATTAGGAGAGTACCCCACGCACATCCATCCACTCGCAGTCTCAGTTGTGGCCGCAATGGACCCTAAACTTTGGTTAGATCCATGAAGTCTAGGACCATCCTACTGCTGAGCTTGCGCCACACAGGACGCTGCTCTCCCTTCATTTCCTCCTCCGGTGAAGGGAAACGTGAGGGTTGGAGTAGGCTTTCGAATTGACAGGAGAGGTCTCCCGTATACAAGTACGATAAAGGTTAGGGCCTTACAATTATAGTGGGGAAGTAAAAAATAAAAACAACAAAAAATTTAATTGGAGGCTAAAATATGAGTTTTTAAGAACAAATATAGGAGTATGGACAAAGAACAGGCAAACGATAGTGGGTATGGATACCAGAAGTATCCAGCCAAGCCAAATACATGAATATGACACTAGCTACCCACCGCACTTCCCTCGCACCAACCTGCACTGCGACCTGCAAGAGGCCAGGCCAACTTCATCGGCTGGCTGTTTGATTAGCCGGTGCCAGCCAAACAATTTCATCAGACTGCTATGTTATTTTAACGAGGCCTGTACGGCCGAATCGTCCATGCAGCTGTTTGCTTCAAGGCTGTGCCGGTCAGCCCACGCCGGCCTGTATTTTGCTGCAAGCCTGCCCACATCAATGCTTGCCGGACTGATTGCCACAGTCAAGCAATTGTCATGCACATGCTTGCCTCTGGCTTTATTTGCCAATCCTATGCCTACTGCCCTCAGTCATTTTGCCCCAGTTCAAGGTTTAGCTAGCCCCCCCATTGTTACAATGCCAATGTGCGCCAGGATCACCGCAACAGTTTAAGCTGCAATGAACTGTCCTGTTTTTCAGCTACAACACGCGCCTGCGGAGTAGGCGGCACCGTGCACCCGGTTTATCTTATTGACTTTTTGTTTTGCTCCTGCAGAGTTCATTCGATCCTGGCCATGGAATAGTGTATGAAAGATTATAAGTAAGGATACTGTACATTATTTGTAGTTTGTTCTGTCACCCGGCATGTAATGTCTTTAGCCCGAGCAATTTTTATTTAGGCGTGCTGACTGAGTATGAGGTATTGACTTTAGTAGTTACTCACCCTCAGTTATTATTTGGGACACGGAATGCCAAGAATAGTCGCACTCAGGGATCGAAGTAAAACGTTACTAGGAGAACTAACACCATGATGCACACAGACTATGAATTTGTACGACGCGGGACGAAGTCGTAGTAAAAAAGGGGAGGGGTAGTGTTACGGCTGTGGAATTCGCATTCACACCATGAAGTGGCCCGAGGTGAATTATCTCTACATACATTGTAGTTTGCCCCAAACGTGGTTTAGATGGAATTAATGTTATTCATTTCGGTGTTCTTGCGACGCTTTGAGCAAGTCGTTTTTCTTGGTCATCTATTTATTCAAAACACCCACATCATTTAACAACCACGCCTATCCCATCACGCGCCAACCACACTGCCACCACCCGACCTCCACCATCACTGTTACTACATCTTCGCCATTTTTTTTCACGAACGGCAAACAAAGCGCCAGGAGAACTGCGAGGCAGCGCAGTTTCCCC
Source organism: Eptatretus atami (assembly GCA_035128595.1). NCBI lineage: Eukaryota > Metazoa > Chordata > Myxini > Myxiniformes > Myxinidae > Eptatretus > Eptatretus atami. The sequence continues at coordinate 61,057,527 of CM068966.1, forward strand.
GCCTGTTTCTTTCTGTTACTTCCCCTTTGATGCAAAGAACGTCATGCATGTCAAAAGGTCAAAGGTATGAGAAAAGATGGGGCCCTCGTTTTGGGGGAGATAATGCTCTGGCTCCAAGCCAAACACTGTTATTCTTCCATCCCCCGGACGAGCGGGTGGGAAAGCATGAGGCACGCCCCCTTCGCAGAAGCATTATACTCCAAGAAGCTCGAAGGGGAGGGGGGGCGGGACGGGCCGTAAACGGCCAGGCGAAGCGGTAGTCTCTCTGCGCGAATAAAAGTTCGGACCACGGCGGACGCGCTTCAAGGGTGGTGCTCTTGCTCTCCTTCGTTTCCTCTTCCTGTCTTCCGGCTCGCTCTTCCTTCTCTTCGTGGTGGCCGCTGGCCATGTTCTTCGTAGGGCGGTCCCGAGACCCAGCTGGCTGGGACGGAGAGATCTCCATTCCACCACACCGTTATTCCTTTCGAGCAACGACGTTTCCCCCCCCCCCCCTTCTATCCGCGCTGGGATACGCCGGAAACTCCTGTCCGTGCGTCGCATCGGGAGCTGGCCAACACGTGCCGGCGTGTTGAGCACGCCGGAGAGGACTGCCCTTACCCATGCCAGAGATCGTAGCGCGGCCTTAGTGCTGCGACCACGCCGCACGGACGTGGGAGAGGACCTCACCAGCCAAAGGGAGTCACTTATTTCTTTTCGGGTTTTTTGTATGATTCTTGTGGCGCCGTGTCTCTTAAAGTAGAAAAACTGGTTTAATTGTTGCCGTCGTGCTACGCGTATCGGTTGTAGCTCTGGATCGTTCCTTTTGTTGTATGCTATATGTGCATTTTTGACTGTTTGCCTGTATATTGTGCTCTCCGTCCAGTGTTTTCTGTAAATAAAGGCTTCAATGTTTGAACTGTGCCCTGTTGCGCTTTGTCTTTTTCTCCATTGACCTCTCCATCCATGCTTCACGTATAGGTTCGAACGGTGCAGATCCCGGGAATTAATCGAACCGTCCGAGGTCGACGATAACACTAGCTCGGTATAATCCCAGGATAGTACGAACGGGCCGCACCAGACGGCTCGTTGTGTTCCGAGTCACCTGCGGATGGTACGATCGCCCGGTTTACCATTGACCGCTGTGGACTTGGACGAGTCGAGTTGTCGAACAACCTATCCTACGGGGTGGCCGATTGGCACGATTGTGGTGAGGCGGAAGGCCACCTTGCTGCTCCGGCGGCGATTAGGTCCCGGGTCACGACTGAATTGTCCGTTCGTATTTGTGGGCGACGCGGGCGCGATTCGTAGTAGACTTTTTCTGGCCGTCCGCAGCCGGCGGGCGCGAATTCGCAACAACTATGTATATATAGTACTTAATGTATGTATAGTATATACAGTATATGAAATCAGAATAATGTATCTTTTTTTAAAATATCAACTTATAACATACTTCATTATTTTTGCTTCTCTTGGAGTGATTGTTGGTTTTTTTGGAGAAGAACCCGTTTTACGCTAATGAATGACATGCAACACTAGACACTCACATTACACCGTTTAACCAGACCCGCTCACAGACATCACAATCATGACACAGGTAATTCGTACAATTCACCGATCCACCTCAAGCTAGCCTACATCCCTAGCCAATGTCACGACCCTGATATCCCCGAATGCTTCATATGTACCTAATCTCGATTTATGTTTCAATTCCTTGACTGGTTCTGCTGTCCAAGACTTCACATGGTTGTGTTCGTCTAGCTTGCCCTGAATTAGATCTCACAACTCGATGGAAACCATCTTTTTTGCAGCTATGTCCTTTCTCAGATTATTGCAGTGTTGATTAGCAAAACTGACACAAATATTCAGTATGAGACCTCAACAACTCCCCTACAGTTTAACACGACCTAATTTTGCATCATAATTTATTCATACCGCATAAATACACCGTAAAATATCCTATTGCGTTTACCTATTTATACCTTCCACTTTGTCCTATCTGCTTACCCCTATATCTATTATCCACCCCAGATCCTTCTCCTGTTGACCTTCAAGACTGCCGTCTTTGTTTTGGTTCACGAAAAATATTTTTCACGAAAAAAATAAATTGGGTGACACATATTATGCGTTAATTGTTTGTTGTCTCTGTCTTTAGGTATGTTTTGATCTTGTCGAAAAAAAAAAAAATTCAAATTTTTTTTTTTAAATTTGTTCACCTTATTATCACTTTTTCTGTCGATATATTTGTCTCTCTGTCCTCGGTCCAGTGCTCCGTTAATACAGGCGATTTCATGAAACTTGGTGTAGGTTCATTACCTACCTATTGTGTTGCAAATGAGAACGCTTCTAAGGACCCATTCCGTTGCTAGCAACGGCTTGAATGTTTTTGGAAATTTTGAAAAAATCATAAAAAATTATTGTTTCGAAAATCAAAATGCGCCACGAGCGAGTGGCAGTACAGTCCACTCATATGTCAAAATTTCCAGCTCGGATCTGTGAAAAACTGGAGAAGATGAGACTTTAATGACCCTGGTCGAAAACAATAAAAAACGAAGTCGTAGATCTCAGAGGTATGATGCTCAGATATACATGAAACTGAAGGGTAGGGGTTCAGGGTATGTCCTAGTTTTTTTATGTGTGAAAAGAACCGTTGCTAGGACCCCTCCGTTGCCTAGAACGGCCGAAAAAACACGATCTAAAATGGGGGATTTTAACGAAAAAAACAATCTGCAGCATTAACCCTTGAAGCTGAATCATAATTATTCTTGTGCTTAATCCGCAGGGTCATTTCCCATCAGGAACGGGCCCATTGCGTCATTGGTTTCTATTGTGTAGCGGATCTACCCATGTCCGCTACCGCTTGTCTGTCTGTCTGTCCGCAGCATAGCTTCGTGGGTTTGATCTCAATACTGATAAAATTTGGTGGGAGGTTCTTATCTATCTGATTTCTAGTTGTGTTTCCTGAGTATTTGGCATGGTGCGCCCATTATGCGGCACCACTGCCCAGACAAATCATGTTTTTTACGGGTAGTCCTGATTTCAATTCTCTGCATCTATCTCCTCAGGGTTTTGTCGATATCTGACAGGGGTTCGTATTTGTGTTAGCCAATGCAACCTGCATAGCTCACGGATCTCGATTTTTCGATTTCTTCCAAGGGTCAAGTCAACAAGTCACAACTTTAGAAAATTCGAATTTTGACATTTAAAATTTATCTTCTCCAGAGGGGTTTGTCGAATACTGGCAGGGGTTTCGTTATGTGGTAGCCCAATGGCAACCTGCATGCCCCACGGAGCTCGAATTTTTGTTTCGTCCCAAGGTCAAGTGTCACTTATAGGTCCGAACTTCGACAAATGCGAATTTTGACATACGAAAAAATCATACGACGCGCCAACCTTTGAGAGCTAGTGACTGACAATATTTTTTATCATAATCTTGAGGTCGATTCCACAACTAAAGTCTTGAAACCCGATATTTTGCTCTATATTTCGAACATTGCCCGTGGCGCCCCCTTCAATGTTTGTTTAGCTGATTTCATCATAAGTCTGGTTTAATCGACGGAGTGCGAAATGCATATAGCCTTATATTGACGTGTTAGTAAGTCTGTTCCTTGGAATGTCTCAGAGGAGTTTTGGCACCAAAGGTCAGAATCTATTTTGCCTTTTAAATTCAATAAGGTCAAATTTTCATAAGTTGTGGGAATGCTAAACCGTGTTTTCGACCTTCTTCGATGAACAATACCAATAAGCGATAGCATATCCTGTTTCCTTTTATTTTAATGTCACGAACAATTGTTTTGTGCTTCTAAGGTTTCAGCAAGGTCAAATTTTGAAAGTCTGTTGAACGAAACGGGGTTTTTCGACATTTTTGCAAGCTAATAACCTGTCACTCGTACCACAGCATGTTGATGGCATTCTTTTATAACTTGGTCAATACATTATCCTACATGTCTCATCTCTTGCCTTCTGAACATCTACATCGTCAAATATTCCGCCGTGAACCATCGCTCATCTCGAGCTTGTCTTCAGACTTGTATAATCTCTATTTTCATTATTCCTACCCATCCCAATCACATTACATTTCCTTATTTGGTGCTGTGTTCATTTTATGCTCTTAATTATACAATGTTTTCATGTGAACAATATATTAATTTGATACAGAACTAAATGTACATCTGTAGTCAGTGAAATAGGACATGGAGTTAAAGATATACACTTTTTAAATTTTCACTTACTTCATTTCCACATCACACACTGCCAAGATAGTTCGATAAGTTAGTCTTCCACTTGTTTGTTTGAAACATATCATTGAGGATCTGCCCTTTCCTGTGTACAGACATTCAAACGGAGGTATTTTGAGCTGAGCCGACGTGAAGATGGCACACACGTGTTACAGTTCCATAAGGATGAAAAATTGCCACGAGAACCCAAGGGGGCAATATTCCTGGATTCGTGCCTGGGTGTTGTTGAGGTTGGGAAAATGCCATTTGTTTTTAATTCCTTTATGAATGTACAATTAAGCATTAATGGTATTGTTTTATAGAAGTACAGGGATGCATCAACATAAATGATTGGAGGGTGCACTATTTATTTAATTCTGTAATTGTGTTTTTTTAAACGGAGTCATGGCTCGTGGAAGAGCTAAAACGCTGAATGGATCAGGACACAACAGAACAAAAGGAAACAGTAGGTCTGGGGGGGGTGCACCATACAGTAAGGTTGAGAGGGGGGATTCCAATAGCAAAGTTTAAAGACAAAAGAGAGGAGATGCATGGACAAAAACTTAAATAAACTTATTGTGTAGAGGAATAGGGCTTGGGGAGGATGCATGGGTGGACAAGATGGATAGAGAAGCAAACTCTCAGAAGGAAAACGGGATTTGGAAGTAGGTGGGGCTTTGCGGTGGAGGGGTGAGGGTAAGGTTAACAGGGGTTGGAAAATATAATGGTTTATTGTATGGGGGATGATAGTAGAGATGGTGGTGAACAGTCTGTCTTTAAGACTTGAGGGAAGAATGAGAATTGAAGAGTGTGGTAGTTGGTTCCACAGTGGGAAAAAAACAGAAACAATGAGTGTGGAAGTGAGCAGTGATCCTGGATTTAGGTAGTTTCACCAGAAGTGGATTGATGGTGGAACATGTGCGCCTTGCAGATTCTTGGTGGTGGTTGGGGGGGGGGCGATGGGGGATGGAAAAGAAAGGAAAGAGCAGAGAGGGCAAGAAAGGAGGTATAGAGGGCAGAGAGCACCACCCTGTCTGCGGCATGGTAGAGTGATAGAAATCGATGTCAATTCATCATGGGCGATTCCAATAATCTTAAAGGCCTTGGTTTCCATGGCGTCAAGCTGAGCAGGATGTGAGGCAGGTTCGCCAACCCAAAGGGGAGGGCAGTCCCCCCATCAAGCTGTGGATGAAGGCCTGGTGGGTGCAGAGGAGTTCACGTGTGCCAAGGAAGGACTTTGTACTCTGGAGGATGCCCAGTTGGCACCTGCTTTAGAGGCCAACATTGAAATGTGGTTTGCCGAAGAAAGATCATGGCTGATAGTGAGACCCAGGAGTTTGAGTGACAGAACTTCTGCAAGGGATTGTTAAGAAAGTAGATGGGGAGGCAGGGGGGTTGCCAGATGGTCCGTTCACACAGAGATAGAGTATGAGATTTGTAAGGATTGAAAGACATTCCAAGTGTTTGACCAGCTTGTGATTTTGTCAAGGTCTGAAGAGAAGGAAATGGCTGCAGCCTGCCGATCTGAAGGATGAGGGATGTTACGATGGAGGGTGGAGTCATCAGCAAATAGATAAAGAGGATTTTTCATTATCAGAGAGATCATTTATGAAGATCAGGAATAGGACTGGGCCCAGAACACTGCCTTGGGTCACTCCAACCTTAACAGGGAGAGGAGATGAAAGGATTCTGTTGAGTGCCACATGTTGGCTATGAGAGTAGAGGAAGTCAGGAAGCCATGTGTGGAGCTGGTCTTGGATACCCGTGGCATAAAGTTTGGAGGATGGTACAACACACAGACAACCAAGAGGTGAGAGTGGAGGGGATGTCGCAGTCAAAGGTACTCCTTTGGTTTGGGAGATGCAAGATGAATACAAGGGCAGTGAGAAATTGAGTTATTTATATAAAGTGCAACTGTGCCACCTAGATGGGGTTCAGGCCTATCATATCAGAGGAGACAATCGTCAGGGAGAGACACTGAGGATCGAGTCAGGGACATCCTGTGGGAGGAAGGTTTCTGTAAAACAAGTGATGTCTGGTTTATCAGCAGCAGCCTGGATTTAGAGATATGTCAGGTTGGAGTGGAAACCTCAGATATTTTGAGGTCCACACAGTAAGGGACAGGGGAGGAGGCATTGGGAGGTTGCAGGACGGGGG
>CM068966.1:61063886-61081852 GCA_035128595.1 Eptatretus atami
GGTGATTAGAAGCTTTGAAGGGGTGGGGTGAGGAGTGACTCAGAAAGAGGGGATATGACTCTTTGAGGGGTTGGGTTGAGGGGAAGCATTGAGAGGGTGGCGTGAGGGGATGCGGAAAGAGGGGACATGAAATGGCGGAATGCTGATTCAAATTTCCCAAATTGGACAAACGGAGATAGATATGGTGGGGAGGTGAGATTTTTTTTGTTGTTGTTGAAGGCACGGAGAAACGTGGTGCTGTAAGTGCGGGAGGAGGGTTGGTTGATCAAACTCTTAGCTGACGGAGACAGTTTTTGAAAATAATCTCTGTAAAGAAGAAGAGGAATGGATCATGCTGCAGAAGAAGAAGAACATGTTTGTCATCCTGATGGAAAAATAAGGAAAGTGAAACATTTTAAAATGTTTTTAATGCTTTTGAAGGAAGAAGTGATTACATTCAATGAAGATTCAGTTTAGAGATATGGGGGAAAAGAATGGAGAGCAGGAAGTACAGGCAGAAGGAAATTCAAGTCGAATTGAGATCGTTGTGGAGTGAAAAAAAAAATCAAGTTTGTTTTTGTTTGTTTTTATTTTTTGAAGCAAGGATGGGAAACAGGGAAACATTGAAGAGGTGTAAATCAAATATTTGGGGAAAAAAGAAGCAAAACGAGGAACATGACAACAAAAGGAACACATAATTTCCACAGCGGGTATCCAAGGAGTAGGCCTTGAACAACACGAAAACGAATTAGACAAATGCAGCACAAACAACAAGGTGAAATTAAACACGGAAAGTTGGACGGAAACACAAACAGCAAGAGACAAAGAAATAACGGAGAAAAAAAAATCCACGATAAAACCAATTTGGAAAACTCAGCTCTGATGTTCAAAGTGGATGTGACAAGCTGCAGATTCAACGAACATGAATAAATATTCAAAGGTCCTATAATTTCCTAAATTCTGTCCTACTTTGGTCAAAGATATAATTGTTTGCCAATATTCACTGTGGGGTTCTGGATTCGTTGAATTGTTTGTGATCGAGGGTTCAAATCCCAATTTGGTTGGGATGGCAATGGCAAAACCACCTGTTGTGCTTTGTGTCAAGAGTACCATTACTTATCCCTGATCTTCATAGCCTTTTCTATCAAGATAGAACAAGTAGTGAGAGAGTAGTTTTGTGCTTGGAAACCTCATGTTTATTTAAATCTATTTTTGTGGCTGCTGGTGAGTGCCCTTTTATTGGAGAGTTGCTCACTCACCGTTATTTCGACGAATAATTGCATTGATTTATCATGTAAACAAATACACTGGAACTTATAACAATTCGTTTGTCTTTTGATGGAATCTTTGCACATCTCAAATAGCTTCATGACGTGCTCCGCTGTAGAACTCACGGATACGACGGCACGGATTTGAAGTGAAGATGGTGGATGGTGGTGGGCTGTTGTTAGCAGCAGAGAGTGCCAGTGACATGGACGGCTGGCGGAGTACTCTCAACAGCCTCCTGCAAAGCCATTTTCATGCTGCCATGAAAGCAGATAACAACGATGGATTAGGTAAGAATTTATAAATAAATAATAAACTATATATATAATATATATATTGTCACTCTCAAAATCTCTCAGACCACCCAATTGTAGTGAATCCATCCATCCAATAGGTCCATACTCTGTGCAGAGTGTGGGTGTGCCTCAAGCAGTCTCCTGGCTATAGGCACAATCCTGGATGGGTCGCCACTCCGATAACAGTATAACAGCATTCTGGCCTCATTTTGCCGACCTCGGAAGGATGACAGGCCGAGTTAACCCCACCTGGTATTATTCAACAGCTGAGTGGGATTTGAACTCAGGACCCTAGGATCCCAAGCCCACCACCCCAACCATTAAGCCAACACCAGGCAATTGTAATGAATACATCCTCTTTATCAACTTGAACGAAATCATATTATTTATTCATCATAAGTTAGCCAATGGTGATCAGTATGTTTTTGGCTTTGCTCGGTTTTCTTCTGGGTAGTTTTTTGGGGGTAAAATAGGTGATTGAGGAAAGGAGGAAAGACTGTAATGTGCAAGTAAGAGGCTCTGATTGGGTTATGAATGGGGGTAATAAAGATTGCACGTACGGATGGGGGATGACACGAGATAGTGGTACACTGCCGGCTCGAAGCCCTGGAGGGAAGGGTGTGATTGAGCAGCCTCAGGCAGGTGATTCCACACATGGGAGAAAAGCGGAACAAAAGAGGGTGCTGTGTGATAAGCCTCGATTTTAGGAACAAGACTGGATTTCATGTGTCTCCCATCTCTGTCATTTTACATCTAGTTTAAAATTATTTTTGTAATCAATCATGATCTAAGGCTCATAGGTGTTTGTATAGTGTGTGGAGTGTGTGTGTGTGTTGTGTGTGTTGTGTGGTGTGTGTGTGTGTGTGTGGTGTGTGTGTGTGGGTGTGTGTGGTGTGTGTGTTGTGGTGTGTGTTGTCATTCGTTCTGAATGGGAGTGTTTCTCCTTTCCGTTTTTACTGCACTTTTGAACCTTTATGAGTCAATACAGAAAATTATAGGAACGTGTTAGTTGGAAGATACGTCACTTTCATGTTGCAACTTGCTAAACTGATCCTTCTAGAATAGTCAGGTGGCTTAACAAAATTTTGGGAACATGCCAGATAAAAGCACCAAACTTTTTCATGTGTGCTATCCATTGCCTTAGATTTAAATTTTGGTAGGACCACGTCCTCAAGATAGAGGATGGCCACCATGTAAAAACCTATAAGTGCCATTATCTCAGCTTCTATGCCACTTAGGATAGCAATCTTGGTGTCTAAACACACATTTCTGGGACAAGGAATGCAATTATACCATTAATAATATCAATAAATGAGTTATTTATTGAAAGTATTGTGTTAACATGAAAAAGAAACACTAGTTAGTGTTATTTGTTGATTTCTGAGACATTATTCAATGCAGTAAGTAAACATGAACAGTACTCTTGTAAACAGACATAAGATGACATAAAAAGACATAATCACAATCCTTATATTCTGTTACTACTTAGTACATTATATAATACTACATACTACGTTACTATAACTACCAATAAACTCATAGTTCTCATCTTCTAATTTGCATATATTCGTTTGCATGATGGTTCATTGCCCTTAAAAACATTTAGCAACTTGATGGGACATACCAGATAAAAGCACCAATTTTTTATGTGTTACTAGCTTGATGTATAAACTTTCATTTTTGGTAGGACTCATGTGATCGAAGCTTACAGACACCATTATTTACCATTTTAGTGTATTATGCCATATTTTGCCAAATATGCACACAGAATGATAAGATATTCTGTATTCTTTCATAAATTTCTTTAAAAGTTGATCTTCTGAAAAAATATTATATCTCATTTTGTAAAATACAATGAAATTATTTTTTTTAATATTTATTTACTTTATAACATACCGATGACATGTCATGATAACATATCTGCATTCAATTGTTATATTAATGAACTCATGATTTTCCAGTTCATTCTACATTCATTCAGTAGCAACTGATTAAACTTGTCACAAAAGACATGAATATGTTAACTGTTTAGAGGAGGACAGGGTGGTGAACATTTCTAAATTCATTGTATGGTGTATGTACCAAGGGGGTGGAAATTAATTTTAAACAAAATATCAACCCCCTTAAAGCAATAAATTTAGTTCTTTCATATAGATAGAGGTGACTCAAAGGAGGGCACTCGGCACATGCCCCTGTTACCCTACCCTAGTATATATTTAACCCCGCCATCGAAGATCGGAGGTTACTGTTTTCACCCCTTTTCTGTTTGTTTGTTTGTTTGTTGTGTAACAGTATTACGGAAAAACTCCTCGAGGATTCGACGAAACTTGGTGGGGGTTAGGTATGGTCCAAGGATCATGCCATTATATTTTGGACTTTGTCCCCCCCCCCCAAGTAAAAATCTTCTACATGTTTTCAGTGATTTCCAACCCCCCCACCCCAAAAAAATTGTTAGAGAAAAAAATTTTTTTTTTTTCATTTTACATGTTTTAAGTGATTTCCACCCCCCCCCCCCAAAAAAAATTTTTTTTCATTCACATGTTTTAAGTGATTTCCAACCCCCCCCCCCCCCCCCCAAAAAAAAAATGTTGGAGAAAAGAACTATAACTCTGTCAGCACTGTTGACATCATAATTTAATGAATAAGATATAAGGTTCACTTGAGTGACCCAGCAGTATTGGCGGCGGAGGTTTGTGCTCTCCCGAGTGCTCCCCTCTAGTTTGGTCTGAAAGGGAATTTTCTGAGATTTTCATAGAATTTTTTTTTTTTATCAGATACATATTAGGATAGTTGCCAGCCAAAACACATAGTATAGTTCTATAGGCTTTTCAGTATGCTCTGACTGTTTAGTTTCACATTACAAAGTAACCATTTGGGATGAGAATATGGATACATCCCAGATACATACACTTTACTAAATCATGAGGCCTGCACTGTTGGTCATTCCTTTAATAGTTTAATGCTCAGCTCTTATATAGGAATATAGGTCATGACCTGATGTAATAATTCTAGGAATGGCTGATGATGTCAACAGGATTACTATTGTTAAAGACAGCAGCAACTTAAAGACAGCAGCAATCCAGCTAACTCTTCCCTGTCATCTGTTATGGTGGTGAGGATATTGTATGGTATCTACATCATGTTCTATAAAATGTTCAAAGGCTTTTAGTAGAATTGTATTACAATTACCTGATCAAACATCCAAATCTTCACAGCAAAACCCATTGTAGTCCTATGTAACAGTAGTATCAGGAAAACACACTTCTGGCAGGAAATTCCCAGCAAAATACTGTAGCACCGATCTCTGAAGCCCTGCCCCCTCTTACCTTGAGGGTCACCATGTGACAGACTTCTACAGTGTTGATAATCCTGTTATATGCACCTAATATCATTACTTTATCGCAAACATTAATAATATATATAAACTGAATAGTTAAATGGGTTATCCAGAAATAACCATCAAAATTCGATAAATGAATAGTAATAAAATATATAAATTATCACAATTTGACCTAGTTTTGGCCATAAATATAGGTCAAGGTTATCTGAGATTATAATAGTCATACCCTGTGGTAATATACAAATTTACTATAAGATAGATGTTCTTAGTTATGTTCTTTCAGGGCAGTAACCATTTGAATCGCAAGAAAAATGGCTGATCTGATGGGCAGACAGACAGACGGACAAATTAGCTGATTCGATATCCTCAGCATGCTCTGATTAGATGGGTCCTACCAAAATATCATAACTAATGCATCAAGAACAAGTGGAAAAAAAATTGTGCTTTTATCCGTGCTGTCCCCATAAAGTGAAAATTTGTCTCTAAGCCACCTGACTAGAACACCTGTTTTATCAAATGAAATATGCATTTCCTGTACAAAAAAACGACATTTATTTCATATCAAACATGTATCTACCACCTTTATGTTTATCATACTACTACTACTACTACAACTACTACAACTACTACTACTACTAATACTGCTACTGCTCTTTAATGACCCCGCATGATCCCACATTCTTATGATCTCTGGTCCAATAGAATGGTGCACAGGTAGTGAGTGCACTTACTTTTGAGATGCCTCGTCTGGGACTCCTGACCCTGTGATAAACTGTCGGATTGGTACTGCGCAGGAAGCGAGTTGCATCATATGGTGCACCGTCCAATCAGAGTGGATGTACCAGAATTCAATCTGATTCGGGAGTGCCTATCGCAAAACTTTATAACTTAATTGGTGAATGTGGATGGATATCAAAAGCAATGAAATCTCAAGCAAGTGGTGCCTCTTTACTTTGACTTTCATGACTGCCGAAGGATTTCAATTCATACATTTTCAGATGAAGAGAAAAGGCCAGATGCTGTTGACTCACCACTCGAGCCACCAGAAAGTTGGCCTCAGCTTGAACTTGCACCCGTGAGTGTGAAACTCTGACCTCCTTGCAGAATACTTTTCCACCCGACCTTTCCCTTTACGTAACAAGAATGTAATATAAATTAAACTTCAAGGTTTTTTTTTTAATGCATTTGTTGAGACTCATGGAAGAGCATAACAACGGATGGCAAATGTTTAACAAACAAAGTGGGCCAAATCGGATACGGGCGGATGAGAAGGCATGGCTACACTATGGTACAAGGAGATGTAGATTGCACATGGAAGGCTTCCCTATATATTAGCTTCGATACAAATGCAGATTTATATTCGCCCTTTTTGTTGCAGGATTCCAGAAGTCAAGCTGAGACCAACTGGCAGAGACGTCAGGATGGCCGCCTTAACATATTTACACTGGATGCAGAGACACGGGTAATGGTCATCTTGCTAGGTCATCAACCGTAGTGTACTGTCAGACCCTGACATTCACGGACCCCACATATTTTGCAGTTCAAAAAATGTGACTTGCTTCTACATTTGCGGCCCTGTGCTTCACGTATTCGCGTTTTCACGGTTTTTCACGGGCGTATTCGTGTTTTTTATTTCCATTTTTGCAGGATTTTTTATTTTCCTTTATGAATCATGAACCGCTGAGAACCTATCCCCCCTTTTCCCCATTGAAACAATTCCCCGTCATTCGCAGATTCAACAACATTTGCGGCATTTTTCAGGAATGTATCCCCTGTGAATGTCGGAGTCCGTCAGGTACATCTCTACCAATATCTTTCTTTTATCGTCTCAGCAATGCCTCATTTTCTTCACAATTCGACTTCCTATTCATCATACAGATTCATCAGAAAAAGCTAAACTTCTTCCAATTGCTCAATTTCTCCTTTTTTGCCCCAGAGAATTAGTCGATTTGAGTTGAATAGACAGATGTATTTTCTCATGGTGTTTTTTGGTGACTTCATCTAAATGGTCAAGGAGGTTGATAAAACATGTGAAATTATATATTCATCTTGTTTTGTCTCCGAGTTATTTATTTTATTGTATTTCCTTATTTTTCTGTGTACATGTGTATAATCATTTCATTATTTGCTATTTTTTCATCATTCTCTACTGGCAGTCGAATTCACTTCACTCATGCAATGTCGCTGCCTCCGACTAATATTCACCCCCTGATGAATGTTTAATATGAAATCACTGAATTCTATCAATATTATGCTATTGAAGTTGAAACCATCCAAACATCCTGCACCCTCGGGCGGCTTTTTGCAATGATCCGAGGGTGGATTCCTTATAACTGCGAGCGCTGGTGACCATTCCAATCAGGTGGATACCCATTTACAACCTCCCTAGTAGTTTTGTTTTGAGTCCAATTGAATCACACAAGGGAGGGAGGGAATCAAGCCAACTTGATTACAAACAAATAATTTCTTATAACCTTGCAAGAGCAGAAACTAAACAAGACAGACTAATAAATAACTAATGATTCGCACTATTCTGCAATGCTATTGGCCAGTATGGAATGCACAAAGTCTAGGAAAACAATCAAATGGGGAGGAAGGGTTTAAAAAAATCTTTTTTTTAAAACAACGGGGTGGAGAGAACATTGGGAATGGAGAGAAAACCTGAGGAAGGAGAACACTTGGGAGGGTGGAGGGGGATGGAGAGAACATCGGGGGCAGGAGAACACTGGGAGCAGTACCCTAAAAGAGCAAGATGAGGGATAGATTGCCATGAGTATCCAAGGATGCCTGAAGATCCTCTGAGGTGATGACAACCCGTAAACACAAGCACAATAAGCCTGAGGGCATCCATGGTGCAAAAAGTGGCAAATTATGTACAAACAGCGGATGGAGCACTGAGGGCATGCGTGGTACATATAACATGTTTACTGTGCTTACAATAATGAGCGAGAAGTAGTGCTGAAGTACAAGACTTATGCTCTCCTGCTAATTCTCTTCTCTTATCCCCTCTCTTTCCCCCTCCTCTCTCTCTCTCTCTCTCTCTCTCTCTCTCTCTCTCTCTCTCTTCTCTCTGTCTCTCTGTCTCTCTCCCCTTTCTCTCCCCTCTGTCTCTCTGTCTCTCTGTCTCTCTGTCTCTCACCCCTTTCTCTCCGTCTCCGTCTCCGTCTCCGTCTCCGTCTCCGTTCCCTCTCCGTCTCCGTCTCCGTCTCCGTCTCCGTCTCCCTCTCGTCTCCGTCTCCGTCTCCGTCTCCGTCTCCGTCTCCGTCTCCGTCTCCGTCTCCGTCTCCCTCTCCTCTCCCTCTCCCTGTCCTGTCCCTCTCTCTCTCTCTCTGTCTCTGTCTCTGTCTCTGTCTTTGTCTCTGTCTTCTCTGTCTCTCTGTCTCTCTGTCTCTCTGTTCTTCTCTGTCTCTCTGTCTCTCTGTCTCTCTGTCTCTGTCTCTGTCTCTGTCTCTGTCTCTGTCTCTCTCTCCTCCCCCCTCTCTGCTACGCTTCTGTGTGGCTCAAGGTGCTTAAGACTGAGGGTTCAGTTGGTGGAAGTGAACGGCGAATGCTATGCAGACTTCATGTGAGCTGCAAGGAGCTCCGGCTTGGTCTGCAGGCCACATTGGAAGAAAACGAAGAAGGTGGAGCGATGTACAATGTATGTACGCAAGCAATGTCACAGTCACCCACAATTGTTACCACCTCGTTTGCATTGTTGTAACTTTAGGCCTGTATCGCTTTGAAGGAGCCTTAGTACGACCTTTAACAGCTATATAATTATTTTATGGAGGTTTTAAAATATTTAAAACTTGGAAATCAAATAAATTTTCTTGTGAGTGAAAATGTTCTTTTAACATGAAAAGTGTTTAAAGTGTTAAAACTATAATTGTAGATTTGATCGTTGTCGTGTTCTTATCACTTCATGTCAACATCTACAGAAACAAACCTTTAAACAGCGAATGAATGAACCCCCATGGAAATGTGGTTTATTCACTTGTTTGTGCATGTCACCAAATCCGGTCCACCGTGTGAGGTTTCCTGTATCCTTATTAGGAGTTTCTGTTGCTTTTTAGACATTTGATTCATTCATTCATAATTACGCTTTTATATTTGCTTTGGTGTGTTATGAGGTTTATTTTTCTCTGTAATTATAACATTCAATATGATTTACTGCGTTAATATTGACACCCTAAGGACGTCTTGCGGTATCTTGATATCGATACGATTGAATATCCTCTCGTTTTACGAAATGACAAACTTCACAAAACAACCAGACAAACACATAAATGTGATGGAATGAATGAATTGAATGACGAAAGATCCATTTGTGTGATGGACAAAGAGAAGTGAGAAACATCAAACGTCCATTGATAGATGACATGCCGTGTTGCATGTGAATGATCTTTATTACCGGATGAAACCATTTTTATCCCGAACACACATATTGTCTTCAGAACGTGTTTTTCTCTGAATAGTTTTAATATCCAGCAATAATATAATTAATTTTTGTGAATGTGGAAATCATCTGAACCATGCACTGTAACTTCCCTTTCTTCCTTCACAGGGTGAATGACACAATTGTAAGAAACAAAGTTGCACTTTGTGTTTATTTTTAATCATACAGAAATATTTCCTGTGTCCTTGAATACCACATGCCCCACTTCCCCAATGCCATCCTCACCCTCTCCCCCGATACCACCCACACCCTCACTCCCATTGTCACCCTTTGCTGACCCCAGGTGGAGCCATTTTTTGTCTCTCTATCCCTCTATGACATGCGCTCAAACCGTAAGATCTCCGCAGACTTTCATGTTGACCTCAACTCTACAGCTACGCGTGGATTCCTGCCTCGCGATCAGCAAACGTACGATAACAGCAATTGTCAATTGCAGGTGAGGTATATGAAAACAATATAATCTGCAACAATGGAATTTGACTCAAAGGGGAGAAAGGAAGGAAGGGAGGCAGATACAAGGGTACATTCAAAAGAACTAGCTCAACCGAGGAAGAATAGATCACACCTAGGGTGAAAAATCTAGAAAGGGCAGCCCAGCACTGAGTTTCTACGACGTCTACAAATCCACATGTCCAGCTAAGGGGTGTAGCGACCTGCTTGGGGGGTTGATCCATTTCACGTCGTTCCCTTGATCCAGGGGAAACGCGAAGTTCGGGCAGGAATTTGGAGAAAAAAAATTGCAATGGTGCCGGCGATAGCTCGCCTACTCTTCTCGAACAACACCGTAGGATATTTAACATCTACCAACGAATGCCGGCAGACGTGATCCCCAGTTTAACGTCCATCCGGCTACGACACACACTTTTATGAATCATCCTGCCTGTAAAACACTGGAATGACAGTTTATAGCTGGGTTGGGATTCAAACCCAGGATAGACAGCCGAAAGGCGAGTGGACTGAGCTGAATGGCATCATCTTGTTTCTACCTTGTTCACCTAATAGCATGAGGAGATCATGATAAATAATAATAACACCAATGATAATAATATGTACAATGTCATTGTTAATTGGATATGGTGCAAGCTCAGATGTTTATTGGATTCAAATTTTATAAACTTATGAGATTCAGTTTATAAGCTTCATTTCCCACCACCGCACCACCTCAAAGCTTCATATCCACCCTTTCTGCATCCCTCATCATCCCACCTCGTCAATTCTTTCCCCTCATCCCACACACTTGAATCTTCCCCTGCATCCCACATGCTCAAACCTTTCCCCTCACCTGACCCTCAAAGCCTCGTCCTCACCTTGCCCCTGCAAAGCCTCTCCCCCATCCTACATCCTCCCAATGCCTCCTCTTCTGTCCATCACTGCATGGAACTCAAACATCCGAGGTCTCCACTCCAACCGGACAGATCTCTCAACCCAGACCACTGACGAAAAACCAGACATCATCTCTTTAACAGAATACTTCCTCCCACAGGACTCCACGACTACTTGGTGTTTCTCTCCCCCATTGTCTCCTCCGAATTGATGGCAAATGGCAAATCCTCCATTCTCGACGTGATGACAAACTTCCCTGCAAATGTCTCCTGTTCTTCCTCTGCTCCAATTGGTTCATCTGATCATGTGCTTGTGAGAGGCAACGTCTCTTCGGAAATTCTCAGAGAGCTGCCTCAATGCCGGCGAGTCTGGCATTTCACTCAAGCAGATTGTGAGGGACTGCAAGCAGCCATCTCTCATCAGGACTGGTCTCCCATATCTACTGCCCCTGATGTTAACTCAGCCTGGGAATTCTTCAACAGAAACCTGCTCTCTCTCTCTCATGCACAGATTCATCCCATCTCATCTTCAGTTATCCTACCCCTCTTTCCACCCACGGCACACTGAATCCTGTGGTGAGGCAGTTGCTCTGAAACAACTTGCTTTCTCTTCCTGGAAAGCAAACCTGACTGAAGGCATTCTCAGACCATTCCACACAGCCGGCCCACTCTCAGGAGAGCCAGAAACCAACATCGGTCAAACCTCAAAAACGAACTTTCAAACTTGTCTCTCTCCTCTAAAACCTCGTGGCACCTTGTTTAGTCTCCATCCCTTCCCTCTCTTCAAATGGCACCACAGCTGACTCTGCTCGTGAGAAGGCTGAATGCTTCAATTCTGTGTTTGCTTCAAAATGTTGCGTCCCAACCCCCCCCCCCCCCCCAACCCAGTCTTTACCAACCCAACCCAGTCGTACTCAACTGCTCCTGGATTCTGTGTCTTTTACACCTCAGAATGTGGAGAAGGTTCTTTGAACCCTCGACTCTGATTTTGCAACCGGACCGGACGGCCTCAGCTCACGTGTCCTAAAAACCTTCCCTGCTGCTCTTGCACCACTTCTCTCTGCCCTTTTCACCCTATCATTTGCCTGATGTCATCTTCCATCTGCTTGGAAATCCAACAACATCACTGCATTACGTAAAAATGTGCAAAAACTGATCCCCTCAACTCCAGAGCTATCAGTTTACTTCCCTTCATCAGTAAGGTCATGAAATCCATCATCACAGTGAATATGAAATTCTTCCTTTTCGCCAACAACCTCATCTCTGAGCACCAATTTGGTTTCAGACCAGGTTCCTCATCCTTGGACATGCTGCTTCGAGTCACCCTTCAATGTCAGACGTGAGATCAGGGCCCTCTCTGGACATATCTCGTGCTTTTGATACAGTCTGGCATCCTACCTTACTCTCCAAACTCTGCCTATGGAAGCCATGGCTAACTCCACACATGGCTTACTGACTTCCTCTACCCTCATATCCAATGTGTCTCTCTCAACAGAATCCTTTCATCTCCTCTCCCTGTCAAAGCTAGAGTGCCCCAAGGCAGTGTTCTGGGCCCAGTCCCATTCGTTGTCGCTGACTGGGTGGACATCCTTCATCGTCCAAAGTCCTTCTTTGGCATGCCTGAACTCCTATCCACTTGCAAGGCCTTCATCCGCAGCTTGATGGAGTACTACTCTCCCCTTTGGGCTGGTGCGCCTCTTACAACTTGCTCAGCTTGATGCCATGGAAACCAAGGCCTTGAGATTATTGTAATGGTCCACGATGAAGCTGAGACTATGGACAATGGAGGTCGATGATCTCTGTCTTCGCAGACAGGTCGATCGTCACTCTGTCTTCTCCTTTCTAGTTTTGCACCCTCTGCTCTTTCTGTGGTTTGCCCCCCCCCCCAAGATTCTGCAGGGCGCACATGGTCCACCATCAACCCCCTTCTGGTGAAACTACCTATTATTTCATTATTTTTACGTTATTACTTCATGGCCGAACCATAGCATCTACAGGCCCCACATTTTGAGTGTAGGGACTTCAATATCTGGGCGAGGTATTAAGCTACAACACGTTGCTCTTGACGTCCATTATCAGTTCACTAAAGGCTGCTATAAAGTGTATATTGGGATTTGGGGTCAAGTAGTGCTGCCCCTGGCCTGCAAACAAAAGATAACCACCATGAGGTCATAACTCCATAGCTTTTCAATGTCCAACACGTCCCGAAACCACCACTGGGAAAATTTCACCCAGGCCATCAGCACCGGGTATCCACCACCCCCCCCTCCCACTCCCCATTTTCCGGGCAGTGCCGGTTAGTCCCTGCTAGTATATATA
The DNA here is from genome assembly GCA_035128595.1 of Eptatretus atami. Lineage (NCBI taxonomy): Eukaryota > Metazoa > Chordata > Myxini > Myxiniformes > Myxinidae > Eptatretus > Eptatretus atami. Next base: position 61,076,847 of record CM068966.1, read on the forward strand.
CATATACACTATACAGTGTATATGATTAAGCTATCTACATCATCTTTTCGCAGATGCTTGTGGCTGTTAAGGTCTTAAATGCAAGATTCATGAATTATCAATGTGTTTTGGCCATCTAATTGCAATCATCAAGAGCACGTAGTCCACTGCCAAGCCTTGGCTTTGCACCCTGCTGGGTACTTTGTGAGCCCTTCATCTGTCCCTACATTCCGTAGGCGGTGTTCACCATTTCCGACCCACATCCGGACATCCTCTTGGTTGCCCGCATTGAGAAGGTCTTGCAGGGCAGTGTGGCTCAATGTACAGAGCCTTACCTCAAACCCGGTGATTCTAAGGTGTGTTTGTTCCCTCCATCGTTTGCTTTTGCCATGGTTACCCTCTCAGCATTGATCATCTTTAATATATCTGATTGCATCCGCAAAGACTTACAAACCCCTTTGTAGACTACAGAACCTCCAGTACCCTTGAAGTGAATGAGAACAGGGTTTATTTGGTTTAAGAGACTGTCAAAAGGCAAAACCTGGTAGATTGCAAGTTTAGTGAAGTAAGTTAGGATCATTTAAGTTCTGATACCTTCAGCTATGGGTATGGTGAATACCTATTAATGAGGATACTGAACTAGCGTTTGAGAAGTTCAAAGTTCACATCTGGTTGTTTTCACATCAGGTGTATTTAGCATTTGGAATCGTTCGACCCAGGATAATGATAATGTTTATAATGTTGAATTGATGAAACAACAAAATGTTAAGCTGACTCATCAATGACCTTCAGAGGTTGTAATCTGTATGTCCTACTAGGTCTGGTCTATATGTGGGGCCCTTAACGCAACTTCAGATGGACATTGAAGTGCCGCCCATCAAAAGGAAGTGGCACCCACATTCCTCTTAACAAGAAAATCAAAAATAAATGGTCGCTCATACGTGTGGGTCTATCTCCCTGCAGACTGCGCAAAAGGTCCTGAAGCAGGCACGTCTCGTGTGCAGCCACCTGGGGCATTACCGCATGCCTTTTGCTTGGGCAGCCAGGTAAGAAAAGCAAACGTTAATTTATTATTAACGCACTCCCATCCTGCCATTATTATTTTGCACATGTTTGATTAAAATGCTCTCGTGACAAAGCACTTTGATACAATGTCACATTGTTGACTGACTCAAACATACAAAAATTCATATTCACCAAGTTATCTTGTAACCTTTACCATGGTGAAAGGAAGCTTCTCAGTTAGGGTGATTCGTTATTTTATTTTTGGGTTGTGCTTATTGGGGTGGTGGGGGGGGTTAACATGGATGTTGCTGTAAATTCACAAAACGTTTTCCCTTGCCTCATTTGCCCTGTTTATTATTTTTTACTCTTGCCCATCTCAAAGCTGGTTAAAGTTGATTTTGAGTTTACCCAATTAATAAAAGTTTCCCCTCAGTGTGAAATAAATCATCAAATCAAAGGATTTATACTGAACTTCAGACGTATGAAGGAAAAATAACCCTCACCCTAACTCACACTGCTACGGTGACCAAAGCACACCACCACGGTGTTCATAGCACTCCACCGAGGTGATCATAGCACTCCACCGAGGTGATCATAGCACTCCACTGCAGTGGCCATAGCACACCACCTAGGTGACCATTGCACTCCAGCGCAGTGACCATACCACTCCACCGAGGTGACCATAGCACACCACCGAGGTGACCATAGCACACCGCCAGTTCACCATTAGCACACACCGAGTTCACCATAGCACCACCGAGGTGACAAAGCACACCACCACGGTGGTGTTCATAGCACACACCAAGGTGACCATAGCACTCACCGAGGTGATCATAGCACTCCACTGCAGTGGCCATAGCACCCACCACGGTGTTCTAGACACACCACCACGGTGTTCATAGCACACCACCGAGGTGACCATAGCACACCACCGAGGTGACCATAGCACACCACCTAGGTGACCATTGCACTCCAGCACAGTGACCATACCACTCCACCGAGGTGACCATAGCACACCACCGAGGTGACCATAGCACACCCCATCACCATGCCACGAGTTCACCATAGCACACCACCGAGTTCACCATAGCACACCACGAGCGTGACCAAAGCACACCACCACGGTGTTCATAGCACACCACCAAGGTGACCATAGCACTCCACCGAGGTGATCATAGCACTCCACTGCAGTGGCCTAGCACAACCACACGGTGTTCATAGCACACCACCACGTGTTCATAGCAACCACCGAGGTGACCTAGCCACCACCGAGGTGACCATAGCACATCACCAAGTTACCAGAGCACACCACCGAGTTCACCATAGCCAACCACCGAGGTGACCAAAGCACACCACCACGGTGTTCATAGCACACCACCAAGGTGATCATAGCACTCCACTGCAGTGGCCATAGCACACCACCAGGTGCCATAGCACACCACCACGGTGTTCATAGCACACCCCCAAGTGACCAACACTCCACCTAGGTGACCATAGCACTCCAGCGCCAGTGACCATACCACCCACCGAGAGTGACCATATGCACTCCATCAAGGTGACCATAGCACACCACCGAGGTGACCATAGCACTCTAGCGCAGTGACCATACCTATCCATGAGGGGCCATAGCACTCCATCAAGGTGACCATAGCACACCACGAGGTGACTATAGCACACCACGAAGGTGACCATAGCACTCCACCGTGGTGACCAGAGCACACCACCGAGGTGACCATAGCACACCGAGAGTGATCTAGCACTCCACCGCGGTGACCATAACACACCACCACGGTGCACAATAGACACCACCAAGGTGACAATAGCACACCACCGAGGTGATCATAGCACTCCACCACAGGAACCATAGACACACCACCGAGAGACCTAGCACTCCACCACGGTGACCATAGCACACCACCAAGGTGACCATCGCACTCCACCATGGTGACCATAGCACACCACCGAGGTGCCATATCACACCACCGAGAGTGTTCATTAGCACACCACCGAGGTGACCATAGCACACCACTGAGGTGATCATAGCACTCCACCGCGGTGACCATAACACACCACCATGGTGAAAATAGCACACCACCGAGGTGACCATAGCACTCCACTGCGGTGACAATAGCTCACAACCGAGGTGATCATAGCACTCTACCGCGGTAACCATAGCACACCACCGTGGTGATCACAACACACTACCACAGTGACAATAACACACCACAATGGTGACAATAGCACACCACCAAGTTCACCATAGCACACCACCGAGTTCACCATAGCACACCACCGAGGTGACCACAGCACACCACCGAGGTGACCAAAGCACTCCACCACGTGACCGTAACACCACTGCGGTGACCATAACATACCACCACAGTGGCAATAGCACTCCAGCATGATCCGCCACTGATTCGCTCTGGTCATCTTGCAGTTTCGGGAAAACTCTTTGCATCTCCCAATTAAATGTGGAAGGTATATCACGAGCAGAACATGACTACATATCAAGAACTGCTGAAGTCTTTGATGTCGATGTTCTTGTTCTTAGAGAGACACACACTGAGGTTGATTCCAATGCCTCCAAGCTCCTCATCTGTGGTTTCAAACTTATTGCAGCAGTGCACCATGCAACCTACTTACAACACAACCTGTCTGACTTTTATATTCTTAAGCAAGTCAGAAAAAACATTTTATAAAAATGAAAAAACATGTTGGGTTAGAATCCCCAAAAAGCAACCAAACAAGGTATGAAGGAATGACAAAGAATAATTAGGCAGGAATAACAACACCATCCTTTAACGGATTGCTATCAGGACTGACTGCCTGCCTGACTGATATTAAAGATCAGTACTAATGTTCCGTCCAATATTCCCATCCCTTCTGTCTTCACTCAGACATTCTGCTACCCTGTTAACTTTTAGAGTCATCTATTTATTGTGTTTGCCACAATATGCTATATTTTCATGGTAGAATTTTTATTTACCTTTCTCTGCTCCTTCCCTTCGATTCTATCCCCATACTCCTATATCCTCCTAATCGTCCTCCACTTCTCTCCCAAACTCCACTCAGCTCCTTTCCTTCTCCCACCATCATACATTCGCTTCTTTTCCTCAATTTACTCCATACCTGTACATACACAATAAAGAGATATCCCTATCCTCTTCTCTTCTGTTCCTTTACTCAATGCTGGCATTTTCATTTTCTTCCCTCCGTATCCCTCTCTACCACATGATTTTGTAATTCTGCTTAACTTAAAAGATTCTCGCAGTGATCGCATGTACGGAAATGAAATGAAACAACGAATGCTGACGTCTCCCAGGCGCTTTATAGTGTGCATTAATCGCCATCGATCTCGAATGCTATTGATGATACAGGGCATTTGATAATATGAGTGAGGAAAGTGAAAAAAAACCTTCATCGTTCAGCAAATCGTTTGCTGCTTGTTCCAAGTCAAGGCAGGTGAACAGGCCAAAAAACGTGCGCGCATCAGGACCCAGCGAGGTTACTTGGATACGGCCTTAACCCCAGAAAGAGCAGTGACGAGGATGCAACCTGATAAAGGATATAATTAAATATGGCGTTATTATCTTCAAAGGGGTGTTTTAATTAACTAAACACCCAATTTTCAAGTCATGCCACTTCTTGGAGTTCTCTTAGTATACATGCAAAGTTCACAGGCTGCTTGGTTTGTGGTTTTGGAGTTATGGAGGAGACACACTGACGAACACACACACACACAACACAACACACAAACACAGTACTTATTTGTGTAGACTCCACTCCAGCGGATCCAAACCTCAATCTTGATTTAAGAGATAACAACTTATTTGGGGAAAGTTAATCTTCATTTACACAGAATTAGATGTTTGCATTTGGGGAACATCCTGCATCTGGGTCTGTGTGGATTGTATACAGCAATGCATTTTATGTTATACTAGCAGAGTACCCGCCTGACGGGTAATCTTGTTCCAAGCATCCAACACGTTCTTCTGACACATACCTTTATTTGGGTGGTGTAT
>CM068966.1:61081862-61092059 GCA_035128595.1 Eptatretus atami
ATTTACATGGAGAATTTGCAGCTCCCCATCGCCATGACCACCGGAAAAGATAAAAACACCCCTATACATTAATTGGGGTCATGCTGACCATATGTAGCAAGTCTGGATATAATTGGCATTGCTGTAGGAGGAGTCGCACGACAAACACACAAACAAAACACACAAACAAGCCGGTAGGCGACGAGGGTTCCGCTAGGATCGAAGCGACTGGATACGATGCTTTTCATTCTGACCGATCCACCGACGAAGATTCATTGCCAAGACGTATTGGTTCACATACAATTGTTCCTCTGCCTGGAAAGATTTTTCCTATTGTGTATTTTGCCAACTGGCACTCCCATGAAAAATGATGTTAAATAGACACCCGATTTTTAAAGGACTACCATTTGAAAAATAAAACCTAAATCAAAAATCGGCTCGAGTAAAATTTTCTAAATATCTCGAAGTGTTTAATTCCGAAGTCTCGTTTCTCCACATTCAAAACTGTAGGACAAGTATTGAAAATAGTGAAGCGGTTTTTCGGCCGCTGCATGCAACGGGTGGTTGCTTAGCACGAAACTCAAATGCGCACACTCCACCTCATATGGCACCTGTTCGCCAAGTTTCATCGAAATCGGTTTGCTGGTTTGTGCTGTGGAGCCTCGCGTTGCAGACACACACACACACCACACGCACACGCACACGCACACGACCACGACAGACAGGCAGATGGAAAACCCGACATAAGGGATATCTAGCGAATCCAACAAACACCGGTCCGTGAATTATAGTAAAGATTAGAGCAAAAAAGTGGTGGATCGGGGACAATTGATATTGTTACGAATTTCGCCCGCCCGGCGTGCGATCGGCCACGTAACTCAAATCGCGACAAGTCGCCACGGAACGGACAATTCAGTCGTGACCCTCCTGGAACTACCGCCAGGAGCCAGCCACGGGTGGGGGTTTAAACCTCACACAACCCAGTCCGCATTCTACCCGCGCGAAATAGGGTGAATCGCCGAATGTCGATATACCTAAGTACCCGCACGGGTAGCGTACGAGGAGTTGTACCACGCCGCAGGTCGACTTCGGACACGAACCGCTTAAGCGGCTCGTTCCGTGCTAAAGGGATAACCGAGCGGAGTTATCGTCGACCTCGACGGTTCAGTTTTACTTATCGGGTGTTTCAACCCACTACCAATCCCTTACGTGATGCAAGATGGAAATTTCAACCAGAGGAAAGGAAGCAACGAAACGGGAAACAGTTTGACAAGCACTTTTAATTCGCACGCAGACAAGCACGTATTTACAGTTATAGCAAGAATGCACATATAACAGTCAAACAATAAAAGCAACGCAGAGCTACAACCGAATAAAGCAATGTACAAGCACTTATACGGGTTTACTTAATAGACTGGCGCCACACACACACATTTACACCAAAAGCAAAGAAAAATACAAGCCACCCTCACAGGCAAGGAGGCAGACAGGTCCGTGGACCAAATGAACGTGGGACCTGGGTGATCGGCCAGGTCCACGAGACCGAAGGGGTCTTAATCCGCGCCCTCGTGGCGCGATGGCGGGCAGCCGCAATGTCCGCTAACGCCTGACTCCGTGCCCCTGGTATGGTCGGTGAGCTCCTCCAGGCGTGCGTTGCGCAGGCACGTGTTGGTCGGCACCAGCGGTTTGGTTGGGGAACGGACGGGGTTACTGGCGCTATCTCAGCGCGGATGGGGGGGGGGGATTGTTGATGCTCGGGTCGGGAAGGGGAATGGCGGACGCTCCGTCCCGCTAGCGGGGTCTCGGGACCGCACCGACTCCGGCGAACTCTGCCCCTGAGTCCTCTCTGCGTCCTGCTCCACTCCGCGACTCGTCCCTCGACCTCCACTCCGAGCTCCGTCCCCTTCGCCGTCCGATCCCCCAAACACACGCCTCAGACTCACACGACTCCGACTAGCGCCACTTTCTGCACCCCTTTCACACACCGAGCTGCGGTTGTCCTCGCGTCTTTAGAACCGGGGGAGGAGCTTGATATGCAGATTCGCGGATAAAAACGCGCTTGAGTGGGGCCACACCACCGACGCTCGCCCATTGGATGGAGAAAAAGGGGCGTGAGCCTCCCCTGATCCGATTTCCCCTCCTAAAAGGAACGCATTCACAGCAGGTTCGGAGGCGGGGCCATGCACCTGATGCCAGTCATTGGATGGAAGAAAAGGGGCGTGAAGCCTTCCTGATCCGCTTCTCCTCTCCCGAAAGGATCCATGTGCACTCGTGGCTTGACGCGTTCGGCAATAATTACGAATGGGCCCTGGACAGCACGACGTTGGTGTTGACTGGTGGTGTGGTTGATGTTTGGAAGGAGAAGGCGAAGGTGGTGGGGGTTTGCTGTGGTGGTTTGGTTGTTGGCGGGCGTCATTTGGGAATGGCGGTGAAGCGATGTTGCGGGATGGAGTTGTGGAGGTAAAGAGGCGAAGGTCGTGGTGTTTGAGTTGTTGCGGCTTAATGGTCCAAAATAACGATAGAGAAAGAAAAATGGCTAACTCAAAGCGTCGCAGCCCGGATGAATCACACATATTCGCCCTAAACAACAGGTGTGGACTAACTACACATGAACTTATCGATATATCTAACCTGAGGACCTTTCTGGTGTATTGCAAATTTCCACAGCCGTAACAATATGTTGTCCCCTCCTAGTTAAAAAGTATGTCCTCCACATCCCCACCCATCGACGCCCATAATTATATGAGAGTGCAAAAATCAGGCCATGTTGTCATGCCAACGTGACGTCATCGCTTCGGTGTGTGTTTGTGGTGTATTATTTTTTTAAATCCGAGTTAAAAAAATTTTTGTTATGATAAGGTGCAATCAAAGAGAGAAGTCACTTCCTTCAGTTAGGCCTAAGTCACATTTGCCACGGGGCCGTGGGTCTCAAAATATACGGCCACTAGCAATTTATGGCGGCCGCAGTATTTCCACGGTCACACAATGTAGCAGTCACATGTTTTATTTTTCGGGAGCCGCACGGCGTATTAGAAATTGTGGAAACCGAAAACGTGGGGTTGCCATACGGTCTTTGATTTGATGTCGCACGTGACCTTAAGGGGGCCTGCGGCGGCCATAGAATTTTCAAGGTAGCCTCAAGGTGCCCGCAAGGCGACCGCAGGGGGCCCTAAGGCGAACGTGCGGCCAGACGGACGGTAACGAGTGGGTTCATTTTTTGTCTGTTTGTTTGTTTTTTACCAGTTTTTTTTTTTCGGCTTGTCGAATTGCTACGGCGAACGTAGAAATGAAAAAAGTTATAACTCCACGTTATAATTCCACGGCGACCCCTACGGCCTGTAAAAGATAGCCAAACGGCATAGGGCCACCCTGAGGCACACACAGAAAACTCTGCGGCGCCGCACGTTTTCTGTCAATTCAGAGGGCGTACGGCCGCCGTATCCTCGCCGTAGAGCAAATGTGACTTAGGCCTTAGAATCATGGTAATTGATACAGCCATAATTGTGCTAGGTAGGGTAACATTTGTCAACATTTTGAGGATCAATGCCTGGTTATGGTTTATGGTGGGTGGGCTTGGGATCTTAGGGTCCTGAGTTCAAATCCTGCTCAGTTGTTGAATTAATACCAGGTGGGGTTAACTCGGCCTGTCATCCTTCCGAGGTCAGCAAAAATGAGTGGTATACTGCTCAGAGTGGTCCAGGATAGTGCCCATAGCCCAAGGAGACTGCTTAGGCAGCACCAACGCTCTGTACAGAGTATGGTCCCAATGGATGGATTGAGGATGAACAAAATTGCAATTTTGCCATATCTTTATCTTGTACATTAGCAATATTTTACTTTAGTAATGCCATTCTTTTTCCAGTGCCATCCCTTCATATGAAGTACTTCTGTACTCCATGATAATCTAGTGCTAATAATATCTTCATAGTCACTGTGAAAGTTGGGGACCTGCTCAACATCAACCTCCCAAAGTATTGGCTAATTACCAGGAATTCCAAGGAAATTTTTGCACAGGAGGCTATTCAGCCCATTATGCCTGCACCACACCAATACCAGATTTAATAAATGTGTCAATACCCCTTCCCTTCGTATGCAGCCTTTTGGCTGCTACACTGGAACTCATTTCACCAACCTCAGAAGGATGACAGGCTGAGTCAATCCCCTGGTGTTTATTCAACAGCCATTGGGGCTCCCAAGCCACCACCCTAACTGCTAAGCCAACACCAGGTATAAATGCTTTTGCTTTGAGACTGCTCCTCAACTCTAAAGTTACCTCAACTAAGGAGGGTCGCCGTGAAATCCATAAAGAACTCTCCAAGACCATTTCATCATCTCCTCCTTCATCCTTGCTTTCTTCCCCCCCAAAACCAGGGTTAACATTGGCACTCGCCTTTCCTCCACCAAAGCAAGGAAAACAGCAGGAATTGATAGCATCTCTCCTGAATTCTTGAAGAAATTGAGACCACACGGACATGATTGGATGGCTTCTCTTTTCACTAACATCTATGCAACTCGAGTCATACCATCAACCTGGAGAGAGGCTAACGTAATTGCCATCCTTAAGCCAAGGAAACCTGCTGCTGACCCATTTAGCTATTGGCCCATATCTCTACTATGTACGACATACACGTTGTCCTTCTGGCCAGGCTCTCTCCACTGGTAGAGCCCAACCTTCCCAAGGAACAAGCTGGCTTCAGACCTGGTAGGAGCTGTGTTGTTCAAGTCCTTGCACTTACCACCCACATTGAGACTGGCTCCCAACGTGTGCTCAAAACAGATGTTGCACTAATTGACCTTTCATCGGGGTATGATATGGTTTGGTGACATGGTCTTCTGCTGAAGGCTGCCAGATTTTCCCAGTGCCAAGCCACAATGCATGTCCTTTCTTTTATGATCAGCAATCAAAGATATAGAGGTTCACACGGAAAGCAAACAAGCTTCAAAAGGACTCTTATTGATGGTCTTACTCAAGGGTAGGTCTTAGCTCCAATCCTCTTCAACATATATGTGAGCGACATGCCTTGCTACAGCTCCAGAAAGTTTGTCTATGCAGATGAACTTGTCCTTTCTACCCAAGCAATCAACCTTGAAGAACCCAGCAATACCCTATCCCAGGACTTAAAGGTAATGGAGGAATACTTCATCTTCTGGTGCCTCCACCCAAACCTAAGACTACAGTTACCGCTTTCCATCTCAGCAACCGACTAACTAACAGCAAACTCCAGGTTTCCTTTTGTGGCAAACCAGTCAAAAATGAAATGTTCCCCAAGTACCTTAGAGTCACCCTTGATCACAGCCTCATGTACCACAAACACCTAAAATGGGTCACAGAAAAGATCAAGACCAGGGTAAACATCATCTGGAAACAAGTGGGCACCAGCTGAGGATCAAGTGCGTGCACTCTTCGCACTACTGGCCTTGCTCTTGTGTACTCTGTAGCAGAATACTGTTCTTCTGTTTCAGCAGAGAGCAGCTACACAAAACACTTCGACACTGCCTTGAAAACACCGACGCGGATAATTAGCGGTCTACTGAAACCAACTCCCATGCAGTAGTTTCCAGTCCTATCTAACATCCCACCCCCTGATGTGTGCCGGAAGGCAAGAATGCTGAGACAGTTTGTCTGCATCAAAACTAACCCAGAGCTTCCAATCTATGAAGATTTGCAGAATCTACCAAATATGCGACTCAAGTCACGCAAACCTTTCTGGGACTCTCCAAATGTTTTGAGTGATGCGGGGTTTCACACAAAGGTCAAGTGGCACGATCTCTGAACAGACAACAACATTGCTAGCAAAGCACCTGGTGAGTGATCCACCAGAAGAGCCTCCAGGTGTCGACCTCCACCGGAAACTGTAGACTGCGCTCAACAGGATCCGTACTCTCCATGGCAAGGCAAAGAAGTCATTAACTTTGAGGTACCTTTATGTCTTGATCGTGAGGTGGTTGTTTTGATAAAAGGATAGGTGTTGGGTGTTGCAACACTTCTGTGAGCATTTCAAAGTTCCTGGCTGGAGGTCATAGGTTAACAATCCTTTAACATGCGAACTACAAATTCCTATCATGTTTAAAATAAATGAGGAGGTTGTGGAAAAATGGAGGTGGTTTTACATTCATTTTGTAATAACCTGAGGTTTTTCTGAAAGATTCCCATTCAAGTATCCCTTCTTCTATATTCAAGCAACCTCTTCTCTTTCCGTGCTTTGCCTTCCCCTCCCACCCCTCAACCCCAACATTCCTGCATTGTGCACGCGGTCCACCATCAACCCCCTTTTGGTGAAACTACCTCAACCCAGGATCACTGTTTCCCTCCACTCATTTGTTCCTCTTTTCCATGCTGTGGAACCAACTTACACATCCTCTTCAATCTAATTCTTCCCTCCAGGTCTTCAAGACAGCTGTTCACCACCATCTCAAATCACCCCAATCCAAAATATTGATCTTTTCTACCCTTGTTACCCACACCCCCCCACATTCCCTCACACTGTCTTCCCTTCCCCTCCCCTCATGCCGCCTTTCCTTCCCTCTTGCTGCCTTCATTCCCTTCCCTCCCTTGTTGCTGCCTTCCCTTCCCTCACGCTGCCTTCCTTCCCTCCCCTCATGCCGCTTTCCTTCCCCTCACGCTGCCTTCAATTCCCTTCCCCCTCCCTTGTGCTGCCTTCCCTTCCCTCACGCTGCCTTCCCTTCCCTCCCATCCTCTTACACCACATTATCTTCCCCTCACGCTGCCTTCCCTTCCCATCCTCTTACACCACATTCTCTTCCCTCACATTGCCATACCTTTCCCTTCCCAAAATGCTGCCTTCCCTTCCCCTCACGCTGCCTTCCCTTCCCATCCTCTTACACCACATTCTCTTCCCCTCACATTACCTTACCTTCCCTTCCCAAATTCTGCCTCCCTCAACCTCCCCTCACGCTTACCCCTCCCCTCTCCACCTCCATGGACATCTGCCGGTGTTCTCCGCGTGTTGTCATGGACATCTCCTGGCAGTCTCTGCATGTTGTATTAATGTACCCCATTTTGTTCAATCCTGAACTACCCCACCCCCCCTTCTCCACAAGTCCCACGACCAAACACAGATTGAGAACCCCTCCCTCATGCTTACCTCCTCCCAACCCCCTCCCCCTCCTCACTTCCACCCCTCTCCTCTCTCCCACATCCTCCTCGCTTCCCACACCCCTTCCTGGAATATAAGCGACATTTGGGTGACACGTCACGCTCCCACCCCCACCCCCCCTCCTAGCTCCCACCCCCCTCTCTCCCACCTCTCTCCTTCCCTCCCTCCCTCTTCTCTCCCTTCCTCTCGCCTCCTCCTCTTCTCCTCCTCTATCCTCCCTCCCTCCCTCCTCTTTCCTCCTATCTCTCTTCTCCCCCCACCCCCTTTATATTCCTATCAGTGAAGCGACGGGTTGTATTTGCTAGTATGTATATTGTTACGTCATGATCTAACCGGAGTACTTTCACTTACAAAGGTTGCATGTTAGTGCATTAACTTGTCTCAAAGCGTAAACCACCGTGGTTATGCTACACCACGTGACAAGAAGCACCTCACGCCTTTAACTTCCAAAGTGGATGAGTTTGCTGTAGATCTCAATAAGCTTTCTGTTCCGTGTATGGGCCTCGCATTTCAATATTTACCCCGTGCGTACGAAACAAAAGGTGGTGTAAACAATCGTTCACTTTGTCTGTTGTCTGTTTGTCCACAACGTCAGTTTTTGAGAGGAATAACTTGATTTCAATTGAATGTGATATTTCAAACACAAGTCAGAACATGAATCGGAACTCGAACTTGTAGTTTAGCAGGACTTTGGCTCTTTGTCCTGTTGTGGAATTTATTGCTTAACGTTTTATTTGTTCTATTACTTTTAATCAACCGTTTAACCGACTCGATGCAAATCCTTTTCTTCAAATGACAGACGCCGATCAATTCACTTGCCACAACGTGAAAGTACATCACATCAGAGAGTTATATTTTTACTTGGAAGCCAAGGAGTACAACCCACTGAGGTGGTATACATCCACACGTGCTTGCACTAAAACAAGATTACAATTTCTGATATTTATAATGCTTACAGGGAGAGTGGAGGGGGGCTGTTAAGCCTTAAACAAAGAACTCCAATTGCAATACGTGTCTTCTAGGTGAAAAGCAAATGATGTAATCATAACAAAAGTTACTGTTATCAACCAGTCACTTTGTTCCATAGCAAGACATTCCTTTTTATCAACATTTAGGTCAAAAGACTCTTGGCTAAAGGGAAGCATCACTGACAGCCAATTCGACTTTATAGCATAAATTAAATTTATAAAACACCAGCAACGATTACAATTTAGAGTACATTAATATAATTATTTTCTTCCACAGTCCCGATCGCCCACGCACAGAAAGGAGTGAGATGATAATTTTTTTTTTCCTCCGTCTACCTGCCCGGCAGTCAAACAAAATCGAAAATCATTCCAACCAGGAAACTTACTGTGTTTAAGGACGTTATAAAGGACACAAACAACAGGCACGGATAACTCATTTAACTTGTTAAAATAGGTGAAGTAAATGACGCCGCATCATCAGCGGTGAACTTCTGGGAAAAAAAATCTTTATTTTATTTCAATTGAATTATATACTTGTACACACTGGAGAACACGAATTGCCTTATTTTCACTTTCAAAAACATTTCATTTAGCAATACTTGGACAAAATATTACATCATCTCGACCAATCAAATTTGCCGCTCGCAGACCCCGCCCATGTCCTTTGTTTCTCAAGAATGTGTGGGATAAGGTGTTCTGTGAATTCTCCATTTCACTGACGTGTTCATTATTGAGGACGTTGTAAGGGTCCGTCCAAAACTATTGGCATTTTCATGGTTGAAGGAAAAGTAGGATGTTGGAGATTTAGGGGAGGGAGGGTTGTTACTTGCTTATGACCTTAAATGTTTTTTGAAAATGTCGATTTCAAACTTTTAAACCAACAAAATGGAGAAAATAAACTCGAACATCTTGCGTCCAGTGTACATGACATCACTGTCATACCGGGTCTCGCGCCGAGCCGAAAGGTTGCTGTGATTTAATGACAGGCCATTACTAATGGTACCCCGTATTACCTTATACATGTCTGTGTGTGTACGCATTGCTTCGTAGATAGAGTGCTCAATGAGTGTGTGCGCACTCTTCACCTTTGACTTGACAGATGACAAAGGTTTGAAATTTGAAAACATTTCAGTCAAATGGTCCATTGGATAATAAATATATATGACCCATAAATGCAAACATGGCCCAGTATAAAATCCTGGTTTGACTAATAATAAAAAGTGTGACTACGTGCTTCTTAATTTTGACATGAAAAGTGTGATTGCCGGGGAGGTTTTTTTTTTTGGGGGGGGGGGGGGTTTGTAATGTAGAAAAGCACAAATTTGAGGGGAGGAGGGGGTCTTGAAAAGTGCTATTCCTTGTCGTGGTGTGAAAAAGTTGATAATTTTGGATGCCCCCAACATATCTGATTCAAAGTAAAATAAACAAGAAAAAGAGCAATCAGAGATTGCAGACCCTCACCAGGACTGCTTTTGTGTGGCATTTGTGGACTGGTGTGTTACGTAATTAACGAGACATAATTAGAACTGCCACTTTATAACTGTTGGCAGTGATGACCGGGTACCACGACGTCCCGCTTTGATGCAACTCCGCTTTGATCGGACACCTGACCCTGACCCATGACGTTTTTTAAAATTATTATTCAATTGAATGCAGAATGGGATTAAAATAAATTAAAGTTAAATCAAATGGAAGACCAAGTATGTACAGTCCTGCATTGGAGTAATCAGAAGGAACCCGAACAAGAAAAAAGCAAAGATGAAGTCGTCAAGAGGAACCTGGATAGGATGAGCATTTCAGCTGCGACTACTCTACCCTCAAACAAATGCAGGCACAGCCAAGTGAGCCTTATTCAAAAAGCAAATATCACAAAAACAAAAAGAACCCATGTCAAAAAAATAAATAATTCCGCCTGCCACACCAAGCGTCCAATCAAGTTGAAATTTAAAACACGTATTCCCCATAACTATCATCATCATCATCATCATCATCATTTATTTAAGTCAGTATTATCCCCCTTACTTCCATGATGAAAGTTGCTGACTTTCACTCCTTCCATGACCTAACTCCAGCTCTCCACTTTCTTCTATCTTCTGCGTCTTCCACTCCCAATCCCAATTTCTGACTTTCTT
>CM068966.1:61092069-61106153 GCA_035128595.1 Eptatretus atami
CTCCTTCCAACTCAACTTTGGCCTTCCTCTTCCCCTTTTCCCCTCCACTTCCAAATTCCATACTCTCTAACTCCCTCATCGTCTCTCTTTCTGAGCACGTGACCCAACCATCTCAAGCCACTCCTTCTTAGCACCTCCACTATTGTATCTTTCAGCCCAATCCTTTCCATCAACTCGTTCGTGTTCTTTCTGTCTACCAACTGCACTCCACACATCTTTCTAATCATTGCTCTTTCTGTTCCTTTCTCAAGAGACCCTTCTTCTACGATCTCACAGTCCATGCCTCTGACCCATAACCATTACTGCTCTCACCACGGGTATAGATCTTCCCTTTTCAACTCAAAGGCAGTCTTTTACCACATCACTAATGCAAGCTCGTTGAACTTCATCCAACCCAATCTCGTTCTTCTTGTAACTGCAAGCTCGCTGCCTCCACTACTGTTGATGGTGTCACCCCAGATAACAAATCTGGCTTACCTCTCAGATCTTTCATCTTTGCTCCGAATCCGGATCCTGATCCCGGTGGCTTAAATTTCATCTTCTGATGCAGGCTTTACACTCAAAACTACCATCCATTCTTTGTGTCACTCTTTTCACATTTGTACATCTACGATGAATCCATTTGTGACAATAACTGCATCTGATGGCATTACTTACCACTCTTTTATCACAAACTCCACATGGATCTTTCTTGGCCAATTCTAAGCTTCGTTCATATTTAGATCTGCATGCTTGTTCCACAGTCAAGGGCAGCAATCAGGGTTTGAACAGCAAAAACGCTTGTGGTCCGGCCATCGACCCATGAGACGGTTTTACCTCTCTGAGATACGGGTCCCTTGGTCTAAGGACCTCACAGAAAGAGCCAGTGTACCCCAGAACGGATCCGCAAAGACCTCGAACACTACACAGGATATTATTGTAAATAGGCCGTTTAATTATACTTCAAAAGGGGTGTTTAAGTTACCTCATTAACACCAATAACTCAACTTTTCCAGCACTATGCACAGTCCATGGAGTTCTCTCATAGTAATACAGTCATGGGCACAAGTTTTCAGCCCTGTTTTGGCTCTATGATTGGGTTATTGGGAGTATATGGAGGAGATCACTACTGACACACACAATCACACACACAATCCCTGTCAGGCTGGAGTACCAAGGGGCAAGTTGTTCACCCATATATTCTTTAACTTGGCATCATGGAATCTCACCACTACACCAAATCACTACTGAAAATCCTTCTACCACACATCCACATTTTACGACATATTATTAGTGTGTTAGACTCCACCCTCCACCGTATCCAAATGCCTGCAATCTTCGATTTAAGAGATAAGATATTGCATTATTGGGGAATAATTAACTAGCTTCTTCCAGATACTATAGACAGACATGTAGAAATGGTTTCGCAATTTGGGCAACACTCCTTTTGTCATCCGGGTTCTGTGTGGATTGTATATCAGCAATGCATTTTATGTTATCTTTCAGCAGAGTACCTCCCGCCTGACGGGTAATCTTGTCAAGCATCCAACAGTCTTGCCTCTGGATTCACATGACCTTTATTTGCGGTCGGATGTATAGGATCTACTGACAGCTGCCTACATAGCTCACCCCCCCACACAACATAAGATAACCGGGTTATCATGTGCACACGAAAGCAAACATACTGTACCTACTGCTTATAATCTCACAAAATGTCCGTCACTAAGCGGGCTGGAATCACTGTAGTCCAAGGATTTGTACCTGTAAATGGTGGAGACTTGTAATACCCCTCTCCCACCTGGAGCCGGTGCTGGGACAAAGCATCTCTCTTTCAACACATTTACATGGATGAATTTTGCAGCTCGCCATCGCGCATTGACCACCGGAAAAGGATAAAAACACCCTAATACATTAATTGGTGTCATGTGACTCATAAGTAGCCACTCTGGGAATATAATTGGCCCAGAACTGTAGGAGGAGTCGCAACGACAAACACACAAACAAACAGCACAACCAAGCCGGTAGGCCGACTGAGGGAATCCTGCTAGGATCGAAGCACTGGATACGATGCCCTTTTCATTCTGACCGATCCATCCGACGAATAGATCATGCCAAGACGTATTGGTTACATACAATGTGTTCCTAGCTGTCTGCAAGATTTTTCCTATCGCCGATTTTGGCCAAACTGGCACTCCTCAATAAAAAAAATGACGTTAAAATAGACACGCTATTTTTTAAAGGACTACCATTTGAAAATAAAGACCTAAATCAAAATCGGATTCGAGTAAAATTTTCTAAATATTCGGGAAGTGTTTAATTCCGAAGTCCGGTCGTTTCTCCACATTCAAAACTGTAGGACAAGTAATTGAAAATTAGTGAAGCGGTTTTTTCGGCCGCTGCATAGCAACGGGGGTATATTAGCAACGAAACTCAAAGGCACAACTCCCACCTCATATGGCACCTGTTTCGCCAGTTTTTCATCGAAATCGGTTTGCTGGTTTGTGCGTGACCTCGCGTTGCAGACACGCACACGCACACGTGCACACGCACACGCAACGCACACAGACAGACAGGCAAGATGAAAAACCGACATTAAGGGATATCTAGCGAATCCAACAAACACCGTCCGGAATTAATAGTAAAGATTAGAGCAAAAAAGTGGTGGATCGGGGGACAATTGATTTGTTACGATGATTTCGCTATAGAGTCCGCCCCGGCGTGCGATCGGCCACGTAACTCAAATCGCGACGCGTCGCCCACTCGGAACGGCAATCTCAGTCGTGAGCCTCCTGAACTACTCGCCAGGAGCCCGCCACGGGTGGGGGTTAAAACCTCACACAACCCAGTCCGCATTCTACCTCCAGCGAAATAGGGTGAATCGCCGAATGTCGATATACCTATAGTACCCGCGCGGGTAGCGACCGAGGAGTTGTACCACGCCGCAAGGTCGACTTCGGACACGAAACCGCCTTAAGCGGCTCCTCCGTGCTCAAAGGGATAACCGGCGGATTATCGCCGACCTCGACGCGTTCAGTTTTTACTTATCGGTGTTTCAACCACTACCAATCCCTACGGAATGCACAGATGGAATTCACAGAGGAAAGGACGCACCGAAACGAGAACAGTTGCATCAAGTCAACTTTTAATTCGCCCTGCAGACAAGCCAACATATTTACAGTTATAGCAAGAATGCAGCATATAAGATGTCAAAACAAAAAAGCAACAGCAGAGCCTTACAATCCGAATAAAAGCAATGTACAAGCACTTATTACGGGTTTGCTAATAGACTGGCGCCACACACAGCACACTTTACACCAAAGCAAAGAAATACAAGCACCCTCACAGGCAAGGAGGCAGACAGGTCGTGACGCAAATGAAAGTGGGACCTGGGTGATCCGCCAGGTCAACGAGACGCGAAGGGGTCTTACCCGCGCCTCGTGGTGCGATGGCGGCAGGCCGCAAGTCCACGTAACGCGCTGACTCGTCCCGGTATGGTCGGTGAGCTCCTCCAGGCTTGCGTTCGCAGGCACGTGTTGGTCGGCCACCACGGTTTGGGTTGGGGACGGACGGGGTTACCGGCGCTATCTCAGCCGCGGATGGGGGGGGGTGGAATTGTTGATGCCTCGGGGATAAGGGAGAGGGAATGGCGACGCTCCGTCCCCGCTAGCGGGTCTCAGGACCGCCCGACTCCGGCGACTCTCGCTCCGCTGAGTTCCTCTTTCTGCGTCCTGCCGCACTCCGCGACTCGTCCCTCGCCTCCACTCCGAGCTCCGTCCCCTTTCGCCGTGCCGATCCCCGCAAACACACGCTCAGACTCCACACTTCCGACTAGCGCCACTTTCTGCACCCTTTCTGCAACACGACGAGCTGCGTTGTCTCCGGGCGTCTTTTATAGACCGGGGAGGAGCTTGTTATGCCAGATTCGCGGCATCAAAAATCGCGCTTGGATTCGGGGCCAAACCGCCGCGACCTCCGCCATTGGACGGAGAAAAAGGGCGTGAAGCCTCCCTGATCGATTTCCCCTCCTAAAAGGAACGTCATTCACAGCGGGTTCGGAGGCGGGGCATGCAACCCGATGCTCAGTCATTGGATGGATAGAAAAGGGGCGTGAAGCCTTCCTGATCCCGCTTCTCCTCTCGCCCGAAAGGACCATGTGCACTCGTGGCTGACGCGTTCGGTCAACAATTACTGACGGGGCCCTGGACGAGAAGAGCACGACGTTCGGGTGTTGACTGGTGGTGTGGTTGAATTGGTTCTGGAAGGCAGAAAAGGCGAAAGGTGGTGGGGGGGTTGCTGTGGGGTTTGGTTGTTAGGCGGCGTCGTTTGGGAATGGCGGTGAAGCGATGTTTGCGGGATGAGTTGTGGAGGTAAAGAGGCGAAGGTGGTGGTGTTTGAGTTTGTTTTGGCGGCTTAATGTCCAAAATAAGATAGAGAAAAGAAAAATAGCTAACTCAAAGCGTCGCAGCCGATGAAATCACACATATTCCCCTACAACAGGTGTGGAACTAACTAACATGAACTTATCGATATATCTACCTGAGGACCTTTCTGAGTGTATTGCAAATTTCCACAGCCGTAACAATATGTTTGTCCCCTCCTAGTAAAAAGTAATGTCCTCCACATCCCCCACCATTCGACTGCCCATAATTAATATGAGAGTGCAAATCAGCATGTTTGTCATGCCAACGTGCGTCACGCTTCGGTGTGTTTTTGTGGTGTATTATTTTTTTAAATACCGAGTTAAAAAAGATTTTTGTTATGATACAGGTGCATTACAAAGAAGAATGGTATCCTCGTTAGGCCTAAGTTCACATTTGCCATCTGGGCGGCCGTGGGTCTCCAAAATATATGGCCAAGCAATTATACGCGCCTGCAGGTATTTCCACGGTCAAGCATGTAGGCAGTCAACATGTTTTTATTTTCGGGGAGCCGCCCGGCGGTATTTGAATTGTGGAGAACGCGAAAACGTGGGGTTGCGTAACAGTCCTTTTGACTTTGATGTGCACGTGACCTTAAGGGGGCCCTGCGGCGGCCAATTAGATTTTCAAGGTAGCCTCAAGTGCCCGCAAGGCGACCGCAAGGGGGGCCTAAGGCACACGTGCGGCCAGACGGACGGTAACGAGTGGGTTCCATTTTTGTTTGTTAAGTTTTTCTTTTTACCAAGTTTTTTTTCGGCTTGTCGAATTGCTACGGCGAAACGTAGAAATGAAAAAAGTTATAACTCGCGTTATAATCCACGGCGACCTACGGCCTGTAAAAGATAGCCAAAATGGCGTAGGGCCACCCTGAGGCACCACAGAAACTCTGGCGGCCGCCGCAACGTTTCTGTCAATCAGAGGCGTACGGCGCGTATCTCGCCGTAGAGCAATTGACTAGGCCTTAGAATCATGGTAATTGATACAGCCATAATTGTGCTAGGTTAAGGGTAACATTTGTCAACATTTGAGCGATCAATGCCTGGGTTGGCTTAATGGTTTATGGGTGGTGGGCTTGGGATCTTAGGGTCCTGAGTTCAATCCTGCTCTAGTGTTGAAGTTAATACAGGTGGGTTTACTCGGCTGTCATCGCTTCCGAGCGTCAGCAAAAATGAGTGGTATATCTGCGTCAGAGTGGTCCAGGATTGTGGCCCATAGCACAAGGAGACGCTTAGGCAGCACCACGCTCTGTACAGAGTATGGTCCCAATGGATGGAATTGGAGGATGAACAAATATTGCAATTTGCATAATCTTATCTTGTACATTAGCAATATTTTACTTTAGTAATGCAATTCTTTTCCAGTGCACCTTCATATGAAGTACTTCTGTACTCCATGAATAATCTAGTCTAATACCTATCTTCAATAGTCCTGGAAAAGTTGGGGACCTGCTCAACATCAACCTCACCAAAATTATGGGCTAATTTTCCAGGATGTCCAAGGAAATTTTTGCACAGGAGGTCTTTCAGCCCATTTTGCCTGCACCACACCAATACCGGATTTAATAATCTGTCAATACCCTTCCCTTCATGGCAGCCTTTGGCTGCTACACTGAACTCATTTTACACCCAACCTCAGAAGGAGACAGGCTGAGTCAATCCCTGGTGTTTATTCAACAGCGCATTGGGGCTCACCAAGCCACCACACCCTAAACTGCTAAGCACCACCCAGGTATAAATGCTTTGCTTTGAGAATTGCCCTCAACTTCTAAGTTCCTCACTAAGGAGGGTCGCCGTGAAATCCCATAAAGAACTCTCGCAAGACGCATTTTCATCATCTCCTCCTTCATCCTTGCTTTCTTCACCCCAAAACAGGTAACATTGGCACTCGCCTTTTCCTCCACCAAAGCAAAGGGAAAACAGCAGGAATTGATAGCATCTCTCCTGAATTCTTGAAAGAATTAGACCCACAACGGACATGATTGGATGGCTTCTCTTTCTCAACTAACATCTATGCCACTCGAGTCATACCATCAACTGGAAAGAGGCTAACATAATTGCCATCCTAAGCCAAGAAACCTGCTGCTGACCCTTTGAGCTATTGGCCATATCTCTACTTATGTACGACATACACGTTGTCCTCTGGCCAGGCTTCTCTCCACTGGTAGATGCCCAACTTCCCAAGGAGCAAGCTGGCTTCAGACCTGGTAGGCAAGCTGTGTGATCAAGTCCTTGCACTTACCACCCAACATTGAGACTGGCTCCCAACGTGTGCTCAAAACAAGAATGTTGCATCTAATTGACCTTTCAATCGGGGTATGATATGGTTTGGTGAATGGTCTTCTTGAAAGCTGCCAGATTTCCCAGTGCAAAGCCACAATGCATGTCCTTTCTTTTATGATCAGCAATCAAAGATATAAGAGGTTCACCACGGAAAGGCATAACAAGCTTCAAAGGACTCTTATTGATGGTCTTAACTCAAGGGTAGGTCTTAGCTCCTCCTCTTCAACATATATGTGAGCGACATGCCTTGCTACCGCTCGCAGAAAGTTTGTCTATGCAGATGAAACTTGTCCTTTCTACCCAGCAATCAACCTGAAGAACCCAAGCCATACCCTATCCAGGACTTAAAAGGTAATGGAGGAATCCCTTCATCTTCTGGTGCCTCCACCAACCTAAGACTACAGTTAACGCGCTTTCCTTCTCAGCAACCGACTAAACTAACGCAAACTCCAGGTTTCCTTTTGTGGCAAACCAGTCAAAAATGAAATGTTCCCAGTAACCTAGAGCACCCTTGATCACAGCCTCATGTACCACAAACATCCTAAAATGGGTCACAGAAAAGATCAGACAGGGTAAACATCATCTGGAAACAAGTGGGCACCAAGCTTGAGGATCAAGTGCGTGCACTCTTTCGCACTACTGGCCTTGCTCTTGTGTACTCTGTAGCAGAATACTGTCTCTGTTTCAGGCAGAGAGCAGCTACACAAAAACTTTCGACACTGCCTTGGAAAACACGACAGGCGGATAATTAGCGGTCTAACTGAAACCAACTCCCTGGTGCATGTAGTTTCCAAGTCCATCTAACGATCCCACCCCCTGATGTGTGCGAAGGCAGAATGCTGGAGACAGTTTGTCTGCATCAAAACTAACCCAGAGCTTCCAATCTATGAAGATTTGCAGAATCTACCAAATAAGCCGACTCAAGTCACGCAAACCTTTCTGGGACTCTCCAAATGTTTTTGAGTGATGGCGGGGTTTCACACAAAGGTCCAGTGGCACGATCTCTGAACAGACAAACATTGCTAAGCAAAGCACTGGTGAGTACCACCAGGAGAGCCTCCAGGTGTCGACCTCCACGGAAACTGTAGACTGCGCTCAACAGGATCCGTAACTTCCTCCATGGCAAGGCAAAGAAGTCATTAATTTGAGGTACCCTTTATGTCTTGATGCGTGAGGTGGTTGTTTGATAAAAGGATAGGTGTTGGGTGTTGCAACACTTCTGTAGCATTTCATAAGTTCCTGGCTGGAGGTCATAGGTTACATACCTTTTAACATGCGAACTACAAATTCCATCAAGTTAAAAATAAATGAGGAGTTGTGAAAAAACAGGTGGTTTTACATTCTTTTGTATCACCTGAGGTTTTTTCTGAAAGATTCCCATTAAGTATCCTTCTTCTATATTCAAGCAACCTCTTCTCTCCGTGCTTTGCCTTCCCTCTCGCCCTCCACACCTCACCCTAACATTCCTGCATTGTGCATCAGCGGTCCAATCAAAACCCCTTTTGTGAAACTACCTCAACCCACGGATCACTGTTCCCTCACTCATTGTCTCTCTTTTTCCCTGCCTGGAACCAACTTCCACATCTCTTCAATCTGATCGTCCTGCAGGTCTTCAAGGAAGCTGTCACGCACCATCTCAGATAATCCCAAACTAAATCCAAAATATTGAATCTTTCTACCCTTGTTAACCACCCCACGCCCACATTCCCCTCACGCTGCTTTCCCTCCCCCTCCCTCATGCCGCTTTCCTTCCCCCACGCTGCCTTCAATTCCCTTCCACTCCCCCTGTGCTGCTCTCCTTCCCCTAGCACGCTGCTTCCCTTCCATCCTCTTACTTACAGCACATTCTCTACTCCCTCACTATTGGGGGGCCCTTTAAAACACTTCCTTCCCAAATGCTGCCTTCCCCTTCCCCTCATGCTGCCTTCCCTTCCATCCTCTACACCACATCTCTCTCCCCTCACAGTATACCGCTTACACCATTCCCTTCGCGCAAAATTCTGACCAATTCCCTCAACCTCGCCCTCACGCTTACGGGGCGCCTCCCTCCCACCTCCACGGACCATCTCTCCGGTGGTCTCCGGCGGTGTTGTCATGGACATCGTGCCTGGCCAGTCTCCGAAACTATGTCGTATTAATTACCGGCCATTTGTTCAAATCGTGAAACTAACCCACCACCCCCCCACCCTTTCTCCAGCAGTCCCCACGACCAACACCAAGATTGAGAACCCCTCCCCTCATGCCGTTACGATCTCTTCCCAAAACCTCCTCCCCCACCTCACTTCCACCTCTCCTCTCTCCCACCATCCTGCCCGCATCCCACCCCCTTCCTGGAATATAAACGACAATTTTGGTGAGGCCGTCAAGCTTGATTTCAATTGAATGTGATATTCAAACACAAGTCAGAACATGAATCGGAACTCGAACTTGTAGTTTAGGCAGGACTTGGCTCTTTGTCCTGTGTGGAATTTATTGCTTAACCGTTTTATTTGTTCTATTACTTTTAATCAACCGTTTTAACCGACTCGATGCAAATCCTTTTCTTCAAATGACAGAC
Source organism: Eptatretus atami (assembly GCA_035128595.1). NCBI lineage: Eukaryota > Metazoa > Chordata > Myxini > Myxiniformes > Myxinidae > Eptatretus > Eptatretus atami. The sequence continues at coordinate 61,101,303 of CM068966.1, forward strand.
GCCGATCAATTCACTTGCCACAACGTGAAAGTACATCACATCAGAGAGTTATATTTTTACTTGGAACCAAAGGAGTACAAGCCCACTGGAGGTGGTATACATCCACACGTGCTTGCACTAAAAACAAGATTACAATTTCTGATATTTATAATGCTTACAGGGAGAGTGGAGGGGGGCTGTTAAGCCTTAAACAAAGAACCCAATGCAATACGTGTCTTCTAGGTGAAAAGCAAATGATGTTAATCATAACAAAGTTACTGTTATCAACCAGGTCACTTTGTTCCATAGCAAGACATTCCTTTTATCAACATTTAGGTCAAAAGACTCTTGGCTAAAGGGAAGCATCACTGACAGCCAATTCGACTTTATAGCATAAAATTAAATTTATAAAACACCAAAGCAACGATTACAATTTAAGAGTAATTAATATAATTATTTTCTTCCACAGTCCCGATCGCCCACAGCACAGAAGGAGTGAGATGATAATTTTTTTTTTTCCTCCGTCTACCTGCCCGGCATCAAAACAAAATCGAAAAATCATTCCAACCAGGAAACTTACTGTGTTTAAGGACGTATAAAGGAACAAAACAACAGGCACGGGATACTCATTTAACTTGTTAAAATAGGTGAAGTAAATGACGCCGCATCATCAGCGGTGAACTTCTGGGAAAAAAGAAATCTTTATTTTTTCATTGAATTTATACTTGTACACACTGGAGACACGAATTGCCTATTTTTCACTTTCAAGAAACATTTCATTTAGCAATACTTGGACAGAAATATTACATCATCTCGACCAATCAAATTTGCCGCTCGCAGACCCCTGCCATGTCCTTTGTTTCTCAAGAATGTGTGGGATAAGGTGTTCTGTGAATTCTCATTTCACTGACGTGTTCATTATTGAGGACGTGTAAGGGTCCGTCCAAAACTATGTGCATTTTCATGGTTGAAGAAAAGTAGGAATGTTGGAGATTTAGGGGAGGGAGGGTGTTAACTTGCTTATGACTTAAATGTTTTTTGAAAATGTCGATTTCAAACTTTTAAAATAACAAAATGGAGAAAATAAACTCGAACATCTTGCGTCCAGTGTACATGACATCACTGTCATAACCGGGCTCGCGCCGAGCCGAAAAGGTTGCTGTGATTAATGACAGGCCAGTACTAATGGTACCCCCGTATTCTTATACATGTCTGTGTGTGTACGCATTGCTTCGTGATAGAAGTGCTCAATGAGTGTGTGCGCACTCTTCACCTTTGACTTGACAGATGACAAAGGTTTGAAATTTGAAAACATTTCAGTCAAAATGGTCCTTGGATAATAAATATATATGACCATAAATCGCAAACATGGCCCAGTATAAAATCCTGGTTTCGACTAAATAATAAAAAGTGTGTACTACGTGCTTCTTAAGTTGACATGAAAAGTTGTGATTCCGGGGGTTTTTTTGGGGGGGGGGGGTTGTAATGTAGAAAAGCACAAATTTGAGGGAGGAGGGGGTCTTGAAAAGTGCTATTCCTGTCGTGGTGTGAAAAAGTTGATAATTTTGGATGCCCCCAACATATCTGATTCAAAGTAAAATAAACAAGAAAAAGAGCAATCAGAGATTGCAGACCCTCACCAGGACTGCTTTTTGTGTGGCATTGTGGACTGGTGTGTTACGCTAATTAACAGGATGACATAATAGAACTGGCACTTTATAACTGTGTCTGGCATGGATGACCGGGTACCACGACGTCCCGCTTTGATGCAACTCCGCTTTGATCGGACACCTGACACCTGACCCATGACGTTTTTTAAAATTTATTATTCAACTGAATGCAGAATGGGATTAAAAAATTAAAGTTAAATCAAATGGAAGACAGTATGTACAGTCTGCCATTGGAGTAATCAGAAGGAACCCGAACAAGAAAAAAGCAAAGATGAAGTCGCAAGAGGAACCTGGATAGGAAGAGCATTTCAGCTGCGACTACTCTACCCTCAACAAATGCAGGCACAGCCAAGTGAGCCTTATTCAAAAAGCAAATATCACAAAAACAAAAAGAACCCATGTCAAAAAAATAAATAATTCCGCCTGCCACACCAAGCGTCCAATCAAGTTGAAATTACAACACGTATTCCCCATAACTATCACTCATCATCATCATCATCATCATTTATTTAAGTCAGTATTATCCCCCTTACTTCCCTGATGAAAGTTTGCTGACTTTCACATCCTTCCATGACCTAACTCCAGCTCTCCATTCTTCTATCTTCTGCGTCTTCCACTCCAATCCCAATTTCTGACTTCTTTTCATCACCAAACTCCTTCCAACTCACTTGGCCTTCCTCTTCCCCTTTTCCCCTCCACTTCCAAATCATACTCTCTAATCCCTCATCGTCTCTCTTTCTGAGCACGTGACCCAACATCATCACAGCCACTCCTCTTAGCACCTCCACTATGTATCTTTCAGCCCAATCCTTTCATCAACTCGTTCGTGTTCTTTCTGTCTACCAACTGCAGCTCCACACATCTTTCAATCATTGCTCTTTCTGTTCTTCTCAAGAGACCTCTTCTACGATCTCACAAGTCCATGCCTCTGACCCATAAACCATTACTGCTCTCACCACAGGTGTATAGATCTTCCCTTTCAACTTCAAAGGCAGTCTTTACCACATAAACACTAATGCAAGCTCGTTGAACTTCATCCACCCAATCTCGTTCTTCTTGTAACTGCAAGCTCGCTGCCTCCACTACTGTGATGGTGTCACCCAGATAACAAAATCTGCTTACTCTCTCAAGATCTTTCAATCTTTGCTCCGAATCCGGATCCTGATCCCGGTGGCTTAAATTTCATCTTCTGATGCAGGCTTTACACTCAAACTACCATCCATTCGTTTGTGTCACTCTTTTCACATTTGTAAAATCTACGATGAATCCTTTGTGACAATAACTGCATCTGATGGCATTACTTACCACTCTTTTATCACAAACTCCACATGGATCTTCTTGGCCAATTCAATACCCTGTTTTCTTCACCACATTCCATAATTTTCGTTTTCCCCATGTTGATTTCAAACCTTTGCCTTCAACCGCCCTCTTCATTTGTTGAACTGTGATTGCCAACTCCTCCATTGATTCTGCAATCAAGACTAATCATCCGTATCAAGTAATTCAACACACACCCTTTTCTTTCTGACTCTGACAATAACGTCGAGTCAACCGTCACAAACGGACCGGCGAAGCAGCCGATCGCTGCTGAACCCCACTGGGCCACATTGAATTTTTTCAGAAACCACTACCAACACTGAACTCGTGTCGTCGCATCTATCATAAAGTTTATTACAACCTCCACCAAAGCCTCAGGAACATTTATTTTTGCGTAGCGCCCATTCGAGTTGACTTTCCTGGGGACCTCCGTCAAACACGTTGTTCCAGGTCCACAAAACATATGAACATTTATTTTTCTATTTTCTGATAGGTTGGCACTCCTGCATGTGGCCTGACTATGAAGATCGAATCAACCGTACCTTTTCCTGGGCATGAAACCATGATTGCACTCTCATAATCTCACACCACCTCGCCTGAGCCGTTTCTCTAACACACTCCTTCCGACAGTTTCATTCCATGTCCAGTAGTTGTACTTCCACAAACGATCCACACTTCATAGACACTCCTCTTTACAATTTGCACGCATCGGGTACCCAAGGTGCTTTTGTTTCCAATCCTGGCATGCTCTTACCTTGCATTATCTCATTTGCAACCTGAGTAATACTTCTAAATCCATGAGGAGACGATGAAAAATGCCTCCTTCGTAAGCTTGATGGACCACCTGGCTTTTCATTCTTTCATACTTTCCAAAGCTTTCTTTATTTCTTCCTTTGAGATTTCTTTCACTGGGCCTCCGTTCTTTCAGCTTCCACGAAACCATCCCACTGATTTTCCTGATTCATGAATGGATTCCATAGCTCCCTTCCAGATTCTTCTTCTATCTTCATCAACAAAAAAATCCCACCCATTTTTTACCTTTATACAGTTGCTTTCAGTGATGTCACGAGATTCCCTTCTTCATTATCTTCAGTTTCTTAAAATTCCTTGTCTGTTCATCTGCAACTGTTCCAGCTCTTTTTCAGGCTATTCTCATGGCTTCTGCCACCGCTTTCTTCGCCTTCTTAATCTCTTGGTATCTTGCTTTGTTTTCTTCCGTGTTCTGTTCCTGAATCTTCTTGAAGCTTTCTTTCTTTCTTCTATGGCCACCCTTCACCTCTTCGTTCCAACCACCAGGTTTCACCATGACGTGGTTTTCGCTTTACTAACAACACCAACTTCATTTGCTGCTTGTTGAGCACAATTCCTGTACTTTGTCCAGATATCTCCGTCTTCTTCCTTTTCCTTCAGGAAGAATATCCATCCTTCAGCAAATTTCTTTTTACTTCCCCATCTTTCAGCTTCCAGGTCTTTGTACGCTTATGCTGTTGCTGTTTCTTTTCTTCACGCTCATCTATTTTGTCCACATCCTTTACCACAAGCTGTGCTGGAGTTCACAGAATAAACTTTCACATTTCGAATTTTCTTTCTCCAACTTTTTTCTACTAACATAAAATCGATCCTGTTTCTGCTCCACCGGACCTAAATGTTGCCTTTTTCTCATTCTTTGAACGCAACTGTTCATGACAACCAGATCACCTCCCACGCAATTCTATATAAACTTCGTCCTTCATCATTTTCCCTACCAATACTAAAACCGCCATGAACACCGTTCATAGCCATCCGCATCTTTACCGACTGACCGTTGAAGTCGCCAGTGACAATTAAAAATTATTTGGCCCCATGCTCTCCACTTCTGCTGTCAGATCTTCATAAAACTGTTTCT
>CM068966.1:61116021-61140023 GCA_035128595.1 Eptatretus atami
GCAACCCCCTTCTGGTAAAACTACCAAAATCAAGAATCACTGCTCACCATCACTCTTTCATTCCTCTTTTGCCCCGCCTTTGGAACAAGCTCCCACACTTTCTTCAATCCCACTCTTCCCTCCAGGTCTTCAAAACAGCTGTTCACTACCATCTCTTATCTTCCGCCCCATCCAAAACCACGATCTTTCTACCCCCTTTAATCCACCCAAACACACCTCCTTCAAATTCCCTGCTTTCCTTCCTGAAATTCCTGTGATGTAAGAATCTGAAAGTCCCTGAGGTGTCCATCTTGTTTACCCCGTGTCCCCGCCCCATCCTTCTCCCTTCCATCGATCTCCTCATGTCTCTGTTCCCCACTGTTTTGTCCTTCCCTCTCCCGCCCCTTTTGTCTCCTGCTGCCCTCGTACATTCTGTGTGTTCGCTCTCATACGAGCCTCGACAGTGTATACAAAAAAAAATACAAGTGAGCGGACACACACACACACACACACAACCCACCACACACACACACACACACACGGATGGACATCTTATCATCTGAATTTCATCACAAACTACTCCCAACTCTATGTATCAATAGGGATACATGTATCGCAACCTGCTCTTTACCCATTTTTTAAAATTTGATGGAGGGTTTCCTATCATTAGCTCACCTGGAACGAAGTTCCAGGGAGCTTATGGGATGGCACGTCGTCCGTCCGTCGTTACGTCCATCAGTCCGACCGTCCGTCCGCAAATACTTTCAACTTCTTCTCTGAAAATACACATACAATTCCGATGAAACTTTAACACAACGTTCATCGCCATGTATGTACCAAAGTTTGTCGGGGGTTGCCCCCCAAAATAGATATATGCTTTCTTCTCAGAAACTACACCTGCAATTCTGACAAAACTTAACCACAACCGTCAACCCGGGACGTACCAAAGTTTGTTCACGGCATTAAAAAAATTGGGGTCTGAGGGGGTTGACGGAGGGAGTTTATGGGGCGGTTGCCCCCCAAAGAGGTATTTGTTTTCTTCTCAGAAACAACACACACACAATTCTGATGAAACTTGACCACGACCTTCATCCACCCAGGTGTACCAAGGTTTGTTCATGACATTAGAAAAATTGGGGCTCTAAGTGGGTGTAGGGGGTGGGGGGGGGGTTGCCCCCAAACGATGTATTTGCTTTCTTCTCAAAAACTACACACACAATTTCGATGAAACTTGACCACAACCTTCATCACCTGTGACGTACCAAAGTTTTTTGTTGTTTTTTTTGTATACATTGTCGAGGCTCGTATGAGAGTTAACACACAACGCACAGCAAGGGGAGGAGGAGATTGGGACCATACTCTGTGCAGAGCGTTTGTGCTGCTTATGCAGTCTCCTTGGCTATTGGGCACAATCCTGGACGGGTCGCCACTCCGGCACAGTATACCAGCAAGCTGGCACTCATTTTGCCGACCTCGGAAGGATGACAGGTCGAGTTAACCCCACCTGGTATTAATTTAACAGCTGAGCGGGATTCGAACTCAGGACCCGAGGATCCAAAGCCCGTCACCCGAACCATGAAACCAACACCAGGACACAGCAAGGGGGGCATGAGACAAGAGGGGCGAGAGAGGGAAGGACAATGAGAGAGGTGGGAGCACCAGCCCAGAGCAGAGAGCAGTACTCCATCAGGCTGCGGACGAAAGCTTTTTCCATGGTCAGGAGCTCAGGTGTGCCAAGGAAGGACTTTGCATGACGTACGATGCCCAGTCAGTGACTGACTTTGGAGGCCAGCTTGGAAATGTGGCTTTCCCAGGAAGGATGTTGGGCCAGCTTGGGATTTTATCCGGATCAGCAGAGAGTGAAGAGACTGTTGCTTGCCGATCTGAGGGATGACAGATGGTACGGCAGAAAGTGGAGTCATCGGCAAAGAGATAAAAAGTATTTTTTAGAATTTAGAGATTCAGAGAGATCATTGATGAAAACCAGAAAAAGAACAGGGCCCAGAACACTACCTTGAGGAGAACAGGTCAAGAATCAAGAATAAGAATAGGTCAAGGTCAAAAATAAGAAACAGGTCAAGAATCAAGAAGAATAAGAAAAGGTAAAGAATATTGGCGTTTCTATCGGCAAATAGACCCGGTGGTGCACATCTCTCCAGGCAAGATTTTTGAGCAGTCATGGGAATCGAAAAAGGTTTCAGCCACCCCACCACAGACTCTACAAGGTAGTTAACAACATGAAACCTGCTGATGTTTTGTGTTGTACCAGGAAGTGTGTATGATCCAATTTCCAACAGGATCAGGGAATGAAGATGTTATTTGATTTCTTCAAGAATCCATCGTACTCGTACGGTGTTCTGTTTTTGTTTATAATTGCAAGCGGTTCTGCAGACAATCATCGATGGGGATCATTTGGTTGCTTCATGTATGGGTCACGTGACGGTCATTCTTCCCAGGTACTTGCTGTTTCGGTTTAATGTGAAAAGTGTAAAGGGGACCATATTGTCTGCTCTTGGGGAGCCAGAGTCATGTCCATAATGATTGCAGGATACCATTGTCACCTTTGGGAAATTATCATCAAGCTGTTAATTGGTGAAATGGCTGTTTATTTTCACTTTTGAACCCTATACCGTTTGAGCAAATTTAGCACCATTCTTGGTTCATCATGTGCATTTCTTGTTTGGTTTGAATATTTACATCTTTACTGCAATATGTTTTACTTGTGCATTATGATGATGATTTGTTATTACAATACAACGAATTGTGGTTTTAATTCAGGACTTGAATGTTTCGTGTGTTCCTCACACTTTTACATTCATGTCAGAGGCCTAAAGAAAAGTGTGATCACCACCGTTTCTACGTGACGCTCTTAATTATGGCATGTGATATTGTGATGAACCAGGGCATTCCTTTCGAAAGTCAAACAGGCGGCAACCTCTGTGCAAGATCGACGAGTTTGTGCCAGAGTGTGCACACCTCGCTCGTCCTCACCTCTTCTACGCCAACCGTTTGTACGTGTACCCACGGCATCTGAGATATGATGCACAGAAGATCTTCCCTAAGGTACGCATGATGCTCGTGACGATCACCCTTATCCTTCAGTTCAAAGTGATATCGAATGTTATGTTATGTTGGGAGGTGCAGGTTTCAGCCTCGGCCGATATTACGTGCAAAGTGTAACGTGAAGCCGCCTTTCCCTTTTCCGCACATTGCTCATCATGCTGCCACCCTTCCTTCTTATGGATATGACATATTGTCAGAACAGCTTACCGTGGGTTACAATTTAATTATTTGTCGCTAATTTTCATTGCTTTGTGCTTCTCCCACCTGTAGGCCAGAAATCTGGCTGTTTGTGTCGAGTTTCGAGATTCAGATGAACCAAACGCACATCCACTGCAGGTCATCTTCATTGATATTCATGTTCTTCCTTATTCTTCAGTATTCGGAGCTAAACCCGGCTTTGTTTCCATGTAAATGGTTTTGACATAAATGACGCATACATGTGCATGTTGTAGCCGTCCAGACCTGTTTAACACCCTGTGTTTTGCACCCAAAGTGCATCTATGGAAAACCAGGCAGCCCGGTTTTCACAAGATGTGGAAACACCGCCATACTGCACCACCAATTGTGTCCGCATTTCTGGGATGAGGTGAGCAGGTGGCACACACACACACACAGGCTCCGTAATGTCTCAAATTCTGATCATTTGCACCATTTCACCTGAATATTCACCATGTTCTGCCCTGAGATACCTTCCATTCAGATTATCAGGCGAATCGTGCAATAATTTTGAAAGTGATGATGTTGTATTGGATAATTCAACAACAAAAGTTTGTTGTTTTTTTATACGCCCGATATATATATATATAGATATATATATATCGGGGCGTATTATGTGATACGGTCGTCCGTCCGTCCGTCTGTCTGTCTGTCGTCTGTCCGTCCGTCTCCGTCCGTCGTCTGTCTGTCTGTCGTCCGTCCGTCCGTCCGTCGTCGTCCCCGTTCCTGTCCGCACTCTAACTCCCAAAGTTTTCAACTTTCACGTTTCATATTTGGTACATATGGTACAGACTGTGGAGACGGTGTGTCGCGACATACGTTCGTCATCTAAAGTGGTTGCCATGGCAACCAGGATGCTGTTTTACATGTAGTAGCACAATTCTGTATATACTTCTTGTCGGGGCGAGAGGTTGTGCTCACTTGCGCTCTTGTTACTGATTACAATATACAAATACATATATTGTGCTCACTTGCGCTCTTGTTTAAAATGTTTCAGTTTTTTCACTTAAAATAATAATAAAATAAAATAAAATTTAAGTAATAAATATAGTAATAATAAAAATTAAATAATATTATTGTTTTTTAAAATAATGATTAAAAAATATTTTTTAAAGGCTTAAGTTTTTTTTGCACTTAGAATAATAATAAAAAAACAATTTTAAATTAAAATAATAAAAAAAAGAAATTAAATAATAATAATATTTTTTTAAATAATAATTTTAAAATATAAAAAAAGCGTTTACGTTTTTTTCACTTTAAATAACATATGCATTGAGGAATTGCAGCTACGTTAACTTATCTCACAGCTTCAATTTACCTCTCGCAGATTAAAATTGAGCTTCCTTTGTGCTTGCATGAAAAGCATCACCTTCTCTTCACATTCTCACATGTCAGCTGCGATGTGAGCAAATGGCGCGAGGGAGACAACACGGAACTCAAAGGTAACAGATCGGTCTGTCATTTGTAAATTATTTGTTGATTTGATTACTTTCTGCAATTGTACTGAATCTGCTGAGGGTTCTCCCACATGAGCATTATCAAAGTTGTATCTTCTGTGCTGTTGATGGAGTTAAGCAGAAGTAAACGAGCATGAAGGGTTAGGTTACTGAAGAAATGTCTGATTGAATCAACCATCCCCCCCACCCCTCTGCCCCATCTCTGTTCACCATACTAGTGGGCCATGCATGGCTACCCATCTTGCAGGATGGCCGCGTACATACAGGTGAAGCTCAACTCTTCGTGGCAACTCATCTTCCTCCGGGATACCTGGCACTCCGACAACAGCAAGGCACGATTTCAGTCTCTAAAGAAAAGGTGAGATGTGTCCTTGCAAAGTTGGTGCAGTGGTGATGATTCATTCGTGTTTATTGAAATGTTTGTTCTCGCCACTTGGTACATCCAAATTGTCACCAAGCAAAGAGTTATGTTCACAGGAGATTACAGAAGGGCCCTTATTACCTCCACCACCGAAGGTGGGTGGAAGTTATGTTTTCACCCCTGTCTGTCTGTCTGTTTGTTTGTTTGTGAACAGGATATCTCAAAAAGTTGTGAATAGATTCGGACGAAATTTGGTGAAGAGCTTGGGTATGTGACACCAACGGAATGGTAAGATTTTGGTGAAGATCCGCACCGGATCTGGATCTGAGAATTTTTAAAAGTGATTCTTCACCATCGAAAGATAGGGCCAAAAACGACGTGTAGCAGGATTTCTGAAAAAGTTGTGTATGGATTCGGACGAAACTTGGTGGGCAGGTTGGGGATGTAACATGGAAGAATTGATTCAATTTTGGTGAAGATCCGGATCCGGATCCGAGAATTTTTAAGTCATTCTTCACCACTGAGCAATGGGGCTAAAACGACATGGAGGATGATACTTCAAAACGTTGTAGACGAGGTATGACAAATTTGGTGAATGAGTTGGTTGGGTGATAAGAACAAGCCGATTAAATTTTATTTCAGGTCCGAATCTAGATCCGGCCTATCAGTGGGATTCAAGACGTAAACTAATCAGCCTGGCGGAGGTATGCGCTCTACTGTGTCGCCGTTCTAGTTATGCAAATGGTGAGATAGGGGTGCGACCCTTTCATTTTGAACCAAATTTTCATATTGTATATGTGTGAGATGATGCTGAGATCATACTGTGCTTCCTGAAATGTATGTTAAATGTAACAATTATGAGACAAACGCCACAGTAAAAAGGTACTGTAGTATGAGAATAATTTCACAAACACTAATTAGTGCATTTTGTCAAGCAGAGTGCTGTATTAATAATTCCAGCAGAGGAAAGGGGCTGATAGGATGGCCCAGAGGTAAGCACACTCACCTCTGAGCTGTCTTTCCTTGAATCGAATTCCGACCCAGCTATAAACTGCTGTCCTGGTGTTTTTCCACGTAGGGTAATTCATCAATGTGCGTCATCCCTCGGATGGACGTTAAGTGAGGTGTCCCATCTGGTGGTATTAGTTGGTGGATGTTAAATACCCTACAGTGTCATTCGCAAAGAGGAGGTGAGCTATCACTGACACCCTGAACAAATTACAAATTCTTGCCCTAACTTCCTGTGTCGGAGTGGCGACCCAACCAGGATTGTAACCCGAGCTAAGAAGCTGCTTCGGTGGAACTGATGCTGTATATATATATATATATATATATATATATATATATATATATATATATATATATATATATATATATATATATATATATATATATATATATAGAGCATGCCACATGATGATGATGATGATGATGATGATGATGATGATGATGATGATGATACTACATCCATGATATTGAGACTTTGATGAACCAAAACTGATATTTGTTCATAAAGAGATGTGATTGATGAATTTTTTTTTTAAAGCTTTTAATGCTTTAAATAAATTATATGGTATTCATAAAATACTAATCCCACACAGCCTTAAGAAGGACTTGGTGTAAGCAGAGGCACCGAGGGGGGTGGGGCCGGTAGGGGGGCAGGTGGGGTAACGACCCCGGGGCCCAGACTTCTTATTGCCTATAGGGGCCCATAATTATTCCTTCAATTTTTTGTTTTATATCATGATTCTTTGTAATGATAAAACACCAGGGACAACTTTATTTTGTGTAAACCACAACTTTATTATTGTGTAAACTTTATTTTGTGTAAACTTTATTTGGTTTGTGACCAAACCACTCAGGGTGATTTCCCGACACGCCATTGCCACGGACAGTGACACCCTCCCTCGTAAAATAAACTCCTGTGGGAACAATTTACATGATTACAATTGTGGAAATGACATAAATGAACAGAGGAGTGTTGGCCACACCCCATCCGGATGAAGGGGGCCCGTCACTGAGCATTGCCCCATGGCCCATTGTGTCTCCTGGCGGCCCTGGGTGTGAAGCCAACCAACCCTTCTGGTGGCAAATTTGTAATTGCATCAATACACTTGTGACGTACACTCGATCTGCGCGATATCAGATGGTCAGGTAACACGTGGTAAAGTTTCAATTTCCTCCAGTGAACAGTTTTCGATGTACGCTCTTAACAAAATGCAGACACGACGTACGTACGTACTTTTCGTTTCGCAAGCACGGGCTAATGTACCTGTCAGTTACTGATTAGTACCTCAAGAAATATGTTCCTGTTTCTTTACCATTTACACGTATACCACTTGCTTATCTCACTCACCCAGCTCCGAACATGACTTCCTGTCCCACTGCCAATCGCTTTATGTCTCGACGTCTCTGTTTTTGTCTCATTGCCTCTTTGTGTGTGATTTCAGGCTGTTAAGGTCTGACATCAAAGATTGATGTCATGACTTTCGGTTATTTATGTCACTCGGTGTTGACTCGATATTTCAGTTATTTTCATTAAGAAACTACATTTTTCCATTACTCAACCTTTCATGATCCATATCATAATTTGGCAATCTCTGTTCAATCGGTCCCTTTTGATATCCATTCTTACCATAAGACTGTTCCCTTTCCTTGTTGTCAAAGCGTGTAACTGTCATTATTTCCTTCCCCGAATGGATAAACTCCCATTTCATTAAATTGAGCCACTCTTTCAGGAAAGGTAGGTGATTCACTGTTCCAAAAAAGTTACTTTTCAAAGCACCATGATGACTACATTGCTATGAAAGCCACAAATCTTATCATTCGTCCACCCTCAGTGTTTCATTGGGTGAGGTTTACCATACAGCTCTGCATGCTATCAGGTGTTAGCTCCATTCCAGGCCACAAAACCATTCCGGATCGGAAGGTTCTGGCCTGTTATCATGCAACATCAGCTTTAGCTCACCACCACCCCGCAGGTTGTTCTGCTGCCTGATATATACATATATATACATATATATATACATATATATATCCTGTACTAAGGTGTATATGAAAGAGTGTTTATGGTTTGTAAAGCATATAGTAAGACTAGGAGAAGGAAAACTCTGATGTAACACCAACTAGCATAACCCGCGCTCTGCGCGACATGTTGGGGTGGGTGTGTTTGAGAAAGGAACTGATCAGAGTATCAGTAGTAATTTTACTTTAATGCAGTAAGTGGAATACGATTTCACTGTTTCAGAACCATTTTTTTTACTTTTTTGTACCATGCACCTCATATGGTCTTTGAGATAATGTAAGCCGAATATCACGTTACTCGAGCGCAGAACAAAGTCGAAGATAGCGCGACACGAAACCACAAACTCGGAAATAATATATAAGATGGGCAGGAGAAGCTCATTAGGCTTGGTTGCAATTCTCCAAGTTGCTGATGACTACAAACTAATTCATCCTCGTTAGCAGTGGCGATGCACCGTAGTCGTAGCCATTGAAAGCATGAACATCTCACTGTGATTAGTGGATGCCAAAAAAAGAAGAAGCACATAAACCAGTTTAAATCTGCTGTGCATGAGAGCTTTACATTCTGGTGCTTACTAAATGAGCACATCGTCCCTGGATTGTTCGACATGAGCGCGCATGTCATTGAGCAGTGAAAGGGTTAAACATACTGTTGTGGAAATGACTCCTATGGGTTAGTAATGCTTCGAATAGAACAGTTATTTCCTTAAAGTGAATAACCAGCATCAGCGTAAAGTAATTAATTTTGATATGACATACGTATGTGTCGCTTATGTATATGTCTAGTTAGACCTCGTCTACCCATCCCTATGTCTTTATCTAAAATTATCAATCCTTTTGACCCCATTTTTACCGCTCTTCCCTCTGTAATCCGTCCTAAATGTCTTCTTTTAGCATTCACTAGGCCTTGCGGCGCAAGTTCTGATGGCAAACGCAAGAAAGCTGTCTTAACCAGCTTACCTCAGAGCTTCGGGGTGAGGGTTCACGGAGGGGTCATTATCCACCTGGCCGAGCAGTGGCCAATGGTAAGGGGGCATGGAGGGTGTGGCTTGTCATCAGTGACGCATGAGCCTGAGGGTATAAAGGTGGGGGTTAACTCAGGAAGTGTGAGGAGATGCCCTGGGAGCCCAGTGCAGAAGACCGCTCAGTCAGAATGCTCACGCTGTGTGGGGCCCACCCAGCCCACCATGCCTCTCCTCCTCCTGACTGGTGTCACGGCACGTGGACCAGGGAGCCAGTTAGTCAGCAGCCGACGGGCTCGGTTCCTGGTCACTCCCTGCCGGGTTTACAGAACACTCCCTTGTCCTATCATTCCCACTTTTGTCTATCTGGAGTGTCTGAGGCCTTACGGCATAGGTCAATGAAGGAATTACCCATTCGGCGTTAGTTTCGTGGGTGCGTATGTCAGTCGTGGGTTAAGAGGTTTACATCATTGATTGTTATTGATTGTTTCCTTTTGTTTCCTTCCCCATGTGCCAACATTTTCTTATTAAATACACCTCGTCTTGGGGGTGAATTCTGGTTGCCGTGCTTCTCCTGGGGTGATTGAGGGAAGACCTGTTGAGGGCTGTATGGCCGCATGAGTCAACACCACACACCCAGATCGCGTCACACATCAGGCTCCTTTGGCATTATTTACATATGACGTGCGACGCCTCATTTGCTTTCACGCTGGGTGGATTCGGACTTCCAATCCATATGGTAACGCGATGTTATGTGCACGATACGGCGGGGAAGACCCCTGCACGATCGACTGTGACGGTCATATTAAAACGATTCGCCAGATTCGGACCAGGCAACTGGAACGACCGGGTGACCGCAACAATAGCATTCCACATTGCTCGAAGATGTATCATAAAAAAACGGTCGATTGGAGTTCAACTTTTCACATTTCATCTCACAAGACTCTGCATGGGATTAAAGTACCTTAAAAAAATGGAGGTAATGATGTAACATTGGCGTTGCGTATAGTTACGTGCCAGACTCGTACAAATAATGTGCTTTTTTTAAGGGATATTTAATATTCACAAGCATTTGACGCCTATAATGTATATTTAACCCTTTCATTTCTTTTCCTCAAACTGAAGCACTTGGAGGTGGATGTGAAATGGCTGGATGGCGTAAAGCCGCTCTTCACTGTAGGAACAAGACTTTTTTCTACAATCTACACGCAGGTATACCTTTACTTCCTTTGCTGAAACCCCCACGTTACTTCCTCCTCAAGCCTTATCCATTAGGCCCTTTCAATAAGAGGCTGTTTACACATAACGGGCTGGATTTCGATGATAAAGGGCACCTGTTACCGGTGACACATGCTATACTTAACATCTATTACCCTTAGCACCCACTAAAAACACCTGTCACCAATTACACGTGTTGTATGTACCTCCACAACCGAAGGTGGATGGAGGTTATGTTTTCACCCCTGTCTGTCCGTCTGTTTGTCTGTGAGCAAGATGTCTCAAGCTATGGATGGATCCGGAAGACATTTGGTGGGCAGGTTGGGTGTGTGACATGGACGAATTGATTCGATCTTGGTGAAGATCCAGATCTGCATGTGAGAATTTTAAAAGTGATTCTTCACCATTGAGGGATTGGGCCAAAAAACGATATATGACACGATATCTCAAAAAGTTACGGACGGATTCGGACGAAACTTGGTGGATGAGTTGGTCGGGTGACAAGAGCAAGCCGATTAAATTTACTTCGGATCTGAATCTAGATCCGGCCTATCAGTGGGATACAAAACGTAAACTAATCAACCTGGCGGAGGTATGCTCTCTACTAAGTGTCCTTGTAGTTCCTCCGTTGTTTTATTCCCTGAATGGATGATAATGTGACTAGAATTTAATGTAATGTTTTCAATGCAGTCTATTGTTTCTACTTTACAAACCTCGGTGATTTCTCCCTCCCTCCCTGCATATGAACATGTTGATTCCACTTCTAATTTTGGAACTGCTGCTTGTTCAATCACAACAACATGTTCTGATTTTACATGTTCAGTTATTTTGAAAACTGATAATATTATCCATCAAACATATGCAAATAATCTCAGGAGTTCAGGTTCATGATAGAACTTCTTCAGAACCTGTTTCTCCATATATTTTGTGGCCGAGATAGTGTAATTATTCAAATGTTTCTTTCTGGATGCAGAAACTTTCATGATCTCCACCACATTAACGTGTCCCTCGTGTTATATTGCCCTGGCCATTCACGTGCTGTATTTTTTTTTTATACTCCTCTGTGAGCCTCAGACTCAGTCGACAAAAATTAATTTATATCCTTGTCTGCAGGATCCCCATCTCCACGACTTCTTCCAGCAGTGCCACAAACCACAGGCAATGGAGCAGGGTGCATCAAGTGGATTGGTCGATTCCATCAAGGTCCCAGATTAATGGACACGTTTTCAAACAATTTTTACTTATTGCAATCGATGCTTTAGTTTTTATTGATTCTTTCACTCTGAATACAAGCTTTGTATCAAAAGTGTACCTTAAAGCCATCCACATATCTGCACAAAGACGTCACAATTTTATACCCACATCTCCTCTCCCCTCCTCATTTCCCTTATCCCCCTTCATCTTGTTGTCCTCTAACCCCATACCTTCCTTTCCTTTGCTCAATTTGCCCCACCCTTTCCTCACCATTGTATTTTACACTTTTTATTTCTACAAGAGTGAGGCTCATGGAAGAGCAATGGTAAACTGACAGTGGAGTAGCAGGGCAACAATTGGGCACAACCAGAAAGGGAATGAATGAAATGGAGGAAACACTGAAACCAGCAAAAAGGTGGTGAGGTTATAAAGGTTAATGTGGGGAATAAAGATCATGGGTCAGGGTGGTGGATGACATGAGGTGGCGATGCACTGCCTGATTTTTGAAGCCCGAGAGGGATGGGCAAGACAGAATATTCTCTGGAAGGTGGTTCCACAGGTGGAAGAAGTGAGAAATATAAGAGTTGATGTGTGTGTGTGTGTGTGTGTGTGTGTGTGTGTGTGTGTGTGTGTGTGTGTGTGTGTGTGTGTGTGTGTGTGTGTGTGTGCAGTCAGCCTGGATTTTGAGAATTGAACCAGCATAGGGTTATTGGAAGAACACGTACATCCTCGAGTAGATAGGAAGGGTCAGAAGACAGAGAGCAGATGGAGAAATATCAGAGAAGAGTCCATATTAAAATAAACAACAGAGAGACCACCGACCTGCCTGTAATGTGAGAACGGGACTTTGTGAAAGGTGCTTCGGCCTCGTCGCAGAAAATTCCTATAACGTTGAAAGCTTTAGATTCCACAGAATCCAGGAGAGACAGATGGGATTCGGGGAAATCTGATTCTCCTCTAACCTCACCTCTTCCTTTGCTTTGATCAATTTATTCTGCTCGTTCTTCACAGATCTAATATATACAGATAGTCCCTTTTACATGCAGGTCACCTCTATCATTGGATTTCTCATTATATCGCAGAAAATGAACCACAGATGAGATGATTCAACCATCACCTTTTCATTTAACGTCACACCAAAGGTCACCAAGTGAGGTCTTGAGAACCATTGTGGTAAATCCAGAACCATGAGTTTGGATATCACTCACCGTTCAATTTTAATCGAATAATGCTTAATTTGTCAGTTGTACCACAGACAAGAAGCTTACAGATTTTGTTATATACAGAAAAAGAAAGCCTAAAGATTTTTGGTTTGAGCATGACTACGTTATCGCATTCTATTAGTGAGTGTTCAAATAAATTTGATGTATTTCAATTCGCATTCATTTCTTAGGCCTAGGTCACATTTGCTCTAGACGAGGATACGGCGGCCGTACGCCCTCTGAATTGACAGAACGTCTGCGGCCGCCAGAGAAACTGAGGTGGCCTCAGGTAGGCCCTACGCCGTTTGGCTATTTTTTACAGGCCGTAGGGTCGCCGTGGAATTATAGCGCGGAGTTATAACTTTTTTTCATTTCTACGTTCGCCGTAGCAATTCGACAAGCCAAGCTATGACGTAGATGTGTTCCACGTCGACCGTACATAGGGCGTACGGTGGCTTGCGTTTCTTGCGGCTGCCGTAAGCTCTTCTCAATGAAAAATGAATTTTCCCAACCCCAAAAAATTACGGCGCCGCACTATTTCCATGGTCGCCGGACGGTGGCCTTGCGGTCTGTGTGACTACCTGCGGGCAACGCAGGGTCGACGCACGGTTCCCCTACCCCCGTGCACCTACGTAGGCCTCCGTGGCAGTCTGCATCGACCGTGCGTCCACCGTGTGCTACCCTAGAGATCGGAGTATCGGTGTTTGCCTATACCGTGGTGCCCCAGAATCCCAATTTAATTGTTCCAAGGGCTGTTCGGATTGCAAAAAGTTCGGATTCCAAAAATATTTTCCCAATAAGAAATAATGGAGTGAATTAATCCATTCGTGGACCCAAAGAAAACCCACTTTCAAGACACTTTAAACTGAAATTCCCCATGTTTAAGGTAAAATAAGATGAGTAAATGACCTTCGTGGCGGTGTATTGTATGTAAACTGGTACAATCACCACATCCAAAGGTCACACAGGCTCATGCTCCGGCCTGGGTTCCGGTCGCTCGCCACTCTGCGAGAGCGCTGCCCCCAGGGCAGCTCATCAAACATGATGCCCGCAGAACCACAATCACTTTCATCAAACGCATCGGGCTGACGAATCATGGATATTCCAATTACAACTGGTTTTGCTGTGAAATTCAATCCTTGCCCGACAGTCCTCACACCACGTGATCGGATTGCTTTTTTTGTTATTAATTAAAACACAAGATGATTAAAAAAACAACATCCAAATGAAGGTGAAAATACGAGTAAGGCCTAAGTCACATTTGGCTCGGCGGCCGGAGGGTCTACAAAATGTACGGGCACTAGCAATTATAAAGCGCCACAGTATTTCCACGGTCACACAATGTAGCAGTACATATGTTTTTAGCAGCGTCTCGCTAGCGAGCGCTGCTAAAAGAGAGCTCGGTTCTTCTTCTTCTTCTTTCTTTCTTCTTCTTCTTCTTCTTCTTCTTTCTTGTAAGACAAAACCTTAATCTCTCGGACTCGGCTCTTGTATATACAAGATCCGGATCACCTTAAATACTGAGCACATGTACACATCCTCACATAGACGGTGCCTTTTGAGAGCGTCTATCATGAACTTTTAAATATATTCGGACATTTGCTTTAAAGTTTCGAAAAGTTGACGTTACTATTTAAAGATTATTCCATTTATCGTATTGTTAATTTCGTAAATACATTATATATTTCGTTAAAAACACGATATATCGTAAATACGTAAATACATTATGACAGGTTTCGCTATTGGCTTAATGAAGGCACGTGACGAAATATCGGAAGTTGTTGTTGTTGTTGTTTTTTAGCCGAAAAAACCTTTAGGTTTTGGACGCTGCTCTTGGACACATTTGTCCTTGTTATTTTTCGGGTAGCCGCACGGCGTATTTATAAATTGTGAGACCGAAAACATGGGTGTGCCGTACGGTCTTTGATTTGATGTCGCACGGTGACTTAGGCGTCGCTGCGGCGGCCATAGAATTTTGAAGGCAGACACAAGGTGCCCGCAAGGTGACCGCAGGGGGACCGCAGGGGACCCTAAGCCGAACGTGCGGCCAGACGGACGGTAACGAATGGGTTAATTATTTTATTTTATTTATTTTTACCAGTTCTTTTGTTCGGCTTGTCGAATTTCTACGGCGAACGTAGAAATGAAAAAAGTTATAACTCCGCATTATAATTCCACGGCGACCTTACGACCTGTAAAATATAGCCATACGGCGTAGGGCCACCCTGAGGCCACCTCAGTTCTCTGCGGCCGCCGCACGTTTCTGTCAATTCAGAGGGCGTACGGCCGCCGTATCCTCGCCGTAGAGCAAATGTGACTGAGGCCTAAAGTATCGATCGACAACGAGAGATGCTTCACGAGGACTTCACCGACGAACTGATAGAACAAAGCGCGAAGATGCGGCTCGAACAGGTGGGGAGACACGTGAACAAACATGAACGCCACGTTGTGTTCGGTTTTTAAAATGTATTAGTTTTTAGGGCAAAATTTTCTCGAAAAAATTGTTCGGATTCCAATTTGTTCAAACAATGGGCGTTCGGATTCTGGGGGCACCACGGATATTATAGTTATAGTATATTCAGTTATATATACTGGTATATTTTTATTTCAGTAAAAAAAGAACTGGTATATATACCACCTCGTTACCGTCCGTCTGCCGCACGTTCGGCTTAGGGTCCCCTGCGGTCGCCTTGCGGGCACCTTGCGTCTGCCTTCAAAATTCTATGGCCGCCGCAGCGACGCCCTAAGGTCACCGTGCGACATCAAATCAAAGACCGTACGGCACCCCCACGTTTTCGGTCTCCACAATTTATAAATACGCCGTGCGGCTCCCCGAAAATAAAAACATATGTGACTGCTACATTGTGTGACCGTGGAAATACTGCGGCCGCCGTATAATTGCTAGTGCCGTAGATTTTGGAGACCCCACGGCCGCCGTGGCAAATGTGACCTAGGCTTACTAGCAGGGGCAACCCGGGGTGGTGGGGAGGGGGCAGGGATGGACATGACCATACAGAATGGTTGCGGCGTCAGCCAGATGGACTCAGCTTAATGCTCTATGAGGCTGATAATTATGTGTAGTACGTGTTCAAAACGATGTGAAATTAACTTTGGCATTACTTATAGTGAACTGCAGTCCCTAATTTGTTGGCGACGTTCTTGCGAAAGAACTCTATTTGACATGACGTATATTGGCAAGTTATTGTATACATTGTATTCACTCAAGGCGTCCTGCCTTTGGTGATGTATTTTTTGATGATGCATTACTTCGTGATGTGTGACTGGATAACGTGTGATTTGGTGATGCGTCACTTGGCAATGTGTGACTTCGTGATGTGTGACTTGACTCTTGACCTGACTCGTGACTTGACGACACATTACTTTGTGATGTGTGACTTGGTGACACTTGACTAGATGACTCGTGACGTGACGCCGCATTACTCAGTGATGTGTGACTTGGTGACACGACAAGATGACGCGTGACTCTACAATGCATGGCTGGGTGATGCGTGACTTCACGCCATTTGACTAGACGACGAGTGACTTGATGATGCATGACTTGGCAACATGTGACTTGATGACGTGTGGCATGACGACGTATTACTTGGTGATGCGTGCTTGACGATGTGTGACTTGGTGATGTATACTTGGTGATGCGTAGCTTGGTGACACTTGACTAGACGACGCGTGACTGACTCTACAATGCATGGCTGGGTGATGCGTGACTTCAGCCATTTGACTAGACGACGAGTGACTTGATGATGCATGACTTGGCAACATGTGCATGATGACGTATTACTTGGTGATGCGTGGCTTGACGATGTGTGACTTGACGATGCGTGATTTGATTACACTTGACTAATACGACGCATGACTGGACAATGTGTGACTTTACATTGTGTGTCTTGTCAACGTGTGACTTGATGACACATTACTTGGTGATGCATGACTTAACTACGTGTGACTGGATGACGCAAGTTGTTGATGATGTTTAACTTGGTGGCATGCCATCCTTTACAGGATCTGCACGAGATAAAGCCGCAGGTTCTGATCCACTTCCTGCCCACCCTGCTCAACCAGCTCCTAAGGCTGCTCACCTTGTCCATTCATGAAGATGTTTCGATCAACACCGCACGGTATTTATGCTGGCTTCCCCCTTTTTCTTTCTTTTTTAGATCTCTGTCTCATTTGTCTATGTCATTGTTTCAGTCATGCTCCGTCAAATGACATTTAATCTGAAGTATTCCTCCAATATTACAAGCCATTATGAAACTGCTTAACTACGGCACAATTTTCAGTCGTGGTCCAACTGATACTGGCCTATTAAAATATGTCTACATTGATGATCCCTATTGGTCGAGCTTCGTTATGTGGATCACCCTGTCATGAGGGGTCGTTTCACTCTCATGTATTTACCAAGTGAAAGGTTTGGTTGAAATGCAAATTGTAGCTTTTTCTTTTTCTTTCCTTCTGCATTCCTTGGTCTTTCGTTACTTGCTTGGATTCTTCTTTCCTTTGTTTCCTTGGTGGAAGGATTTTTATTTCACAGTCATCTACACTCCTATACCGCATGGCTCGATTGTATTGCTATCATATGAACTGCTTGGTGTTTCACAACTAATGATTTCATCAAGTCCAAAGGAGACATTAATGAATACCTTATGATATTAATGTTTGTAAACCCAAGTAACCACTTCACATCACTCTTATGGATGCTGCATTTGGTCCACACTGAGATTGCGCTCACCACTGAGCTGTCATCCTGGTATCGTGCATAAACTAAACAACTTCATGGGCAGGTAGTGCTCGCAGCTAGTAATGCTTCTTTTTTTGTATACCTTGTCGAGGCTCGTATGAGAGCTAACACACAACACACAGCAAAGGGGCATGACACAAGAGGGGTGGGAGTGGGAAGGACAAAACAGTGGGACAGAGACATTAGGAGATCTGTGGAAAGGAGAGGGATGGGGCGGGGAACATGGGGAATACAAGATGGACATTACAGGGACTTTCAGGAAGGAAAGCAGGGAATTTGAAGGAGGTGGTTTGGGTGGATTATCGGGGAAGAAAAGATCGAGGATTTGGATGGGGATGATAAGAGGTGGTGGTGAACAGCTGTTTTGAAGACCTGGAGGGAAGAATGGGATTGAACAGAGTGAGGGAT
This sequence comes from Eptatretus atami, assembly GCA_035128595.1. Lineage (NCBI taxonomy): Eukaryota > Metazoa > Chordata > Myxini > Myxiniformes > Myxinidae > Eptatretus > Eptatretus atami. The sequence goes on from CM068966.1 coordinate 61,133,862, forward strand.
TTATTCAAAAGCTGGGGGAAAAGAGGAATGAAAGAATGAAGGTGAGCAGTGATTCGTGATTTTGGTAGTTTTACCAGAAGGGGTTGTTGGCGGACCTTGAGCGCCCTGTGGAAATATGATGGGGACAAATTGCAGACACAGCAGGGGGGGGGGCGAGACCGGAGAGGAGAGGGTAGAAGACAGAAAGACCACTGACCTACCTGCGGTGAGAGAGTGAGAGGCCAAAGACTCAGCCTCATTGCGGGAGATCCAATGATCCAAAATGCCTTGGTTTCCACAGCATGAAGCCGAGAAAGGTGGGAGGCAGGAGCACCAGTCCAGAGGAGAGAGCAGTACTCCATCAGGCTGCAGACAAAAGCTTTGTATGTGTCAGGAGCTCAGGTGGGCCGAGGAAGGACTTTACACAACGGAGGATTCCTAGTCGGCGACTGGCTTTGGAGGCCAGGTTGGAAATGTGGCTTTCCCAGGAAAGGTCATGGCAGATCGTGAGACCCAGAAGCTTGAAAAAGGACTTCTTCCAGAGGATTGTTGAGAAAGTGGATGGGGGGGGTTTTCTAAACGGTCCTTTCGAGAGATATAGTGAGAGTGTGAGATTTGTCCGGATTGAAAGACATGTTCTAAGTGTTGGACCAGTTTGTGATTTTATCCAATCATGCAGTGAGCGAAGAAGCTGCTGCTTGCCGGTCTGAGGGATGGAGATGGTACGGCAGAGGGTGGAGTCATCAGCAAAGAGAGAAAGAGGATTTTCCAGAGAGTCGGAGAGATCATTGATGAAACACAGAAAAACAACAGGGCCCAGAACGCTACCTTGAGGAACTCCGCCTGGACAGGAAGAGGGGATGAAAGAACTCCATTTAGGGCCAACGTTGACTGCGAACAGGAGAGGAAGTCTGCGAGCCATGAGTGGAGATGGCCTTGGATACCATGGGAAGAGAGTTTTGTGAGTAGTGGCAGGGTACCAGACGTGTCAAAAGCACATGATATGTCCAGGATACGGCTCGATTTCTGTCTGGCATTGAGGACCTCCATCCATTGATGGGAGAGCAGAAGCAGCATATCCAGGGTAGAGTGACCTGGTCTGAAACCACATTGATGATCGGAAATCAAGCCATTGGGAAGAGGAAGGATTTAATGTCTGAAGCGATGATGGATTCCATAACCTTGCTGATGATTGGGAGAAGGCTGATTGGTCTGTAGTTGCAGGGATCTTTTTTTGCACCTTTTTTATGCAGGGCAGTGATGTTTGCAGATTTCCAAGCAGATGGCAGATGACCTTGAACAAATGAGAGGGTGAATCGAACAGAGGAGCAGGTTTTTAGGACACGTGTGCTGATGCCGTCTGGACCAGTTGCAGAATCTGAGTCGAGTTTGATAGCAGAGTCTCCACCTTGTCGGAGAAATAGGACACAGAGTCCAGGGACAGTTCGGTGTGACTGGGTAAGGTGGGTACAAGAAAGCGATGGGTTTTGGACACAAGATTTTGATACAAACACCGAGTTTAGGCATTCAGCCTTTTTCACGTGCGGTATCGGCAGTGCGGCCATTTGAGGTCCAGGAGGGGATGGAGGGGCAACATACAACCGAGAAACAGATTTGATTAGATGCCACCAGGATTTGGAGGAGGGAGAGAGGTTTGAGAGTTCAGACTTGAGCTCAGAAAGAAGTTGTTTTCTCGCTCTCCTGAAGGTAGATACACACTTGTTGAGGGTAGATACATGCCTTGTCGAGCATGCAATTGTTTGGCAAAGATGTCTCATCTGTAGTCGTTCACTTGTGGACATGAAACACGCAGGGTGCTTAGTCTAGAAAAACACATGGATTTGTCAAAACCCTTATCAAGTTTTATAAAACGAATACAATGGTAAATACAAATGTTGTTTTGGGGATATCAAAAGAGTTGATTTGTGTTCGAAAATGAAACTACAATGGCAGCGGTAGAGTGCATACCTCCGCCAGGCTGAGCAGTTTACGTTTTATATCCCACTGATAGGTCGGTTCTGCATTCGGACATGAACCAAAATCGAATCGGCTTGTTCGTATCACATACCCAACTCATCCACCAAGTTTTGACATAATCCGTCCACAACTTCTTGAAATGTCATGCTATATATCGTTTTTGGCCCCATCTCTCAATTGTGCAGAATCGCTTTAAAAAAAAAAAAAATTCTCGTATCCGCATCTGATTTCAGATCTTCATCAAAATTGAATCGGTTCATCCTTGTCGCACACCAAACCTGTCCACTGTTTTGGCCGAATCCATCCATAATGTTGTGAGATTTCCTGTTCACAGACAAACAGAGAGACAGACAAACAGGGGTGAAAACATGACCTCTGTCCACCTGTGCTGGCAGAGGTAATAAAATCATGATATTAACACTTTTTAAATATCTGGCCATGAACACGGTGACCAGAAACAATTTGTCTCTGATCACTAACCAGCATGAGTGTCAATGTTGTCTCCAACTTGTTGCCTTTATTTTGTTTGTTTGAAACTGTTTTTTGTTTGAAAGCAACGATTTTGATTTTAAGGATGAAACCTCAAATTGTTTGTTTTTTTTGTCAGTGCATTGACAAAACGTTTGAAGATGCCACCATCAGATATGGACTTTTGAGGAATTAGACCTGGCTTGCAAAGTAGCTACTGTGTGCAGAGATTGAACATCGCTCTGCAAATCTTTTCTCTGTGAACTTTCACACTTGTCTCCCTCCTATAAAACTTGGTGGTACCTTGTTAAATCTGTCTCCAACGTTTGCTCCACCTCCGTTCCTTCTATCTCTTAAAAGGGCACCACAGCTGACTCTTCTCGGGAGAAGGCCGAATGCCTCCATTCTATGTTTCCTTCAAAATCTTGTGTCCCTAAGCCCCGACTCTCGGTACCCACACTTCCCTGTCGTACCCAATTACTCATGGACTCTGCTTTTTGCACCTGAGAAGGTGGAGAAGGTTCTTTCAACCCCTGACTCTGACTGCAACTGGACTATAAGCAGTCCAGGCATTCTGCCTGGGGTCCCCCAACCGCATTGGCGGCCCCCACGATGCCCAAAGTTGGCAAGCTCATTTTCTTATTTTCAAGATTTTTTTTAATGAACTTTGAGCAAGTGATTTTTTTTTTAGCAAGCAGTATTGAAATGTGTTATTTTAGAAGACAAGTTTGAGGGTTGCTGAATATGTAAGATGTTATATACGTCGGCGTCTATCATATGCGCACTTATTTTTATGCCTCAAAAAATGACTTTGGCTCAAAAAAAAGGAAGGAAGGTGCATTTTTAACTCAAAAGGTAACAGTGAACTGAAAATAGTACTTTGCTTTTATCATGATCATTATGTAGAATCTGCATAAACATTTTAATGTATTTATTCTGAAAACATCAGAACTGACTTCAATCAAGCAGATGGGTTTTGGTTTGTTGGAAACGTTCACTTGCCTTGTGTTATGGAAGGAAGGGAGTGGGGGTTTAGAGGGGCCCCCAAATAAATTTTGCCTAGTGCCCCCTCATGGCTACAACCGGCACTGGCTGGATGGCATCAGCTCACGTGTCCTAAAAACATGCTCAGCTCCTCTTGCACTTCGTCTCTGCCCTTTTCATCCTATCATTTGCCACAGCTAGGGCATCTTCCATCTGCTTGGAAATCAGCCAACATCACTGCATTACATAAAAAGGTGCACCACCTTTTTACCCTAACCCTAACCCTCACTACAGACTTATCAGCAAGGTCATGGAATCCATCATCACAGTTGATGTGAAATCCTTCCTTTTCTCCAACAACCTCACCTCAGATCACCAATTTTGTTTCAGACAAGGTTACTCCACCTTGGACATGCTGCTTCTACTCACCCAACAATGGATGAAGACCCTCAATGTCAGACATGAGATCAGGCCCATCTCTCTTGACATATCTTGTGCTTTTGATACAGTTTGGCGTCCTGCCTTGCTCTCCAAACTCTCTGCCTATGGAATCCAATGCGAACTCCACACATGAGTTCCTGACTTCCTCTACTTTTGGCGCCAATGTGTGGCACTCAACTAAATCCTTTCATCTCCTCTCCCTGTTAAGGCTGAAGTGCCTCAAGGCAGGCAATGTTCTCGTCCCAACCAATTCCTGATATTCATCAATGATTTCTCTGACTCCACAAAACCCACTTCATCTCTTTGTTCATGACTCTACCCTCTACCATGGCATTGCTCATCCTTCAGATAGCCAGGCTGCAGCTTCTTCGCTCTCTTGAAATCCTGACCAAAATCACAAGCTGGCTAAAAACTTGGAATATGTCTTTTAACCTTGGCAAATCTCATACTCTCGCTATCTCTCTCCAAAAGGACCACACCACAAACTCTCCCATTTACTTTCTCAACCATCCTCTTCAAGAAGTTGTCGTTCAAACTTTTGGGTCTCACAAAGTTGGCCTCCAAAGTCAGCCACCAACTGGGCATCCTACATCGTACAAAATCCTTCCTTGACACACCTGAGCTCATATCCACCTACAAGGCCTTCATCCACAAGTTCGTGAAGTACTGTTCTCACCCTGTGGGATGGCGGCCATGCCTCTCGTGTTGCTCAGGTTGATGCCATGGAAACCAAGGTCTTCAAGATAATTAGAATCTCCTGCCATGAAGCTGATTCTATGGGCATTTTACTTTGCCATTGCAGACAGGTTGGTAGTCTCTGTCTTCTACCACCTCCTTTCTGGTATTCTTTACCCACAGCCCTTTTCGTCCCCCCCCCACCCCTATCCAGGTTTCTGCAAGGTACACATCGTCCACTATCAACCCCCTTCGAATGACACTACCTCAAGCCAGGATCACTGCTCACCTCCACTCATTTGTTCTTTTTTTTCCGGCCTGTGGAGCCAACTTCCACATGCTCTTCAATCTCATGCTTCCCTCCAGGTCTTCAAGACAGCAGTTCATCACCATCTCAGATCATCCCAATCCAAAACAATGATCTTTTATCTTTTATACACCTGTTAACCCCCCCCCCCCCCCCCACCATCAGAGTTTCCTTCTGTATCCATCTTATCCACCACCCTGTGTTTCCCTACCCCCCCCATTCCTCCCAACACCCATTATTTGTCCAAGCCTCCCTCTATTGTGTCCTTTTGGAGTTCCCTGCTGTTCGTGTGTCCCCCTCTCTCTCTATTGTTGTTTTTGTTCTGTTTCATCCTGATCCGTTCAGTGTACTCGCTCTTCCATGAGCCTTCACTCTGTATACAAAAAATAATCACAAGCCAAGCCGAACTGATCAAACATACAAAAGGTGATGCTGTTGTGCGGCTCATTGAAGATTATACACACACACACACACACAAACATTTTAAGGCCATTTTTCACTGCTCGAGCAGGGGTTAGCCTTGCAAGTCCCATCACTATCTTCTATCATGGTTCCCTTTTTGAGGCAATGTTTTTTTATGGCCAGATTCCCTTCCTGACACCAACCCTTTAATCACCTCCTACGACACACAGGGATACAGTGCACCTATTTTAAACGAGGGAACACACCAGGACATCTCAGCAAGCTGGCACTCATTTTGCCAACCTCTGAAGGATGATTTCACTCATATAGTCTTCAAATGGAGCCTCCTGTTGGCTTAATGGTTAGGGTGGTGGGCTTAGGATCCTGAGTTCAAATCCCACTCTGGTTAACTCTGCCTGTCATCCTTGAGTCTGAGTCAACCCCACCTGGTATTAATTCAACAGCCGAGTGGGATTTTAACTCAGAATCCCAAGCCCACCACCCTAACCATTAAGCCAACACCAGGCTCCATTTGAAGACTATATGAGTGAAAATTTGACAAGCCTACTGCCTAGGCATTCTGGAGTTTTTCCAGGAAACTTCAACGCTTGAAATCCTGACATATTCGAGCCTTGCAAAACAAATTGATGTGTTGACCGACGGGGAGGTTCCCCAAAATGTTGATGCTGTCTTGTGGACAGGCCTCTGTGGAGAGAGATTTAAGAGAGTGTGCTTCAAAAAAATGAATAACCTATTTTGATTAGTGTATTGAACATGTAAATTGTGTACATAGAATGTGTGACCTTTTAAAATACAGAAAATCAACCTGTTGACTGTTTCACTACATGAATAACATCACCTGGAGACAACTTTCTGGATGCTAGGAGTACATTGTCATCAAATGCTTATGAAGTGAGTGTTGAAAACTT
>CM068966.1:61140048-61151208 GCA_035128595.1 Eptatretus atami
TGAAGTATTAGTTTAGAAAGATTTTGGAGAAAGTATGGACATTTACTCTTTAAAATATGTACAGACCCTGATTTGATGAGGAATACTGGCTTTGTCAAGGCTCGTGTCTATCTGTGTTGATGGACAATTCAAAGGATAGGTTTATCACTGAAGTTGACAAAAGGGGTGCTAACCGCTGTAGGAAGCAGGAGAAACTGATTTTGAGTTGATAAACTTGTCATGATTTCGATGCCTTGGAATATATAATTTTACCTCCACCACCGAAGGTGGATGGAGACTATGTTTTCAATCCTGTCTGTTTGTTTGTCTGTTGGGTAGTCAATCTAGTCTACCCTTATTGTCAGTATTTCATCGATATGTTTGTCTGTCTGTGTCTGTATGTATGTCTGTCTGTTCGGTCCAGTGCTCCATTAATACAATGGCGATTTTGATGAAACTTGGTTGGTAGGTTCATACCATGACTAGTTGTGTGCAAATGAGAACCGTTGCTATGGACCCACCGTTGCCTAGCAACGGACCTTTTGAAATTTTCAAAAAAAATCTCAAAATTCATTTTTTCGAAAATCAAAAATCGGGCCACGAGCGACTGTGGGCAGTACATTCAGCCATATTGTCAAAAATTTCCAGCCGGATCCTATGAAAACTGTCGGAGAAGATAGACTTTGAATGAACCCTGGTCGAAAACAATAAAAAAACGAAGTTCGTTATATCTCAGAGACTATGAGTCAGATATACATGAAACTGGTATGGTAGGTTCATGGTATGTCCTAGTTATGTGTGAGAAAGAACCGTTGCTATGGACGCTTTTGTTGGTTAGTAACGGCTGAAAAACGACTAAATTCGACTTGATCGACTACCCATGTCCGCCTACCGCTTGTCTGTCTGTCTGTCTGACTGTGAGCAGGATATCTCAAAAAGTTACGGACGAATTTGAATGAAACTTGGTGGACAGGTTGGGTGTGAGACAAGGATGAATCGATTTGATTTTGGCGAAGATCCGATTCCAGATACAGTACAATAATATTTTTATTTTTAATTTTTAAGTAATTCTTCTCCAGTTGAGAGATGGGGCCAAAAACTACATATAGCACAATATCTCAAAAAAGTTGGGGACGAGTTATGACAAAACCTGGTGGATGAGTTGGTTAGGAGAGAGAAACAAGCCAATTAGATTTTGGTTAAGGTCCAGATGAAGACCCAGCCTGCCTATCAGTGGGATACAACTGTAAAACTGTTCAGCTGGCTGAGGTGTGTGCTCTCCCGCGTGCCGTTCTCGTTTCTTTGATGATGCCCTGATCAAGTAGTAATTTTGGCTAAAATTCCTGGTTATATATCTGTTCATCAGGTGGCCTGATGTTTTTAGTGGTGATTTGGATTCCGTCCTGTGCAGGTCTGTACTTCATTGACTGCTCGCTCTATCTCTCTGCCCCCCCTTAATCCACCAGAATGACAACCTGTCCTTTAAATTGTCCACCAATGCAGATAGACAAACACTTTGACAAAGCTAGTATTGCTCATCTAAATCAGGGTTTGTATACTTTTTAAAGAGTAAATATTCATACTTTGTCAAAATCGTTGTGTAACCATTACTTCTAATTCTTCTTCACTTGAACGATGTCATCTCTGAATTATCATCTTGTCGTTCTTATTATTATTATCATTCTTCTTCTTCTTTCTCCTCTTCTCTTCTCTTCTTCTTCTCTTCTTCTTCTTCTTCTTTTCTTCTTCTTCTCTCTCCATCACCAGGTTGCTGGTCCATATCATTGATCAATGTCAGAAAGAAAGTTGCATGATGTATCTGCACAGCTATGTCAAGGTATGCTTTGGTTATTTTTTTGTTCTGTTTTTTTTTTTTTACTGCCTTGTTAATGTTAGTTCTTTATTTTATTTTTTTATGAGAGAGGCTCATGGAAAATTAAGGCAGAGCTGACAGTGGGACAAACATGGAAGGAATAAACGAACAGGAAATGAGGAAAGGGAGGAACACTAAACAAGCAAGTAAGATGGTTTTCTTCTGCTTTAGTTTGCAGCACAAGGCTGCAGGGTAGCATCACTGGCTGAGAGTGTGGGTGCTTTGCTGATGCAATGCCCTCTGCAGGTTGTGGCAGGAATTTATCATTTTCATGGTGCAACGATAGCTCGCCTACTCTTCGTGAAGGATACCATAGGACCTTTAATGTCCACCAACTAATGCTAGCAGACAGGATTCCCATTTAACGTTGATCTGAGGGACAGCACACACATGACACATTGATGAATCGCCCTGTCTGGGAAACACTGGGATGACAGTTTTTTAGCTCAGCCAAGATTAGAACCAGGCTAGACAGCTTAGAGGTGAGTGTGCATGCCTCAAGGCCATCCTGCCAGCCAGAGTAAGATGGTTGGGTTGGAAAGGTTATTGAGGGTAATATAGTTAATGGGTCAGCAATGGGGATGATAAGAGCTACGGTGGTGAACTGCTTACTTGACATCCTAGGAGGAAGAGCAAGACAGAACAGATTCTGGAAGGTGCTTCCATATCCAGGAGAAGTGAAGAATAGAAGAGCTAAGGTGTGTGGTAAGCATGGATTTTGGAAGTTTAACCAGGACGAGTTCCTCGAAGAACGTGTGCATCCTCGAGTTGATGGAGAGGGATGGAGGATTGAAACAACAGAGGGAGTAATCCTGGAGAATAGACGGTGAAAAATAAAGACCATCGATCTGCCTACGATGTGAAAGAAACAGAGCTTATGCTTCGGATTCTTCACGAGAGATTCCAATAATTTTGAGAGCTTTCGAATCCACAGAATCCAGGAGAGACAGATGCGATGTTGGGGGTGTCAGGCCATCGTGGAGAGCAGTACTCCATTAAGCTATGTACAAAGACATTATGCTCACGTGTCACACATGCACCAGTACAATGCCCAAATTTCCAGTTTTCCATCCTGAGAGTTTTCTTCTGTATCCATCTTTGTCACCCCCTGTGTCCTCTCACCGCCCCATTCCTCCCCGCACCCATTGTTTGTCCAAGTTTCCCTCTACCTTGACCTTCAACGCTGCTGTTGGGGTTTCCCCCTCTCTCTACTGTTCCTTTTGTCCTGTTGTGTCCTATTCTGTGCAGTGTACTAACTCTAGCTCTTCCACGAGCCTCAACTATGTGTACAGAAAAAGCACTCTATTAACTTTGTGCATTTGATAAGAGTATTATTTCAGGGTACTGGTTACGGAACTGTACTATTCCAAATCGGTACCCAGAGTTTCCAATACTCATTTGGAATAGTCGAGTTCCTGAAAGAAACATGACATCAATGTATGTAATTTACTGTCAAGCTGAACACATGCATGATGGCACATTATAAGCCTGACACACGCATGATTGCACATTATAAGCTGAACACACATGATTGCACATTATAAGCCTGACACAACATGATTGCACATTATAAGCCTGACACACACATGATTGCCATTATAAGCCTGCACACACACATGATTGCACATTATAAGCCTGACACAGCATGATGGACACATTATAAGCCTGACACACGCATGATGGCACATATATAGCCTGACCACACATGATGGCACATTATAAGCCTGACACACGCATGATTGAACATTATAAGCCTGGCACACACATGATTGCACATTGTAAGCCTGACACACGCATGATTGCACATATAACCTGGCACACACATGATACATTGTTAGCCTGACACACACATGATTGCACATTATAAGCCCTGGCACACACATGATACATTGTAAGCCTGACACACGCATGATTGCACATTAATAAGCCTGCACACACATGATACATTGTAAGCCTGACACACGCATGATTGCACATTATAAGCCTGGCACACACATGATACATTGTAAGCCTGACACATGCATGATTGCACATTATAAGCCTGGCACACACATGATCATTGTTAGCCTGACACACGCATGATGGCACAATTGGTTCTGACTGAGTTTCTTTGTAGTTCCTCATAATTCAGTTACATATCTTCAATCTGTCAATTCGCCTCCGCAGCGTATTTTTAAGATCGAAGTTCGGGATCAGGCAACGGATAGAACGACGCACGAGCAATGAGGAATACTGGCTTTGTCAAGGCTCGTGTCTATCTGTGTTGATGGACAATTCAAAGGATAGGTTTATCAACTGAAGTTGACAAAAGGGGTGCTAACCGCTGTAGGAAGCAGGAGAAACTGATTTTGAGTTGATAAACTTGTCATGATTTCGACGCCTTGGAATATATAATTTTACCTCCACCACCGAAGGTGGATGGAGACTATGTTTTCAATCCTGTCTGTTTGTTTGTCTGTTGGGTAGTCAATCTAGTCTACCCTTATTGTCAGTATTTCCATCGATATGTTTGTCTGTCTGTCTGTCTGTATGTATGTCTGTCTGTTCGGTCCAGTGCTCCATTAATACAATGGCGATTTTGATGAAACTTGGTTGGTAGGTTCATACCATGACCTAGTTGTGTGCAAATGAGAACCGTTGCTATGGACCCATCCGTTGCCTAGCAACGGACCTTTGAAATTTTCAAAAAAAATCTCAAAATTCATTTTTTCGAAAATCAAAAATCGGGCCACGAGCGACTGTGGGCAGTACATTCAGCCATATTGTCAAAAATTTCCAGCCGGATCCTATGAAACTGTCGGAGAAGATAGACTTTGAATGAACCCTGGTCGAAAACAATAAAAAAACGAAGTTCGTTATATCTCAGAGACTATGAGTCAGATATACATGAAACTGGTATGGTAGGTTCATGGTATGTCCTAGTTATGTGTGAGAAAGAACCGTTGCTATGGACGCTTTGTTGGTTAGTAACGGCTGAAAAACGACTAAATTCGACTTGATCGACTACCCATGTCCGCCTACCGGCTTGTCTGTCTGTCTGTCTGCTGTGAGCAGGATATCTCAAAAAGTTACGGACGAATTTGAATGAAACTTGGTGGACAGGTTGGGTGTGAGACAAGAATGAATCGATTTGATTTTGGCGAAGATCCGATTCCAGATACAGTACAATAATATTTTTATTTTTAATTTTTAAGTGATTCTTCTCCAAGTTGAGAGATGGGGCCAAAAACTACATATAGCACAATATCTCAAAAAAGTTGGGGACGAGTTATGACAAAACCTGGTGGATGAGTTGGTTAGGAGAGAGAAACAAGCCAATTAGATTTTGGTTAAGGTCCAGATGAAGACCCAGCCTGCCTATCAGTGGGATACAAAATGTAAACTGTTCAGCCTGGCTGAGGTGTGTGCTCTCCCGCGTGCCGTTCTCGTTTCCTTTGATGATGATGCCCTGATCAAGTAGTAAATTTGGCTAAAATTCCTGGTTATATATCTGTTCATCAGGTGGCCTGATGTTTTTAGTGGTGATTTGGATTCCGTCCTGTGCAGGTCTGTACTTCATTGACTGCTCGCTCTATCTCTCTGCCCCCCTTAATCCACCAGAATGACAACCTGTCCTTTAAATTGTCCACCAATGCAGATAGACAAACACTTTGACAAAGCTAGTATTGCTCATCTAAATCAGGGTTTGTATACTTTTTAAAGAGTAAATATTCATCCTTTGTCCAAAATCGTTGTGTAACCATTACTTCTAATTCTTCTTCACTTGAACGATTTTCATCTGAATTATCATCTTATCGTTCTTATTATTATTATTATTATTATTATCATTCCTCTTCTTCTTCTTCTTCTTCTTCTTCTCTCTCCATCACCAGGTTGCTGGTCCATATCATTGATCAATGTCAGAAAGAAAGTTGCATGATGTATCTGCACAGCTATGTCAAGGTATGCTTTGGTTATTTTTTTGTTCTGTTTTTTTTTTTACTGCCTTGTTAATGTTAGTTCTTTTTTTTTTTATGAGAGAGGCTCATGGAAAATTAAGGTAGAGCTGACAGTGGGACAAACATGGAAGGAATAAACGAACAGGAAATGAGGAAAGGGAGGAAACACTAAAACAAGCAAGTAAGATGGTTCTTCTTCTGCTTTCGTATGCAGCACAAGGCTGCAGGGTAGCATCACTGGTATGGCTGAGAGTGTGGTTGCTTTGCTGATGCAATGCCCTCTGCAGGTTGTGGCAGGAATTTATCATTTTTCATGGTGCCAACGATAGCTCGCCTACTCTTCGTGAAGGATACCATAGGACCTTTAATGTCCACCAACTAATGCTAGCAGACAGGATTCCCATTTAACGTTAATCTGAGGGACAGCACACACATGACACATTGATGACTCGCCCTGTCTGGGAAACACTGGAATGACAGTTTTTAGCTCAGCCAAGATTCGAACCCAGGCTAGACAGCTTAGAGGTGAGTGTGCATGCCTCAAGGCCATCCTGCCAGCCAGAGTAAGATGGTTGGGTTAGGAAAGGTTATTGAGGGTAATATAGTTAATGGGTCAGCAATGGGGATGATAAGAGCTACGGTGGTGAACTGCTTACTTGACATCCTAGGAGGAAGAGCAAGACAGAACAGATTCTGGAAGGTGCTTCCATATCCAGAAGTGAAGAATAGAAGAGTTAAGGTGTGTGGTAAGCATGGATTTTGGAAGTTTAACCAGGACGAGTTCCTCGAAGAACGTGTGCATCCTCGAGTTGATGGAGAGGGATGGAGGATTGAAACAACAGAGGGAGTAATCCTGGAGAATAGACGGTGAAAAATAAAGACCATCGATCTGCCTACGATGTGAAAGAAACAGAGCTTATGCTTCGGATTCTTCACGAGAGATTCCAATAATTTTGAGAGCTTTCAAATCCACAGAATCCAGGAGAGACAGATGCGATGTTGGGGGTGGCAGGCCATCGTGGAGAGCAGTACTCCATTAAGCTATGTACAAAGACCTTATGCTCACGTGTCACACATGCACCAGTACAATGCCAAAATTTCCAGTTTTCCATCCTGAGAGTTTTCTTCTGTATCCATCTTGTCCACCCCCTGTGTCCTCTCAAGCCCCCCATTCCTCCCCGCACCCATTGTTTGTCCAAGTTTCCCTCTACCTTGACCTTCAACGCTGCTGTTGGGGTTTCCCCCCTCTCTCTACTGCTCCTTTTGTCCTGTTGTGTCCTATTCTGTGCAGTGTACTAACTCTATCTCTTCCACGAGCCTCAACTATATGTACAAAAAAAGCACTCTATTAACTTTGTGCATTTGATAAGAGTATTATTTCAGGGTACTGGTTCAGGAACTGTACTATTCCAAATCGGTACCCAGAGTTTCCAATACTCATTTGGAATAGTCGAGTTCCTGAAAGAAACATGACATCAATGTATGTAATTTACTGTCAAGCCGACACACCGCATGATTGCACATTATAAGCTGACACCGCATGATTGCACATATAAGCGACACACACTGATTGCACATTATAAGCCTGACACACACATGATGCACATTAAGCCTGACACACACACATGATGGCACATTAAGCCTGAAACACACATGATTGCAAATTATAAGCCTGACACACGCATGATTGCACATTATGACCGACAACACGCAATGATTGCACATTAATAAGCCTGACACACACAGGATGAACATTATAAGCCTGGACACACACATGATTGACAATTAATAAGCTGACACACACATGATTGCACATAAACCGACACACATGATTGCACATTGTAAGCCTGACACACGCATGATGGCACATTATAAGCCTGACACACGCATGATGCACATTTAAGCCTGACACACGCATGATGCACATTATAAGCCTGACACACGCATGATGGCACATTATAAGCCTGACACACATGCATGATGGCACATTATAGCCTGACACACACATGATTGCACATTATAAGCCTGACACATGCATGATGGCACATTATAAGCCTGAACACACGCAGATGGCACATTATAAGCCTGACACACGACGCATGATGCACATTATAAGCCTGACACCACGCATGATTGCACATTATAAGCCTGGCACACACATGATTGCACATTGTAAGCCTGACACACGCATGATTGCACATTATAAGCCTGGCACACACATGATACATTGTAGCCTGACACACGCATGATTGCCACATTATAAGCCTGGCACACACATGATACATTGTAAGCCTGACACACACGCATGATTGCACATTATAAGCCTGGCACACAACATGATACATTGTAGCCTGACACACGCATGATTGCACATTATAAGCCTGCAACACACATGAACATTGTAACCTGACACACGCATGATTGCACATTATAAGCCTGGCACACACATGAACATTATAAGCCTGACACACGCATGATCTGCACATTATAAGCCGGCACAACATGATACATGTTAGCTGACACACGCATGATTGCACAATTATAAGCCGGCACACACATAAGCATTTAAGCCTGCACACGCATGATTGCACATTATAAGCCTGGCACACACATGATACATTGAAGCCTGACACAACCATGATGGCACAATTGGTTCTGACTGAGTTTCTTTGTAGTTCCTCATAATTCAGTGTACATATCTTCAATTTGTCAATTCGCCTCCGCAGCGTATTTTTAAGATCGAAGTTCGGGATCAGGCAACGGATAGAACGACGCACGAGGCACTGGCCAAGGCCTTGGTGATCTTACTGGATCCCACGTTTGACTCCTCTTTTGTTGAAAAGCTTCTCAAGGTATGTTCACCTGTAAAATGACCATCCATCGCAGTACCATACTTCTTCCTTATGCTTTGTTTACATTAATATACGATCCCATTGAACAGTACATCACAAAAAGTGTCTTTTTGGAATAATACCTGGCTATATATGTGAAATACCTGTATGTTCAAGTAGATGTGAACATATCTTCCTGGTGTGTAACTAAGAAGGCAAATACTGAAAGAACAATGAATCTCCGAGGCCAGTTGGAAATGTGGCTTTCCCAGGAAAGCCATCATGCGCAGATAGGTTGAGAACCAGAAGCTTTGAAAGAAAGACTTCTTCTAAGAGGATTGTGGCAGAAAGTGCGATGGCGGCGGGGGCCGGAGGGGGCGGGGGGAGGGGGTTTCAGACGTCCTCTTCGGAGAGACATAGTGAGAGTGTGAGCATTTGTCAGGATTGAGGCAAGATATATTCCAGGTTGGACCAGTCTTTTGTGATTTTACCCAGATCTGCAGAGACGTGAAAGAAGCCGCTACTTGCCGGTCTTGAGAGATAGCAGAGCGCTACGGCAGAGGGTGGAGTCATCAGGAAAGAGATAAAGAGATTTTCAGAAGTCTGCAGCAGATCCATTGATGAAAAAAATGATGAAAATTAACTTTCTCTGCAGTATGCAAAGTTCTCACATCGGCTGCTATAACACGAACATTAACCAATCACATTTGCATCATCTGCTTCAAGAAATCAAATACTATGGAATTCTGACTCACTCACCTGGATTTCTAGTCCTCTATAAGGCTCCCCCCCCCCCCAAAAAAAAACAACTAGTAAATATAATCCGATGTGATTTTGCTGGAGATTCATTCGTTCTTTTCGATATTTGCCCTCTTAGTTACACACTCAGGAACGATATGTTCACATCTACTTGAACATACAGGCACTATTTCACTATATACTAAGCCAGGTATGTATTCCAAAAAAAGGACATCCTTTTTGATGTACTGTTCAATGGGATCGTATATTATGTTAAACAAAGCATAAGGAAAAGTATGGTTACTGCGATGGGATGAGTCATTTTACAGGCTAGTGAACCATGACCTTGAGAAGCTTTGTCAACAAAAAGAGGAGTCAACGTGCGGAATCCAGTAAGAACTCACCAACGGCCTTGGCCAGGCTCGTGCGTCGTTTATTCCGTTCCGCCTGATCAGCCGAAACTTCGATCTTAAAAATCACGCGCGGAGGCGGAAATTGACAGATGAAGCATATGATGACACTGAATTATGAGGAACTACAAAGAAACCTCAGTCCCCACGAACCAATTGTGCCATCATGCGATGTTGTTCAGCGCTAACAAATGATCATGTTGTGTGCCAGGTTATTAATGTGCAATCCATGTATGTCGTCAGGCTTACGAAGTGTTCATGTGACGTGACTGCCTAGGCTTTATAATGTGCAAACATGCGATGTGTCAGGCTTACAATGTATCATGTGTGCTGCCAGGCTTTTAATGTGCAATCCATGCGTGTGTTCAGGCTTACAATGTATCATGTGTGTGCCAAGGCTCAGGCCGCTATCAATGGGCAATCCGGTGCTGTGTCCAGCGCTTAACAATCATTGTCTCCACGTGTCGCGATAACTCTACAGCTAGTGCGCAGCTCCTACTAATTCGCTGCAATCCTCATGGCGTGTGTCAGGCTCTACAATTCGCTGGGCAAATCATGTGATGTGCCAGGCTTATAAATCGTTCCAACTCATGCGTGGGTCAGCCTTCGCTCAATAAAGTGATTTGCATCACCGATGCAGCACACGCGTCACCCGCCCAAGCGCATCCACGCCACTTCTCACCGTCCCTGCTCTCGTACTCACGATATCCTATCTTATCAATGCGTCCGATCAATGCGTTGGTCAGGCTCATATAATGTGCCATCGATGCATGTGTCAGGCTTATAATGTTGCTACATCATGTGATGTTCAGGCCTATAATGTGCAATCATGTGTGTTCAGCTTATAATGTCGCAGATCAGTGTGTGTCAGGCTTTATAATGTGCAATCATGTGTGCCTGTCAGGCTTAAAATGCTGCATCATGCGTGCTGTCGCAGCCTCCAATGTGCCATCATGCATGTGTCAGGATTGACATGCTACAATTACATTACATTTGATTGTCATGTTTCTTTCAGGAACTCGACTATTCCAAATGAGTACTTGGAAACTTCTGTGGTACTCCCGATTTGGGCCAATAAGTCACAGTTCCTGAACCAGTACCCTGAAATAATAGCTCTTGATCGAGATGCACAAGTGAATAGAGTCGTTTTTCTGTACAGGCCATAGTCGCAGGCCGTGGCAAGGCTAGAGTTAGTACAACATGCACAGAAATGGGACACGAACAGGACAAAAGAACAGTTAGAGAGAGGAACTCCCAACAGCGATGCTTGAAGGTCAAGGTTAGATGGGGAAACTTGGACAAACAATGGCGTCGCGGGTAGGAATGGGGGGCTGAGGAGGACACAGGGTGGACAAGATGGAAACGAAGAAACCTCTCAGGATGGAAACTGA
>CM068966.1:61172858-61198155 GCA_035128595.1 Eptatretus atami
ACACATTCCTACGCCCTAGACTCACCCTCACATGAGTTCCCGTCCCCATGGACTCACCTTCACAATCCATCTCACCCCAGCACGTCCACGCCTGCCCAGAGTGTCTCCGCAGCACTCACGGCCCTCACAATTCATACCCATGACATCGCTCACACCTACCCTTCACCAGATGTTGTCTCAGCTGACATAGCACTTGAGAAGCGTGCAGCTGGCTTTTTGGGAATCGTGTCTTCCCAGTTCTTGGGCATCTTCTGCTATGAGTCGACTTCCACCTCGCTACTACATCTACATGTGCGGGTGCTTGAAAAGGGGAAAATATTTCACACTTTGCTCTTTGGGTTTCTCCCTCGTCGTGTCATACGAGTCATAGGTGAGGAAATCTGCAAATCAGTACATGGATATTATTTTTCAAAAGTGTTTAAATGTTGAACAAAGATAAACTCAAAAAAGTGGTTTACTATTTAAATTCAGATATAAAGTATGATCAGTGTCTAAGTGATGTGAGTGAGGATATGTTTTCCTTGTTAAAAAAAAAATTCATTTCAGATAAAAAATATATAACTAATCAATAGATAACAGTTTAAGTTTAACGTGTATTACTCAAACAGCGCCCGTAGACTGTATTGAGGGGCTGAGCTTGAAGCGGTCGATGAGGCTGTGGTTGTGGACCAATAGATGAGGAATGAGTGCTGTGGTTGTTTGGAAAATAGATGATGGATGAGGTTTTAGCTGTGATGAGGCTGAGCCTGAAATTTTTATTGGTGGATGAGATGTGCCTTAAACTTGTCGGTTGTGCTGCCATTATTTATATTGTATGTTGGTGTGTGACTCGCAGACTAGTTGTCTTCTGTGGCATTGTGTTCCTGCTTCCGTGTTCCCGACCCGACTTGGTCGTCGCTGTAATTTGCCCGCTCTCTTGACACTAACACCTTATGAGTCGTAACTCTCTCACCAACCTCGTGGTGTTTCACGGGGGGATGATCCTCATATCCATCTGGCGGCGTGCTGTGCAGTGTTTGTCTGAACCTGCGTCCTTCGATCGGCGAGGTGGATTATTTCTGTTTCTCTTTGATCCCTGCCGTGAGAATTCTACTTGCACACCTCCTAATATGGAGGCACATCGGGATTCCCTAAAACAATGAGTCAAACGAAGCATGCAACAAATGTCTTTCGCAGAATGGTTGACAATTTTTTCAGTATATTCTGTCCCTTGAAATAAACTTTTTCATAATTCTTTATTGACGGCTTCACATTGGAAAAGAAGAAACCCAACTAGTTGCTCCTTTGGGGCCTTGCAGATGATGGATGAGACATTCCCTGCCAGTCATGTCACACAATGCACAATCAGGTGATGCACCTTGGACTTCAATGCTGGGTGAAATCGCTAAATTATTGTCTCCCATCATCTCCAGAAAACTTTCCATTCATGAAGACTTTCTCCCTCTCTGGCCTCCATTGGACAATCGCATGTCAGCTCCATCTTGGATTTTAGATATTATGGCTTTTTGTCATGGACATCTCTTTGCTCCTTTTAAAGAGGCCGCTTTTTCTGCCAGAGATTCCCGTTAACTTGTTGTCCTACTGCCTTCCTGCCCGCTCTGTGGTATCTCCAATGGCTTCCAACAGAGATCTGCGTGCGCTCCGTCGGTGGTTGTGACTGTAGCGGGGAGCGTGCCCGGCTGTCGAGTCCACGCTGTCACTTACCATCTCAGTGCACATTGACGCTGGCGGTGCGGCGTGGGTGTGCAAGCCTCAGCGGCCGTTCGCGTCGTTTTGGCACGGGTCCTCAGACACAGTCTCGAAGAAAAACCCGGCTCCGTCCCAGCACTGCGGCGGTGCCATTCACTGTGGTCCAGGCGTGAATCGCCCGCACATGCCCTCCAGTAGCAGTGGGCTTCTGTTCGCTTCTTGCACTAACTACCCAGCCAGGCTGGCGTCGGTTACCCGAAACATCCCGCCCTCTACACGTCAGCGCATGAGGCGCATACCGGTACTTATTCCTCTTCCATCAACCTCTCTCTCCCTTTGTCCCTGTCATTAATGAAAGCGGGGCCTTAATTATCTTAAAGGTGCAAGTGACAGTTAATATCCGAGTATTCTGAGGGTGTGAGTGCTGCATAGAGGCTTAACAGAATGTTTGCTTGTTGTTGAAACAATTGTATAATGTACATATTGTGATTGGTAAATATTGGGATTTTGTGTCAATAAAAATGTTTGGTCTTCTGTAAGTGTTGGCTTGGGCATTCTCGCTCTAACCAAAGAGGCAACATATGGTGGTTCTAGAGGTTGATAAGATAAGTCACTGGTTAAAGGTCATCATACGCCCGATGAGGAAGCTCGGCCCTCATTAAATGACTAGATGGTCACGTTGTAACTCAGCGGGAGCTTGGCTCAAACCTGCGGCTCCACTGTGGTTCGGCAGCGCCTCTAAGGCACACTAGGTCCCCGCGAAATGTTTGACTCAGGAGACTATGGTGTCGGATGTCCCTTTCTGCGTCACACTAATGTGACTATGGATTCACACCTGAATTATGCGGACAACCGTATTCGTTGACTGCAACATGGTGGATGAGCTATAGCCTGAGATTTGTGGCGTTGGATGAGGATGATGTTGGTGTCGGGTAGACATGAGCGGTGAGGCTAAAATAGTGGCGGTGGATAAGGTGGCTATAGCCTGCATGGTTTGCAGAGTTCTGAGTATGGAGCGTTGTGGGTGCGAGGGTACTATGCAGTCATGAGGTTTGTGGTGGAGGATAAGGTCTGAGCCTGAGGTATCTAGTGGCAGTGCGGTGAGGCTTGAGTCTGAGTATTGTGGCGTTTGGATGAGGATGAGGTTTGGATGTCGGTAGATGAGGCGTGAGGATAAAAATAGTTGGACCTCTGTGGATTAAGGCTTAAGCCTGCGCGTGTTGTGTTGGCAGGATGAGGCTGAGTATCGAGGTTGTGGCGGCAGGAAGAGGTCCTGAGTATGAGTGTTTGTGGGCGCGAGGCATTGAGGTTTGTGGCAGAGGATGAGGCTGAGCTGAGGTTGTGGGGGTGGATGACTTTGGCTTGAGCCTGAGGTTTTGATAGGCTGAGCCTGAAGGTTGTGAGGAGTGGCGATGAGGCTGAGCCCTGCAGGTTGCTGGAGGTGGATTCGAGGCTTGAGCATCTGAGTTTTGGATGAGTGCGATCGAGCCTGAGGTCTGCGAGGGTGCCCATGAGGATGAGTCCTGAGCTGTTGTTCGGAGGGTGCCGGTCACTGAGGCTCTTGACGCTCGCCAGGTTCTTGCGCCAGTGCACGACGACGCCTGGCCACTGAGGTCTTCACATGCCTGCTGGCGTGTGGTACTGAGGCTCGAGAACGCCTGAGGTATTTAGTGGCATTGAGGCTTGAGCTGGCATGGTTTGTGAGGGTGGACGAGCCGCTGAGCCTGAAGTTGTTCTGGCAGTGGATGACATGCTGACGAATGAGGTTCGTTGGCGTTGCGATGAGGTCTGGAACATTCAGAAATGAACAATCCTGACCCTTACAAACCCCACCCCCTACTCCTGTCCCCTCACGAGAAAATGTTTCGTCCAGTTTTTTCTCACACAATAATATTTTATTTTCCCCAAGAATTTGCATTGGAATTAATAAATTTAAACACCAAATAACAGTTTTGCCTTTGATTGTAAAATGGTCCGTTTCACAAAGAATACCTGTCACGTGCAGGAAAAGTAAGAAGAACAGAAATCAGGAATCACGACTTTTTGGCCACTCGACCAGCAAGCCAAAAGCAGTATGGCATTTCCAAGTGTTATCCAGTTTTTATAATAATATTTGAAAGACCACTGTATATTGATATTAACATCAGCGATCTGAAGCAATACAACTTCGACTCAATGACTAAGTACACGCGTCTCCGGGAACTAATGAGAGTGTTTCATCAAATTTCACTTGACAATTTGAATAGGAATCAACCAATTGGGACCATTAAACGAAGAACTTCATGAGGGGCAATGTTGACCCACCTCGTGGTGTCGTTCGTGATCAACGCCCGTCCGGACCTGTGAGCTCACAAGTCGACGGCGCCATTGAGCAGGCTGCCTCAGGAGCAGGCAAGCACTGGGAGCGCCTACGTCGGATCAGACGCAGAATCCACGAACAACGCAAAACCTCCATTGCACAGTGCTTTCACACATGAGCCTCGCCACCACGGTAGAACGCCAACTTAAAACCTCGCCAGGTAAACATTCATATCCTAAACCATCGGTACACTTACACAGTCGGAATAATGGCGCAATTGATAATACAAAATAAAACCAAGAGGAGAACAGTAAATATCCCAAAACAAACAAAACAACTCAATTACAAATTAATAAAAAACAGAAGCACAAAATGACTTAAGCACCGATCTAACCTGTTATGATAAGTACATCACTCGGGTCGGTCGGTAGGTAAAGTATCAATCCGAGAGTACGCTTAGTACTTCTTCTATTGTTGTCCGATGATGCGGGAAATAGAGTATATTGGGCATACGTCGGTGGTGCGTTACGTGAAAGGTAAAAAAATACCCCCTCCAGCAGTGGCATGAGTACTTTTCAACATGTTCCACACCCCGACACCCATCACTCTACCCCCTTCGGTGACGAATAACCAGGTGGAAAGCTGCAACAGTATGTGAGCTTTTGCAGCTAGGGGGACTGCTCCAATTTGCAGGAAGGCAAAAGTACACCCCAAACACGTTACGCATTCTAATGTACTTTCTCCTTGTTCAATGAGCGAAGTTGCTCCTGTGCACAGTAAACACCTCTGCATTGTGACCTCGTTTATAATCTTCCCTTGCATTTGCTGCATACGTAACCACAGGGTGCTAACCACGATATGAATTATATTTTCAGGTGATGTATGGAAGCCAACCACAATTTTAAGCTCAACAATACCATGGTGAGAAAACAAAGTGGTCGTTTTTACAGCATGAAGAACATAATAAAGTCAGTTGCCTAACTCTTACAGTATCCATGAAAAGTCATGCACACAACTAATTACAATCCATGAGAGTCGCCCACGAGGTAGTATCTATGATCTTGAGATCAGAATTTACACCTCAGTCCTTAACAGACAAGTTCCCGACGGCATCCGCAAGATCGATCTAGAAAGAGCCAAGCAAAGATGTCGAGGACTCTCGCCAGGTCTACTCTGGTGCGGCAATAAAGTAAAAGGGTCATCGATTGCAAATAGAATAGCGGACTAGAACGTTCACAAGGGATCCAACAAGGTTGAAAGTGGTCATAACAGTTGTCATAAGGATCATAAAGTTCTTCAGAGATCATATAAAGGGGTGCTAATTTTAAGTTTGAAAGCGGTCTGAATTCAGTCTACAAAGGTCTAAACCGTTCCCGCTTTCCTTACGCTTGCCTTCCCTTCTCCTTATGCAGGACTCCTCCACTCCTCATGCTGTCTTACCTCTCACCTCCACTCCTGCCGTTCCATTCCCCTTCCTCATGCTGACTTACCCTCCTCCCCTGATGCATTCCTTCCTCACCTGCTCGCACTATCCGACTATCCACACACACATCGCTACGAGCATACTTCAACCCAGTCACCTTCCTCCATTCAATTCCCTTTCTCACGCATGCGCCTTCCCTCCTTCACTCAGCCAAGCTACACTCCTCCCCCCCTCACGCTGCCCTCCCCCTACCGCCTCTCATGCTTCTTCCTTCCCTACCGCCTCTCGTGTGCAGTTCCCGTTTCCTCCCACTCCACTGCATCTTATCTTTACCCTATCCTTCTCCCAGAACCCCCTATCTTCATCAATTTCCATGGGACAATTCTCCTGGCAGTCCTCCACGTGCTGTTATCTATCGTTGTTGTTTTAATGTACTCCATTTCCAGTAAATCCTGTTACATACCACCACCATTCCTCCCAGCAGTCCCACCTGCCCTAAACACCAAGTTGAGAACCCGCTCCCTCACTCACTTAATCCCGAAACTCCTACACCCCTTCCCACAACCACCTGCACTCCGTACCTCCTCAGTCGACATCGCGAATCTTACACTCTGGCGAGGTACGTACGACGCTGTGCATGTCACCTCTCCATCCCCCCCCCCCCTCTACTTCACTCTTCCCCCCTTTCCTAGCTCACCTCTTCCTCAATCCTCTGAGCTCCCCCACCCCTCCTCCTCCCTCTCCTGCTTCCCTCACTCCCTCTCCTCTACCTCTCCTCCCCCTCCCTCTCTCTCTATCTCCCCTCCCCTCCATCCTCCTCCTCCTCTTCCTCCCTCCCTCCCACTCGTCCCTACCCCCCTCCCTCATCCTCACCCCTCCTCCTCTGTTAAAGGGCTATTTAGACGTTTTTGTTACACCATGTCAAAGCTCGTGTAAGAGCTACACACACCAGACACATATAACAAAGGTAGGGAACACGAGGGCGGGGAGGGAAGCACAAATAGGGGGAACAGAGACAATAGGATATCTATTTAAAGGGAGAGGGATGGGTGGGGTACATGGGGTAACACAAGATGGTACTACAGGGACTTCAGGAAGGAAAGTGATCTTTCAGTGATCTTCACCACAGCCTGATGGAGTACTGCTCTCCCTCTGGGGTGGTGCTCCCACCTCTCACCTTTCTCGGCTTCACGCTGTGGGTTTTGATCCTCCTTTCTTGAGTTTGGTTCTTTTCCTTTCTGTTTTTAGTTTCTGCTCCCTCATGTACTACATAATACATGAACGCGAATGATATGAATAAGATAAAATATAAATCTTTCTGAGGGAATGGCTCTGACACAATTAAAGATTAGAACAAAACACTCCTGTTTCATGAAGTGATCATGGAAATTTTTCACAATGACGAGCTGTATAACATGCTTAATAATAACTAGAAGGGTACTTGGTAGAGCGCGACACCTCCGCCACGCAGATGCCTGGTCCACGAGAACATAATTTGCCCAAAACATTTTTGAAATATCATGCTATACAGAACTATATTCGTTTTTGTCCCGATCTCTCAATAGTGAAGAATCACTTTAAAAATTAAATAATTCTCTGATCCAGATCCAGATTCAGATCCTCACCAAATCGAATCAATTTGTCGTGGCCACACACCCAACCTGTCCACAAGTTTCATCTGAATCCGTACACAACTTTTGGAGATATCGTGCTATATATCGTTTTTGGCCCCATCTCTCAATGGTGAATAATCATCTATCTATAATTCCAGCAATCTCTGTGTGTCTGTCTGTCTGTCTGTGTGACTGCACCCCGCTTTTCGACAAACCATGGTCCGATCTAATTGAAACTTGCCAGGAATATTGCTGGGGACCTGAGTATGTGCCTTTTCAAGGTTTGATATTAATCGGACAAGAGCTTCCCAAGTTATGGCCATTTATTTTACCAAACCAAGGACAGGACACGGTGCTATGACGTCACAATTCTTCTTTATTTTTTTATTTTTTGCACGTACGGCCACGCACATACGGGCACGCAGAGAGCGACAGGACCGGCCTGTGTGGTTGTTGTTTCTGGCACGCGGCGGTTCTGAATGTTTTTTTTTTTTTTTTTGCATGTACGGCCACACACGACCGGTCGAAGAACACACAGTACGGGCACGTACTAGTACTCTATCTAAATTCAGCAATCTGTGTGTGGGGTGTAACTGCTGTTTTTGACACGTGTTCGACTCGTACCGACGCACTGCTAACCAGATCAATTGACAATTGAACTTGCCAGATATATTACTGGGGACCTGAGTATGTGCCTTTTCAGGTTTGATATCAATCGGACATAGTGGTCCCAAGTTATGGCCATTTATTTACCACAAACCAATGACAGGACACGGTGCTATGCACGTCAGGATTGACGGCACAATTCTTCTTTTTTTTATTTTTTTTTTCTGCACGGTACGGGCCACGCTCTGCCCCTGCGAGCGCGGCACCCGTACTAGTTCAACGACAGACACACAGAGATTGCTGGAATTATAGATAGATGATTATTCACCATTGAGAGATGGGGCCAAAAACGATATATAGCACGATATCTCCAAAAGTTGTGTACGGATTCAGATGAAACTTGGTGGACAGGTTGGGTGTGTGGCCACGACAAATTGATTCGATTTTGGTGAGGATCTGAATCTGGATCTGGATACGAGAATTATTTAATTTTTAAAGTGATTCTTCACTATTGAGAGATCGGGACAAAAACGATATCGTACTGTATAGCATGATATTTCAAAAATGTTTTGGGCCAAATATGTTCTCGTGGACCAGGCATTGCGTGGCGGAGGTGTGCGCTCTACCAAGTGCCCTTCTAGTTATTATTATACATTATACACGTCATTGTGAAAAATTTCCATGATCACTTCATGAAACAGGATGTTTTGTTCTAATCCTTTAATTTGTGTCAGAGCCATTCCCTCAGAAAGATTTATATTTTATCTTATTCATATCATTCGCGTTCATGTATTTATTATGTACATGAGGGGAGGACCAAAACTCAAGAAAGGAAAAGAACCAAAACTCAAGAAAGGAGGATCAAAACCCCACAGCGTGAAGCCGAGAAAGGTGAGAGGTGGGAGCACCACCCCAGAGGGGAGAGCAGTACTCCATCAGGCTGTGGTGAAGATCACTGAAAGATCACTTTCCTTCCTGAAAGTCCCTGTAGTACCATCTTGTTTACCCCATGTACCCCACCCCATCCCTCTCCCTTTAATAGATATCCTATTGTCTCTGTTCCCCCTATTTTGTGCTTCCCTCTCCCGCCCCTCGTGTTTCCTACCTTGTTATATGGTCTGTGTGTTAGCTCTTACACGAGCTTTGACATGGTGTACAAAAAAACGTCCTAAATAGCCCCTTTAACAGAGGAGGAGGGTTGAGGATTGAGGGAGGTAAGTGGGATGAGGAGGGAGAAGGATAGAGAGGGAGGATAGAGAGGAGAGAGGGTGAGGAGAGTTAGGAAGGGAAGAGGGAGAGAGAGGAGGGGGGGTGGGGAGCTCAGATTGGGAAGGAGGTGAGTAGGAAGGGGGAAGAGTGAAGAAGGGGGGGGGGTGAGAGCGACCCTCAAACGTCGCTATACACTCCAGAGGGAGGTGCGGTGACTTTGGGAGGTGAGGGTTTTGGAGGTAGGTGTGAGGGGAGGGTTCTCAACTTGTGTTTAGCAGTGGACTTGTGGGAGAGTGGGGGTGTACAGGATTTAGTGAATGGAGTACATTAAAAACACGATAATACAGCACGTGGAGACTGCAGGAGATTTCCATGGAAATTGAAGGGATAGGGTTTGGGGAAGGATAGGGAAGATAATGCAGTGGGAGTGGAGGGAAGGGAATGCAACGAGAGGAGGGAAGGAGAGCAGTGAGGGGTGGGGGAGGCAGCGTGAGGGGGGGAGGTAGCGGCTTGAGGAGGGAGAGCGTGGGGAAAGGGGGGAAGGGGACAGCATGTGGGTTGGGAGTCAGCGTGAGGAAGGGGAATGCGAAGCAGAAGGTGAGGTGAGGTCAAGGTCGCTGGAGGGGATTGGAATGGCGGTGAGGGGAGGGTAAGCAGCATGAGGAGTGGGAAGTCTGCATAAGGAGAAGGGAAGGCAGCGTAAGGGAAAGGGAACGGTTTAAGACTCTTTAGACAATTCAGACCCTTTCAAACTTAAATTACACCCTTTAGATCTCTGAGAACTTTTATGATCCTTTGGACACTTTAGACCCTTTCAACCTTTTGGATCCCTTTGAACCATTTAGTCCTTTCATTTGCAATCGATGACCTTTTATTTATTTGCCGCACAAGAGTAGACCTGGCGAGAGTCTGCAATCTTTGCTTGCTCTTTCTAGATGATCTTGCGATGCCTCGGACTTGTCTGTTAAGGATAGTAATGTTGATTCAAATCATATACACTCGTGGGCAACTCTCATGATTGATATAATAGTTGTTGCATGACTTTTCATGGGATACTGTAAGGTTAGGCACCTGACTTTATTTGTTCTTCATGCTGTAAACGACCACTGTTTTCTCCATGGTTGTTGAGCTTTAAATTGTGGTTGGCTTCCAACATCACCTGATAAATTCATCTGTTTAGCACCTGTGTGTAAGTATGCACAATGCCAAGGGAAGGATTATAAACGAGGTCACAATGAGAGGTGTTTATGTGCACAGGAGCAACTTCTCATTGACCAAGGGGACAATGCATTGATGCGTAACGTGTTTGGGGTGTACCTTGCCTTCCTGCAAATTGGACAGTCCCTAGCTGCACAAGCTCACATATTTGCAGCTTTCCACCTGTTTCTCAACCAGGTAAGAACATTTTGAAAAGTACTCACTGTGAGGGGTTTTTTTTCCCCTTTCACGTACCACCACCCCCAATATACTCTATTTCCGCGCCATCACAACATAGAAAGTACTAGCGTACTCTCTGATACTTTACCTACCACCACCGTGATGTACTTATCATAACAGGTTGATCGGTGCTTTATAGTCATTTTGTGCTTCTGTTTTTTATTTATTTGTTTGGTTGTTTGTTTGTTTGGGATATTTACTGTTCTCTCTTTGGTTTTATTTTTATTTCAATTTGCGCCATTTTCCGACTGCGTAGTGTACCGATGGTTTAATATGATGTTTACCTGGCAGTTTAAGTTGGCGTTCTTCCGTGGGCGAGCTGCCATGTGTGAAGCACTGTGCATGGAGGTTTTGCGTTGTTCGTGTTCTCGTCTGTCCGACGTGCGCTCCCATGCTTGCCTGCTCCTGCACCTGCTCATGCGCCTCGACTTTGAGCTCACAGGTCGGACGGGCTTATCACGAACGCACACCCAGGTGGGTCACATTGCCCCTCATGAGTTCTTCGTTAATTCCCATTGGTTGATTCCTTCAAATTGTCAATGAATTATGAAACACTCTCATTAGTTCCCCGTGTACTTAGTCATTGAGTCGAAGTTTTTCTTCAGATCTGATGTTAATATCATATACAGTGTTCTTCAAAGTAATTATTATAAAAAACTGGATAACACTTGGAAATGCAACTGCTTTGCTGCTGGTCAGGCCAAAAGTCGTATTCTGATTTCTTTCTTCTTACTTATCCTGATATTCTTGTGAAACGGCCATTTTCAATCAAAAACTTATTGGTGCTAAATTATTATTCCATGCAAATTCTTTGGGGAAAATAAAATATTTTGTGTGAGAAAAACTGGACGAAACATTTCTCTGAGGGGATCAGGAGTAGGGGGTGGGGTGTTGTAGGGTCAGGTGTTCATTTCTGAATGTTCAGCCTCATCCACCGCCACAACCTCATTCTCAGCGTCATCCACTGCCACAACTTCAGGCTCAGCCTCGATCCATACCAACCTCAGCTCGAGCGTCTCCATCATCCACCATACCTCAGGCTCAGCCTCATCACCGCCACACCTCATGCTCAGCGTCATCACTGCCAAAACCTCAGGCTCAGCCTCATCCACCTCCACAACCTCAGGCTCATCCTCATCCACCCTCGCAACCTCAGGCTCATCCTCATCCAAAACCTCATGCTCAGCCTCATCCACCTCCACACCTCAGGTCAGCCTCATCCCCCTCACACACTCAGGCTCAGCCTCATCCAAACCTCAGGCTCAGCTCATCCACCCCACAACCTCAGGCTCAGCCTTCATCCTCTTGCCACAACCTCATCCTCGACCTACTGCCTCTTCTCCGCACAACCTCATACTCAGCCTCATCTCCACCACACCGCAGGCTTAGCCTTATCCACCGCCACTTTTTTTCCTCACCCTATCTACCGACACACCTCACCTCATCCACGCCACAACCTCGACTCAGCTACCCACTGCACAACGCTCAGGCTCAGACTTATCCTCACCCACAACCTCATACTTCATCCTCCACCACAAACCTCATACTCAGCCTGCTGCCACAACCTCAGGCTTAGCCTTATCCACCGCCACTATTTTAGCCTCACCCTCATCTACCGACACAACCTCATCCTCATCCAACGCCACAATCTCAGGCTTAGCCTCATCCACCATGTTGCAGTCACAATACGGTCCGCATAATTCACGTGTGAATCCATGAGTCACATTAGTGTGACCAGAAGGGACATCCGACACCATGTCTCCTGAGAAAGCGTTCGGGCCTATGTGCTGAGCTGCCACCCGGTGGAGCCGCAGGTTTGAGCAAGGCTCCCGCTGAGTTAACACGTGACCATCTGAGATTTAATGAGGCCGAGCTTCTTCATCGCGTGATGACCTTTAACCAATGACTTATCTTATCAACCTCTGAACCACCATATGTTGCCTCTTTGGTTAACAGAATGCACCACACTTACAGAGACCAAACATTTTTATTGACACAATCCATATTTACACAATTACATATGTACATTAGCAATTGTTTCAACAACAAGCAAACATTCTGTTACCTCTATGCAGCACTCACGACCCTCAGAATATCGGATATTACTGTCACTTAGCACCTTTAAGATATAGGCCCGCTTTCATTATGACAGGGACAAAGGGAGAGACAGTTGTGGGAAGATAAGACCGTCCTTCCTGACCTGGTGTGGCGGTTTCGGGTAACCGGCACGCCCCTCTGGGTAGTTGCAAGAAGCTACAAAGCCCACTGCTACTGGAGGGCATGGGCATTCACCCTGACCACAGTGAATGGCACCCCAGTGCTCCGGTTTTTCTTCAGCTGATGCTCTGAGGACCGTGCCAAACACCGACGGCCGCGAGGTGCACACCACGACCCACCCCCCAGTGCACTGAGATGTAATGACAGCTGGATCACACCGGCACGTCCCGCACAGCACACCACCACGAGCGCACCACGATCTGCTGGTTGGATCCATGGAGATACCACAGAGCGCAGGAAGGCAGGTAGGCAACAAGTACGGGAATCTCTGGCAGAAAAGCCGGCTCTTTAAAGAGCAAGCCAGATGTCCATGACAAAACCAGTATATCTAAAATCCAAAATGGAGCTGAATGGATTGTCCAATGGAGGCCAGAGATGGAGAAGTCTTCATGATGGAGTTTCTGGAGATGATGGGACAATAATTAGCGATTTCACCCAGCATGAAGTCCAAGTGCATCACCTGTTGTGCATTGTGCCATATGGCAGCGGGAATGTCCTCTCCATCATCTGCAAGGCCCCAAAGGAGCAACTGGTTGGTTTTCTTTTCCAATGTGAAGCCGTAAATGAGAAAATATGAAAAGTTTATTTCATGGGACAGAATATACTGAAAATTTTGTCACCAGTTCTCGAAAGACATTTGTTGCATGCTTCGTTTGACTCCATTGTTTAGAATCCCGATGTGCCTCCATATTAGGAGGTGTGCAAAGTTCTCCGGCAGTTCAAAGAGAAAGCAGAAATAATCCACCTCGCCGATCGAAGGACGCAGGTTCAGACAACACTGCCACAACGCCGCCAATGGATATGAGGATCAGCCGTGAACACCAACGAGGTTTGGTAGTACGACTCAAGTTTATTCAAAGAGCGGCAAATACACACGACCAAGTCGGTCGGGAACACGGAAGCAGGAAACACAATGCCAACAGAGACAACTAGCTGCAGTCAACCCACCAACATACATATAAAAATGGCACACCACCACAAGTTTAGGCACATCCTCATCCACCAATAAAATTTCAGGCTCAGCCTCATCACCGCTACAACCTCATCCTCATCTATTTCCACAACCACAGCCTCATCCTCATCTATTTCCACAACCACAGCCTCATCGACCGCTTCAAGCTCAGCCTCATACAGTCTACCTGTTTGAGTAATACAGTTAACTTAAACTGTTATCTATTGATTAGTTATATATTTTTTATCTGAAATGAATTTTTTTTTACAAAAATTATCCTCTCACTCACTTACCCTAATATTTTCTGAATTTAAATAGTAAAACACTTTTTGAGTTTATCTTTGTTCAACATTTAAAACCTTTTAAAAATAATATCCATGTACTTGATTGCAGATTTCTCACCTATGGACTCGTATGCACGACGAGGAAAACCCCAAAGAGCAAAGTGAAATATTTTCCCCTTTTCAACCCCACATGTAGATTGTAGTAGCGGTGAGTCGACTCATAGCAGAGATGCCAGAACTGGGGGAGACACGATTCCAAAAAGCCCTCACGCTTCTCAAGTGCTATGCAGCTGGAGACAACTCTGTGAGGGTGAGGTCTGGGGTATGATTGTGAAGGTGAGTCTGGGAGACGACTCTGTGAGGGTGAGTCTGGAGAGAATCTGTGAGGGTGAGTCTGGGAGACGACTCTGTGAGGGTGAGTCTGGGGTATGATTGTGAAGGTGAGTCTGGGAGACGACTCTGTGAGGGTGAGTCTGGCGTATGATTGTGAGGGTGAGTCTAGGAGACGACTCTGTGAGGGTGAGTCTGGGTATGATGTGAAGGTGAGTCTGGAGACGACTCTGTGAAGGTGAGTCTGGGAGACGAATCTGTGAGGGTGAGTTGGGAGACGACTCTGTGAAGGTGAGTCTGGAGACGAATCTGTGAGGGTGAGTCTGGGAGACGAATCTGTGAGGGTGAGTCTGGGTATGATTGTGAAGGTGAGTCTGGGAGACGACTCTGTGAAGGTGAGTCTGGGACGAATCTGTGAGGGTGAGTCTGGGAGACGAATCTGTGAGGGTGAGTCTGGAGACGACTCGTGAGGGTGAGTTTGGGAGACGAATCTGTGAGGGTGATTTGGGAGCAAATCT
This sequence comes from Eptatretus atami, assembly GCA_035128595.1. Lineage (NCBI taxonomy): Eukaryota > Metazoa > Chordata > Myxini > Myxiniformes > Myxinidae > Eptatretus > Eptatretus atami. Next base: position 61,187,496 of record CM068966.1, read on the forward strand.
GTGAGGGTGAGTCTGGGAGACAATTGTGAGGGTGAGTCTGGGAGACGAAGTCTGTGGGGTGAGTCTGGGACGATCTGTGAGGGTGAGTTTGGGAGACGACTCTGTGAGGGTGAGTCTGGGAGACGACTCTGTGAGGGTGAGTTTGGGGTATGATTGTGAGGGTGAGTTGGGAGACGACTCTGTGAGGGTGATTTGGGGTATGATTGTGAGGGTGAGTCTGGGAGACGACTCTGTGAGGGTGAGTTTGGGGTATGATTTGTGAGGGTGAGTCTGGGAGACGACTCTGTGAGGGTGATTTTGGGGTATGATTGTGAGGGTGAGTCTGGGAGATGACTCTGTGAGGGTGGTTTGGGTATGATTGTGAGGGTGAGTTTGGGTATGATTGTGAGGTGAGTCTGGAGACGACTCTGTGAGGGTGAGTTTGGGGTATGATTGTGAGGTGAGTCTGGGAGACGACTCTGTGAGGGTGAGTTTGGGGTATGATTTGTGAGGTGAGTCTGGGAGACGACTCTGTGAGGTGAGTTTGGGGTATGATTGTGAGGGTGAGTCTGGGAGACGACTGTGAGGGTGAGTTTGGGTATGATTGTGGAGGTGAGTCTGGGAGACGACTCTGTGAGGGTGAGTCTGGGGTATGATTTTGAGGGTGAGTCTGGGAGACGACTCTGTGAGGGTGAGTTTTGGGGTATGATTGTGAGGGTGAGTCTGGGAGACGACGACTGTGAGGGTGAGTTTGGGGTATGATTGTGAGGGTGAGTCTGGGGTATGATTGTGAGGGTGAGTCTGGGAGACGACTCTGTGAGGGTGAGTCTGGGAGACGAGATCTGTGAGGGTGAGTCTGGGAGACGACTCTGTGAGGGTGAGTCTGGGAGAGACTCTGTGAGGGTGAGTTTGGGGTATGATTGTGAGGTGAGTCTGGTAGATGACTCTGTGAGGGTGAGTTGGGTATGATTGTGAGGGTGAGACTGGGAGACGAATCTGTGAGGGTGAGTTTGGGGTATGATTGTGAGGGTGAGTTTGGGGTATGATTGTGAGGTGGAGTCTGGGAGACGACTCTGTGAGGGTGAGTTTGGGTATGATTGTGAGGGTGAGTCTGGGAGACGACTCTGTGAGGGTGAGTTTGGGGTATGATTGTGAGGGTGAGTTCTGCGGTATGATTGTGAGGGTGAGTCTGGGAGACGACTCTGTGAGGGTGAGTCTGGTGGGTATGATTGTGAGGGTGAGTCTGGGAGACGACTCTGTGAGGGTGAGTCTGGGGTATGTTGTGAGGGTGAGTTTGGGGTATGATTGTGAGGGTGAGTTTGGGGTATGATTGTGAAGGTGAGTCTGGAGACGACTCTGTGAGGGTGAGTTTGGGGTATGATTGTGAGGGTGAGTCTGGGAGACGACTCTGTGAGGGTGAGTTTGGGGTATGATTGTGAGGGTGAGTCTGCGGTATGATTGTGAGGGTGAGTCTGGGAGACGACTCTGTGAGGGTGAGTCTGGGGTATGATTGTGAGGGTGAGTCTGGGAGACGACTCTGTGAGGGTGAGTTTGGGGTATGATTGTGAGGGTGAGTCTGGGAGACGACTCTGTGAGGGTGAGTTTGGGGTATGATTGTGAGGGTGAGTCTGCGGTATGATTGTGAAGGGTGAGTCTGGGAGACGACTCTGTGAGGGTGAGTCTGGGGTATGATTGTGAGGGTGAGTCTGGGAGACGACTCTGTGAGGGTGAGTCTGGGGTATGATTGTGAGGGTGAGTCTGGGGTATGATTGTGAGGGTGAGTCTGGGAGACGACTCTGTGAGGGTGAGTCTGGGGTATGATTGTGAGGGTGAGTCTGGGAGACGACTCTGTGAGGGTGAGTCTGGGGTATGATTGTGAGGGTGAGTCTGGGAGACGACTCCGTGAGGGTGAGTCTGGGGTATGATTGTGAGGGTGAGTCTGGAGACGACTCTGTGAGGGTGAGTCTGGGAGACGACTCTGTGGGGTGAGTTTTGGGGTATGATTGTGAAAGTGAGTCTGGGAGACGACTCTGTGATGGTGAGTTTGGGGTATGATTGTGAGGGTGAGTCTGGGAGACGACTCTGTGGGGGTGAGTTTGGGGTATGATTGTGAGGGTGAGTTTGGGAGACGACTCTGTGAGGGTGAGTTTGGGGTATGATTGTGAGGGTGAGTCTGGGAGAGACTCTGTAGGGTGAGTTTGGGGTATGATTGTGAGGGTGAGTCTGGGAGAGACTCTGTGAGGGTGAGTTTGGGGTATGATTGTGAGGGTGAGTTTGGGTATGATTGTGAAGGTGAGTCTGGGAGACGACTCTGTGAGGGTGAGTTTGGGGTATGATTGTGAGGTGAGTCTGGGAGACGACTCTGTGAGGGTGAGTCTGGGGTATGATTGTGAGGTGAGTCTGGAGAACGACTCTGTGAGGGTGAGTTTGGGTTGATGTTTTGAGGGTGAGTCTGGGAGACGACTCTGTGAGGGTGAGTTTGGGGTATGATTGTGAGGGTGAGTCTGGAAGACGACTGTGAGGGTGAGTTTGGGGTATGATTGTGGAGGGTGAGTCTGGGAGACGACTCTGTGAGGGTGAGTTGGGTATGATTTTTGAGGGTGAGTCTGGAGACGACTCTGTGAGGGTGAGTTTGGGGTATGATTGTGAGGGTGAGTCTGGGAGACGCGACTGTGAGGGTGAGTTTGGGTATGATTGTGAGGGTGAGTCTGGGGTATGATTGTGAGGGTGAGTCTGGGAGACGACTCTGTGAGGGTGAGTCTGGGAGATGACGACTCTGTGAGGGTGAGTCTGGGAGACGACTTGTGAGGGTGAGTCTGGGAGACGACTCTGTGAGGGTGAGTCTGGGGTATGATTGTGAGGTGAGTCTGGAGAGACTCTGTGAGGGTGAGTCTGGTATGATTGTGAGGGTGAGTCTGGGAGAGAGACTCTGTGAGGTGAGCTGGGAGACATCTGTGAGGGTGGTTTGGGGTATATGTGAGGGTGAGTTTGGGGTATGATTGTGAAGTGAGTCTGGGAGACGACTCTGTGAGGGTGAGTTTGGGGTATGATTGTGAGGGTGAGTCTGGGAACGACTCTGTGAGGGTGTTTGGGGTATGTATTGTGAGGGTGAGTCTGGGTATGATTGTGAGGTGAGTTGGAGACGACTCTGTGAGGTGAGTCTGGGTAGATTGTGAGGGTGAGTCTGGGAGACGACTCTGTGAGGGTGAGTCTGGGGTATGATTGTGAGGGTGAGTTGGGTTGATTGTGAGGGTGAGTTGGGGTAGATTGTGAAGGTGAGTCTGGGAGACGATCTGTGAGGGTGAGTTTGGGGTATGATTGTGAGGGTGAGTCTGGGAGACGACTCTGTGAGGGTGAGTTTGGGGTATGATTGTGAGGGTGAGTCTGGTATGATTGTGAGGGTGAGTCTGGGAGACGACTCGTGTAGGGTGAGTCTGGGTATGATTGTGAGGGTGAGTCTGGGAGACGACTCTGTGAGAGGTGAGTTTTGGGGTATGATTGTGAGGGTGAGTCTGGGAGACGACTCTGTGAGGGTGAGTTTGGGGTATGATTGTGAGGGTGAGTCTGCGGTATGATTGTGAGGGTTGAGTCTGGGAGGACGATCTGTGAGGTGAGTCTGGGTATGATTGTGAGGGTGAGTCTGGGAGACGACTCTGTGAGGGTGAGTTGGGTATGATTGTGAGGGTGAGTCTGGGTATGATTGTGAGGGTGAGTCTGGGAGACGACTCTGTTGAGGGTGAGTCTGGGATGATTGTGAGGGTGAGTCTGGGGACGACTCTGTGAGGGTGAGTCTGGGTATGATTGTGAGGGTGAGTTCTGGGAGACGACTCGTGAGGGTGAGTCTGGGGATATTTGTAGGGTGAGTCTGGGAGACGACTCTGTGAGGGTGAGTCTGGGGTATGATTGTGAGGGTGAGTCTGGAGACGACTCTGTGAGGGTGAGTCTGGGAGACGACTCTGTGATGGTGAGTTTGGGGTATGATGTGAAGTGAGTCTGGGAGACGACTCTGTGATGGTGAGTTTGGGGTATGATTGTGAGGGTAAGTCTGAGAGACGACTCTGTGAGGGTGAGTTTGGGTTATGATTGTGAGGGTGAGTCTGGGAGACGACTCTGTGAGGGTGAGTTTGGGGTATGATTGTGAGGGTGAGTATGGAAGATGACTCTGTGAGGGTGAGTTTGGGTTATGATTGTGAGGGTGAGTTTGGGTTTATGATTGTGAGGGTGAGTCTGGGAGACGACTCTGTGAAGGTGAGTTTGGGGTATGATTGTGAGGGTGAGTCTGGGAGACGACTCTGTGGGGTGAGTCTGGGAGACGATCTGTGATGGTGAGTTTGGGGTATGATTGTGAAAGTGAGTCTGGGAGACGACTCTGTGATGGTGAGTTTGGGGTATGATTGTGAGGGTAAGTCTGAGAGACGACTCTGTGAGGGTGAGTTTGGGTTATGATTGTGAGGGTGTTGGGAGACGACTCTGTGAGGGTGAGTTTGGGTTATGATTGTGAGTTGAGTTGGGAACGATCTGTGAAGTGAGTTTGGGTATGATTGTGAGGGTGAGTCTGGAAGATGACTCTGTGAGGGTGTTTGGGTTATGATTGTGAGGGTGAGTCTGGGAAGCGACTCTGTGAAGGTGAGTTTGGGATGATTGTGAGGGGTGAGTCTGGAAGACGACTCTGTGAGGGTGAGTTTGGGGTATGATTGTGAAGGTGAGTCTGGGAGACGACTCTGTGAGGGTGAGTTTGGGTATGATTGTGAAGGTGAGTCTGGGAGACGACTCTGTGATGGTGAGTTTGGGGTATGATTGTGAGGGTGAGTCTGAGAGCGACTCTGTGAGGGTGAGTTTGGGTATGATTGTGAGGGTGAGTCTGGAAGACGACTCTGTGAGGGTGAGTTTGCGGTTTGATTGTGAAGGTGAGTCTGGGAGACGACTCTGTGAGGGTGAGTCTGGGGTATGATTGTGAAGGTGAGTCTGGAGACGACTCTGTGAGGGTGAGTTTGGGGTATGATTGTGAGGGTGAGTCTGGAAGACGACTCTGTGAGGGTGAGTTTGCGGTATGATTGTGAAGGTGAGTCTGGGAGACGACTCTGTGAGGGTGAGTCTGGGGTATGATTGTGAAGGTGAGTCTGGAAGACGACTCTGTGAGGGTGAGTTTGGGGTATGATTGTGAGGGTGAGTCTGGAAGATGACTCTGTGAGGGTGAGTTTGCGGTATGATTGTGAAGGTGAGTCTGGGAGACGACTCTGTGAGGGTGAGTCTGGGGTATGATTGTGAAGATGAGTCTGGAAGACGACTCTGTGAGGGTGAGTCTGGGGTATGATTGTGAAGGTGAGTCTGGGAGACGAATCTGAGGGTGAGTTTGGGGACAACTCGAGCCATCGTGCTAATATGATACCACAAGAGTACCACACAAGCTGTACATGAACATGTATGCGTTAGAAGATCAAAAACCCACGCAAAGGCGTATCCCTTCACTACAATGTTAGAATAAAACTCATAATCACGTAATGATTGCTTGTGATTGTGAGTGTTTTGGCGGGGGGGGGGGGGGGGAGAAATTGAGAGGAATTATTTATTTCTTTGTTTATTTTGCAATTTTATCCCCCCTCCACCATGTTGAGCAGGAAAGTGACTTTTGCCATCAAGTTGGTGAACTGACGCGGAGAGTACGAGATGTACTCTCCGCCACAGCATTGATGGAGCAGCAGAGACAAGACCCCGATGCACTGGTGGAGCTACATTGTCGTCTGGCCGACTCATATGCAGGTGTGGCACAGTTGCGTGTCGCGTGGCTGGACAGCATGGCTCGCCTGCACATGGACGGCGATGATTATCCTGAGGTTTGTGTTATCCACATCCATTTTACAATTCTCTTCCTGATCTGCAAAATGATGCTAATTCAGCCATTGGTGTCTGGCTTCATGTGGAATCAAATATTCATGTGAGACCTTGAAGATCACCATGGTACACTGTGCTTTCTGTCGTGACATAGAGACTTGCACGATGTTACTTTCCGTTTGAGTGTGTATTGCATGTCACATGACATTCGTATGTTTGCAGGCTGCTATGTGCAACATACACATTGCCGCAATCATTGCTGAGTGTCTGAAGAGGGAAGGTGAGTTATCGGCAAGCAGACAAAACCTACTCGGACACTAACCCATTCACATTTGTTCATGTGAGACCGACTACATTGTACATAGAAACCCTTGCTCTGGCATTATCCTGGTGAACTATTATTAATTAGTTTGTGAATCTCCACACATCGGGATCAAGGTTGGTCGACAAGTTTTCACGAGCCAAGACTCCATGCTCCTTTAGCTCATGGAGAAGTGAAATTTTTTTAACCTCGCTCTTCGGCGCTTCCAAGATCTTGTTCGCACTCTGCATTTAACCTCTCATTCTCACGAGAGAAGACCAAGATCCGGAGCCTCAGAGCCGAGTCACCGGACCTTCTGATACAGGTGGAACTGACCACCATGGAGACTGTTAACGAGTTAATTTGCCTCGGCTGCAAGCAGGCCCAAAATAGTTGTAGCAAACTGGATGTCGTATGACGAGACGTACTTTCTCGCCACCACCTGTACGTAGTTCATTTTGGTCTTTGGGGGGAAGGATGTGTGTTTGTTGTATGGCCGTGTACTTTGTTGTTCGAGTTGTGGTCCATCACCAATCAGCTTGAAGAGTGTTCGCCCAGCTGGCTAAAGCACTCAAGCAGGCACTCCATTGAAATGGTTAAGAACAGCTGGCTTGACAAGCGATAGCAAGCTTATTAGTAATGGAACACACCCCAGGCCACGGGTGTTTTTATTTTGTACTTTTTCGTTCAAAAGTTCTTTATCAATTGACAAGCAGGTGCCCAACACACTTAAGATTCTACTTTATACACCTCCTCTCAATGGTTGTTTTCTAGTTATCTATGAGATGTCTCTCCTTTTGTTTTTGTCTTCCCTTCTCCCTCATTCTCTGTATTTCTTGCTTTCTCTTTGCCTTCCTCAGCACAGCAGCACCGAGGAAGCGGTGAAGAGAATGGTCTTGAGGGTGAGAAACAATGGCGAGATTGTGGTGAGATTTATTAACTCATTATGTTTTTAATTACATTTATATAATACATCTTGTTCTACCTGAGGTCCTTTCACTTTAACTTTTGATTCCTAATACAATTGACCTTTTTATTTGGTCTATCGTTCCTCTTTGCCCTATATTTAGGGACTGTCTCACAAGATGATAACTTTCTTCCTTAGTGTTGACAATCCTTTAACTATGGATATTGTTTATTTTCTGTCCTTACCTTATTTTTACCTTTACCTATCATTCTTTGCTGTACTTCTACACTACTGTAGATGCATTGCAGCGTGGTAGTGCCTCTCTGGTGCCACTCTCTCCAAATGTTGCCGATGAAAATCCTTCTTCCGGTGACGGTGGTTCCTTACAAGAGGATCACTTCACAGAGGTCTGTGTTCCTATCACTCCCTTGTACTCTGTAATGTCGTTCTCATTTCAACTTAGCGAGATTTTGAGTGACGAGTATTACCTCTCACCTTTATTCACCCACCCGTACCTTTCTAGCTATGTTCATGTATGGTACACAAGGAGGTAGGGTGAAGTCAAGTACAATTTAACGGAGTAAAGGGAGGACAAGCCGGTAGGCGGCGATGGGTCGACAAGCATGGAAACTTATAAGATATAGAGCAAAATGGATGTCATATAGCGGATAGGGAATCACCTTAAGATTATGCGTATCAAATCTCATCCAGTTCATCTACTGATAACTACTCGGTATCCATTTGAATGAAAAGTACCGAAAATGCGGTTTGAAATCGGAATCCCCAAAGTTCGAGGGGTGCTGTGGATGAACAAAGCTCTAAATTGAAAATCCGGCTCGATCGTTTGTGCACAATATATTCCAGACGATTAGTGTGAATTTTCATGACCATCCGACCATACCCTAGGAGGAGTAGCATTTGGCGCGAAGGCACCTCCTGCTCTCGCATATTATCGATTTTTGCACTAATTGACCTTTGACCCCTGACCTAGCGAAATCGGTCAATATGTCCTGAGGCAAAGTTGTAGTACTCATTGAGTACCATGAACCTGCAAAGTTTCATTCGTATCGATGCACTCACCTGGTCGCTAGGGGGCCAACAATTTTCGCGCATACCCTAATTGTAGGGGGCGCTGCAGGTAAAGTATTCATATATCACAAAAACCGGAATATATTTGATAGAGCATCACCTGTAGATCATTCGTGCCAAATTTCATAACCCTACGTGGGATAATGGCTTTCGGAATTGATTTTGCGTGAACGGTACCGATTTTGAAGGTTTTTCGGTTGTTGCTAGGGAACCAAAGCATCCCTAGCAACCATCACAATTTCCAAAGCACGAGTCATAAGATGTACCTACCACCCGAATTGGTCAAAATCCGCCCACGTTTAACATACAATATGCTGATGACAAACGAACAAACATCCAAACAGACAGAATTACTGACAATAAGGGTCACCTATTTCGGCAACACCAATAGAATGAAGAAAAGGGAACATGGAGAGGATGGAATAAAGGAAAATTATGAGGAGATTGGAATGAAGAGGTGAGAGTAAAGGGAGGTAGATGTTAGGATCAGGTGAAGCAAGTGCTAGAAAAATTATCTCGATGTCGTGTTACATGTCACGTGTCATTGTGTGTTATGATATGTGCGCAGGAGATGTTTGTGGAGCGGATTCAAGCTTGTGCAGTCTTACTCACACAAGCAGAGTGCTATGAACTTGTCCCGATTGTTTACAAACTGCTGGTGCCCATTTACGAGAAAAAAAAGAACTATGAGGTGAGAAAGGAAAATGTTGAGTCTAGTTAAAAGGGGGGAGTGGTCAGAGGATGAAATATGGATGATCATTCTAAGATGTACAAGGAATAAAGAAGAAAGAAAATGATTAATTCAAATACCAAAATTTGGATAGTATTCGTCTCATGAACTGACTGTGGACATGGTTTTGTAAATTGCAAAATAACATCCTTATTAGTCCTCTGCAGTTGAAGGCCAGAGACATTACTTTTAAACTTGTGCGTCCGGCTGTGCGTACAAGTATCCATTGGTGTTTTGTTGCCATAGTAACTCTTGAACCACTGAACGGAATTCAACCAATCTTGACACAAGTATGGACTGAAACACAAAGATGAACTGATTACATTTTGGGTTTTACAGGTCAAAGTTCAGAGGCATATCCATTGACGAATTTGTGTAGAATTCGATTTTCCAGTTATAATTGAATTGCTTTTCGAATTATTACTGTATCTACTACTAGTACGCTTCATTTATTATAAATAATTTATCAAGTCTCAACATTGTGCATTCCTTTGATATCATCGCATGACATCACCTCGTGAACAAATTGCATCCAACCTTGATGACTCACACAAAAGAGGTGTTTATCCGTGATGAAGAATCAATAGTTTTATTGGCTTCTGACAGCTGCTATAAAATAAACTCCTGAGAGATTAGATATATTACAAACAAAACTAGAAGGGCGGTCGGTAGAGCGCATACCTCCGCCACGCAATGCCTGATCCATGAGAACATATCAGGCCCAGTACATTTTTGAAATATCATGCTACACAGTACTATATCGTTTTTTTGGCCCTATCTCTCAATGGTGAAGAATCACTTTAAAAATTAAATAATTTCCATATCCAGATCCGGATTCGGATCTTCACCAAAATCGAATTAATTCATCCATGCCACACACCCAACCTGTCCACCAAGTTTCATCCGAATCAGTTCACAACTTTTTGAGATATCGTACTATATATTAGTTTAGCCCTTTCTCTCAAAAGTGAAGAATCACTTGAAAAATTATCGAATCTGGATCCGGATTGGAATCTTCACCAAAATTCAATCAATTCTTCCTCGTCACCACCCAACATGTCCATCAAGTTTCATCTGAATCCGTCCACAGCTTTTTGAGATGTCGTGCTAAATATCATTTGTGGCCCTATCTCTCAATGGTGAAGAATCACTTTAAAAATTTTCGTCGTCAGATCCGGATCCGGATCTTCACCAAAATCTAATCAGTTCATCCTTGTCACACATCTAACCTGTCCACAAAATTCCATCCGGATCCATCCACAACTTTTTGAGATATCCTCCACACAAACAAACAGACAAACAAATGAAAAATTACTCAGTGACAACTTGGCAAAACAGCACAAAGTAGAATGGAACTCCGTCGAGCGCATACCCCTGCCAAGTGGAACAGTTCATGTTTTGTATCCCACTGATGGGCTGGATCCGAACCAAAATCCAATCTGCTTGTTATTGAAAAAACCTATCCAACTCATCCACCTTGTTTTGTCATAACTCGTCCACAACTTTTTGAGATATTGTGTTATATTGAGTTTTTGGCCCTATCTTTCAATTTAAAAAATTAGGTCTGTGTTGACCTTTTGCCCTTTAAATTAATTGGTAGTTCAATAGCAACCAGCTATGAAAATGGTTCAAGTCAATCAGATGAAAATTGAAGATTTTAGAAAATTTGGCCCAAATTGGCCTTTTTTGATCTTTTGGCTTATGTTCACCTCAAAATTAATAGGTGGTTGAATACAGTGACCTGATATGCAAATGCTCTTCAATTTTCAAGTTAATTGGATTAAAATTGAGGATTTTAGAAATTTGGTCAATGTTGACCTTT
>CM068966.1:61222347-61235620 GCA_035128595.1 Eptatretus atami
GGTTCTCCTGAGCTTGTTAGGTAAAAAGGTGTAATTGAAGAGATATGATGAAACGTTATGTTCTACAAAGTGCTGAATTGATGCCATGATACTAAAGGAGACATCTTTTCCAATCTATAAAGGTTGTCCATGATGATTAAATATAGTTTAATTACTTCCGCCACTGGAGGTAGACAGAGGTTATGTTTTCACCCCTGTACGTCTGTCTGAACAAGATATCTCTAAAAATTATGGACGGATTCGGACGAAATTGTGTGGGTGTGTGACAAGGACAAACTGGTTAGATTTTGGTGAAGATCTGGATCCGGATACGAGAATTTTTTAATTGATTCCTTCACCACTTAGAAATGGGGCCAAAGCCGATATAGAGGACGATATCTCAACAAGTGGTGGACAGGTTGGGTGTATGATGAGAACGAATCGATTCGATTTTGGTTCAGGTCCGGATCCAGATCCTCTCCTCTTTACTCTCAGCATACAAAACGGAAACTGTTCAGCTTGGTGGAGGTTTGTGCTCGACCGAGTGCCGTTCTAGTTTGTTTACGTTATAAATATACACATAATTAGACATTCCAAAATGCAAGAGGAATCAATAACTGAATAAAAATACTCAAAAACCCAAAGGCTGAGTCCAACATCTTGGTCACAGTGTGGTCTTCATCAGGGACTTGTGCCAACCACGGGCACATGGGTCGTGATTGTGATACCTGAGAGGGTCATGTAAAAAGGTAAATATGCTATCAGTTTGTTCCTTGCTCAAAACACAACCATCTTCATTCCTACTCCACATTTCCCCCCTAAAAATATTAAAAAGAGGAAATAAAATTGCGTGTGTGTGTGCGTGCATGAAAGTTGTAGTTGTTGACCGCTACCTCCACACGTGGGTGGGTTTCAGGAGATGGAATTTGTGTGTGTGTAATATTTGTTGGTATATAATGTATAATATTGGAGTGGCATTACAACCATACTTTTTTTGAAAGGATGTTTTTTATGGCCAAATTTCAGCTGATCACGAATCCGTTGAACTTTTGACATAGGATGATGTCTTAGGTTTGTTAAAATGCAAAATTCAAAATGGCCACCAAATTTACCCACTTTCAGGTAAATTTGGATAATTATGGCTTACGAGGCATGTAATATTAGGGTTGGGCACACATCGGCTTTTTCTCCGTTGTCCCGTTGAAAGGAGTGTTTTTTATGGCCATTTTGACCTAGGATGATGTCTTCGGTTGGTAAAATGCAAAAAATCAAAATGGCCACCAAATTTACCCACTTTCAGGTAAAATTTGATAATTATGCTTACTAGGGCATGTAATATTTACATGCCCTAGTAAGCCATAATTATTAAATTTTACCTGAAAAGTGGGTAAATTTGGTGGCCATTTTGATTTTACCAACCTAAGGGGTTGGGCACACATCGACTTTTTCTCTTGTTGTCCCGTTAAAAGGATTGTTTTTAATGGCCATTTTTCACGCTGATCACGAATCCGTTGAAATTTTTGACCTAGGATGATGTCTTACAACAGAGAAAAAAGTCAACGTGTGCCCAACCCTAATAATATGTCACACATACCATCCAGCCATTGGGACCATACTCTGTGCAGAGCGTTGGTGCTGCCTAAGAAGTCTCCTTGGCTATTGGGCACAATCCTGGACGGGTCACCACTCCGACACAGTGTACTAGCATGCTGGCACTCATTTTGCCGACCTCGCGAAGGATGACAGGCAGAGTCAACCCACCTGTATTAATTCAACAGCTGAGGGGGATTTGAACTCAGGATCCTAGGATCCCAAGCCACCACCACTAACCATTAAGCCAACACCAGGCATACACATACCATGTGTGTCTATAATACGCAAATATTTCACACATAACATGTGAACACAAGTGCACCATGCCACGCACATGTGTGTTCACAACATGCACAATATGTGCAAACCACGACACATGCATGCATGTGCACACGCTCCACTGCCACTGGTCACCACCACCACCACCACCACCACCCGCGAGTCCCTAAGGCCAAATGGCGCCCTCCTCATCAAGCCTAACCACAGCAAAGAACCACGACCCATGGGACCAAGCCGTCTCTTATTATCTGTGCTGACACCAATGGAGCCCTCCACAGTCTTGAAGTATCCAGGTGTGTGTGTGTGTGTGTGTGCGGCGGGGAGGGGGGGTCTGCCAATTTTGGGCAGTTGACTACCTGGGCTTGGCGTGTGCCTGCCACAAGCGATAAGGAACTTTGGAGTGCAGAAACAGGCCATTCGGCTCATCGTGCACGTGCTACACCAACACCAGATTAAATAAAATTGTCAAGCTAACGACTCAATGTCTTTCGAGGATGGGAAGAGGAATGGGGATGAGAAAAGTGTGGCAGGCTCAGGGATATCACCAAGGTAAGAATGAAATAAACTTTTTTCCAGGTGTGGGGGTGTGAGCCAAGGCTGTTTTAGGGGTGAAGAAGGTACAACACACTATGCCTTGACGAGAACCTATCACATTCAGCACAGATGTACACGATCACCCATCAATGCTCAAACTACCTAAAAGTCCTGTCAACATCCCTATACCCCTCTATCTCCATAACTTCCAGGTACCTATATAATTCTAATTTAAACTTATCTACTTTTTCTGCTGCCACTACCTTTCCAGGGAGGTTATTCCATGCATTAACTACTCTCTGAGTAAAAGTCCCCTGTCTTACTACAGTCTTTCCTCTCCTCTTCTTTACTCTCAGGCTATGGCCCCTGGTCCTATCACTGTCTACTCTGCTGAATAATTATTCTGCACTTATTTTATCTATACCTTTGATTATCTTAAACATCTCTATCATATCTCCTTGTAATCATATCGTCCACAACAAAAATCAATTGGCCATGTGGCCTCTCAGCAAATGTCTTGGCCTATGTAACTCAATAATATAAATGACAGATGGCCCACGTGGCCTTTCAACAAAGGTGTTCAGCTTTTATGGCCCATAAAGATGGCATAAACAGGTGGAAAAGCATAATTGCATGACTGGCAGGTAGGTGGCATGGCTGGCACACAAGTCGGCTGGTGGCATGGCGAGTAAGCAAATGGCAAGACAGGTACAGTGCCTTCAGAAAGTACACACCCCTCATTTGACTTTTGTCACATTTTGTTGTGTTACAGCCTGAATTTAAATGGATTAAATTTTAAATTTTTGTCACCGATCAACACAAAATACCCCATAATGACAAAGTGAAAACGTGCTTTTAGAATTTTTTACAAATCAATTAAAAAATTTGAAAGCTGAAATGTCTTACATCAATAAGTATTCAACCCCTTTGCTATGACGCTCCAAATTGAGCTCAGATACATCCAATTTATTTTGATCATCCTTGAAATGTCTCTACAACTTGATTGGAGTCCATCTGTGGCAAAGTCAATTGATTGGACATGATTTAGAAAGAAACACATTTCTATACGAGGTCCAACAGTTGACAGTGCACGTCAGATCAGACACTCTACCATGAAGTCCAAGGAACTGTCCGTAGAACTCCAAGATAGAAATCTTGGAAATGGAAAGAATATGGAATGACCAGACTCTTCCGAGAGCTGGCTGTTTGACCAAACTGAGCAAGAAGGACCTCGGTCAGGGAGGTGACCAAGAACCCAATGACCACTCTGACAGAACTACAGAGTTCCTTGGCTGAGATGGGAGAACCTGCTGGGAGGACAACAGTCTTTGCAGCACTTCACAAATCTAAGCTTATGGGAGAGTGGCCACATGGAAGCCACTCCTGAGAAAAAGGTAGATGACAACACACCTGGAATTTGCAAAAAGGCACGTGAAAAACTCTGAGAGCATGAGGCTTTTATTCTGTGGTCTGAGTAGATGAAAATTGAAGTCTTTGGCCTGAATGCAAAGTGCTTCATCTGGTGGAAACCGAGCACAGCTCATCACCCATCTAACACAAACCCTACCGTGAAGCATGGCAGTGGCAGCATCATGCTATTGGGACGCTTTTAAGCAGCAGGGACTGGGAGACTTGTAAGGATAGAGGGAACAATGAATGGAGACAAATGCAGGCAATTCCTTGAGGAGAAATCCCTCGCTTCAAGTGCAAAAGGACCTTGGACTGTGGCAAAGATTTACGTTCCAACAGGACAATGACCCAAAGGATACAACCAAAGCAACACTGGAATGGCTTCAGAAACAAGAACGTGAAAGTCCTTGAGTGGCCCAGCCAAAGCCCAGACTTGAATCCCATTAGAATCTGTGGAAAGACTTGAAGATTGCTGTTCATGATGCTCACCATCTAACTTGAAAGAGCTTGAGCAAATCTGCAAGGAAGAATGGGAGAAAATACCCAAATCCAGATAGCAAAGCTAATACAGACACACCCAAGAAGACTCGAAGCTGTAATTACTGCCAAAGGTGGCTTCTACAAAGTATTGACCCAGGGGGTTGAATATTTGACGGAAGACATTTCAGCTTTTCATTTTTAATCAATTTGCAAAATTTTCTAAAAACAAGTTTTGATTTGTCATTATGGGGTATTTTGTGTCGATCGGTGACAATTTTTTTAAATTTAATCCGTTTTAAATTCAGGTTGTAACATAACACAACACTAGAACTACGTTGTCGATGGCACACCATCGCATATTCCCGCGCGCACTGCTTTGTCCCATTAACGCTAGGTGAATTTTATCTGCAAAATGGATTGACTATTCTTTCTATTTGATGTGCTTTATGACAAGACTTACTATGTTTACTAAATCAGAAGTCATTGCAAGCATGTCAACATTTCATAAACAAATTAACACTGGTCCAGCAATATAGAACTGTGCATCAATTTAATCTAGGATGAACTGTGTATAATATTAATTATAATTACTCATAATCAATTAGATAAATACAGTAAAACCTGTGACTGTTTGTCACTCATGGGGCCACATAAGTAAGTTCTTTACAAAAGATTTACCATGTACAATGGTAAATACACTTTAAAAAATCAGCCCCCATGACCCCACCCCCTCTGGCCGGCCCTAGGGTCATATCAAAAATCCGACAGTGTGTGCACTCCCATACATATATCTACTATGTCTTCAAGTTCCTATTTCAAACGGTGTAGGAGGAGTTGCAGGGTAAGACAGACGGACGTACGCGGAGACAATCACATATCCCCGCTTTTCTTCGAAAGCGCGGGAATAAAAATGTGAAAAAGCGAGGATATGAATACTTTCTGAAGACACTGTAAGTGGCACAAATCAGGTGATTTGAGCCAGCAGATAGCTGGGCAGCTGTCATCGATGTGGCAGCAGATAGAAGCCAGCTTCGGCCTAACCAATCCTAATTCCTATAGTCCATGAGCCAGACCTCAAAATTTCGGGTTTCATACCAAAAAGGGGAACAGACCCAACCATGATTTTGGTTAGCTTGATACCTCAAGTGTCCGAAATCAGTTGATGGACTTGCAAGGAAGGTAGCTTAATGACCTTTTGATGGCCATCTTAAAAATGCCGCCGTTATTTCACCAAAATGGAGGAAATTGGAAAAATACCCACAACTCTCCTCCAGAATGTCCTATGGACATGCGGTTGGCTTAAAATGATTGTAAGAACATTCTACATCTGCCAATATATCGTTTTGGATAGTTATTTGCTACGTATGTTCCAAAATTCTCCCAAAAAAGTGGCATTTTTAGGTTTTTTTTGCTATATGTTATCAGAAGTTTTCTGCCAATTAATGTTCAAATATATCTAAGCTCATTTTTTACCTTGGTCACCTCGAGTGGTTCATAAGGCATTCAAAGAAAGTCAAATATCAAGTTATCTGAACTTCACAGGATTCTATAGATACGTTTTGTGGCATGCTCCTATTTGCTGTTTTGGCCTTTTTTGGGGTAGCGGTAAACTGATATCATAAAACTTTTCACAACACTCCACATAACAGTTTTTTATCGGAATAAAATGCAGGAGTTCATGCTCATGAATTCCCCGTATGAACTGTTAACAGTCACTCATAGCTGGCAGCCCCTTGGCCTGGATTTCGAATGATGGAAAGGGGTGGGGGACTTATGTCTGATGCGCAGGTTCTGACTCCAGGAAAAATTGGAGGATTCGTATTGTCTTCTCCCTCTGGCAGCCCAAGCCCCCCCCATGGGTTGACACTTGGATGTGTGCTAGATCTGG
The DNA here is from genome assembly GCA_035128595.1 of Eptatretus atami. Taxonomy (NCBI): domain Eukaryota; kingdom Metazoa; phylum Chordata; class Myxini; order Myxiniformes; family Myxinidae; genus Eptatretus; species Eptatretus atami. Next base: position 61,228,511 of record CM068966.1, read on the forward strand.
GTACCCACGGCACCCATGGAAGATTTACCAACAATAACAACAAAAATCTACAATTTCAAAAAATCTACAGGAAAATGAATCTTAAAGTGAAAGTAGCTGCTTGTGAGCAAATGGCAGGCAAGGTAATGACATTTGGTAACAATCCTGGACTCATTGGTGCTTTAACCCATTGTAAGCGCTGTCCAGATGCCAAAAATGTAAGTACATAAACTGAGTGTTGTCCACCAGGGCCATAGCCTGGTCAGAGATATGTGCTGACCCCCTCCCCCCCCCCCACCCAGGGCTACACCCCTGCCCATGATGCACTTTTGCCTATCCTACTCTACAATAAAGATTCTACACACCACTTCCACTAACATTCAAGGTTGGGGTGGAGCAATGCTGACACATTGTACCATACATACAGGTGACTGGACCTACATGGCTGGCATGATCAGTTATGATGTGATGCACTGACAAGACATATGATCTTGATCGCTCAGAACAAGAAGTTAGATATGAAAGAAGTTCTCTGCTATAATCTCTCCCAAACCATGGCATTGGCCAATGGTGACGGCACCCTAAAAAAACAGGGAAAGCAACTTTGGGCAAACATATTGAAAAAGAAATTGCTAATGTTGAATTCCTCAGGTCCTCGGGCAACAATAGTTGATGCCATGGGGATAGTCCAAAAGATTCACGGCGAGAATCTGACATTTGAAGAACCTCAGTGATAATTCTGACGAAAGTCCTGAATGATTGCCAGGGAAGTGGACGAGTCGATGTTGTGTTTGACGTCTACAAAGACCTGTCGATTAAAGACGCAGAACGGTTGCATCGTGTTCTCACATGGCATTGTATTTAATCAGAGAAAGCCAGGACACTGAATAAAGAACTGGAAAAGGATGTTGGCGAGTAAGGAAAGCAAGAACAAGCTTACAATGTTTCTAGCTGACAACTGGAAGGAAGAACGGAAACAGAGACAAACTTGGTAACACACAATGATGGTCACCTCTGGTGAAAAGTGTTTCCAGATTATGAAGGATAATGTGACAGAATATTGCGGCGCTTGCATCAACCCATGAAGAAGCCGACACGAGAATGCTGGTTCATTCAAACATGCTGCCATTAGGTAACCAAAGGTTATGGTGATTTCAGAGGATACTGATGTATTTGTGATCCACCTTGGCCTACATTCGGAATTCGGGACCAGTAGAATCCTGTTAAGACGCGGAGGAAAAACCAAATAAGACTCTATTGACATCTCAAGGTTGGGCACAATACTAGGCAAGGATGTGTACGTCGTTGATAGGAGTCCATGCTGGACTGGCTGTGATTCAACCAGTTCATTCGCTGGCCAGGATAAGGTAAAAGCAATCAATTTGATCCGCAAAAACCAGCATTTCAGAGAAGCGTTCATGAAACTTGGCCAGGAGTAGGTCGTCAGAAATGAAATGTTAAAATGATACAGGCATTCACCTGTAGCATGTATTGCTTAAACACGAATGTCAAGGAGGTCAACATCCTCCGTTATGATTTGTTCTGTTCAAAGAAAGGGGATGTTTCATCGGACAGATTCCCCGTGCAAGGATGCATAATTAAAACAACACACGCAACGTGCGAACTACCAGTCTGCCATTTGGAGGCGTAGTCTCCAACTTTCCTGAGATACCAGTCCCACTGAAGGGCATGGTTGGATAATGGTAAAGGAAACCTGGAAATATATTGGCTTACAATAGCCCCAGCCCCAGAGGCTGTTCTGGCACTAATGTCATGCAAGTGCCCAAGAAGTTGCAATGATGACTGCCCCTGTGTAGTGAATGGTTTCAGCTGCACACCAGCATGCAGACTACAAAACTGTGAACATGCGTGATGAGACAGAGGATGAAGACAATTGCAAGACATGATGATAGTGACAGTGACGAGGAGACTAAATTAGATATTTTTAAGTGGTTGAGTCATATTGAGAAACAGTGTATTTTAATTTGTGGACGAGTGCTAAAGTCAAGACGTCGGGAAAACCTTGCCAGGAAATTACGGGGGGGTACCGCAAGAACCGGTTTGGTCGGTCAAACAACATCTGGATATTAGTTAGCAATTACATAGAATGATCATCATTCGTCAGTAAAAGTTTAATTCGGCAGGCATTGGGATGCAGTTTGAACACAGACTGCATTACTGGATCACCTAAGTATGAAAGTAGCCAGAAGTTGTTGGATCAACCAAACCGGCTCTTCGCGGTACCCTCCAGTCAGGGTACATGTACAGAGTCAGATATACCCAAAGGAACTTGATTCAACGCTTTTTGGCGGACATATCAATAATTTCTCGGAAGCCTTGGACACCATATGGGCCTTCACCACCAAAAATAGGGCAATATTGGTGAATTACTTTTTAATACAAGTTTTGTGAAAACCACTACAGTAACTGGTAAGATATACAAATGTTGTTGATTTTTAAAACAACTATAACAATAGCAAACTACTGGTCCTCTGCTGAGTACCGCGTCAACTCCTGGTTTGTATCCTGTACATTTTGAGGCTATAGATAGATGAATAGACATTCAGGGTATTGTTCGCATTAATCACAATCTGTCATAGATGGGATCTGTGTCCCTTCCCATGATAGGGCCGGGGATAGGGTCCCAGTTGGTGTACTAATACATGGAAATGTATACTGACCGGTACTCAGCAGAGGGTCTAGTATATCATGAGCATATGTAAAATCTTATTTCAGTTATAAAAATGCCTATTAGATATTTTGAAACCCCAATGGTGGCATAGTATAGAAGGTTTTTGAGATAGGGTACCCCAAAAAAGGCCGAAAACTGACAAATAGATCATGTACGAAAACGTATCTATAGAATCCTGTGAAATTCAGATAACTTGATATTTGACTTTCTTTGAATGCCTTATGAACCACTCTAGGTGACCAAGGTAAAAAATGAGCTTAGATATATTTGAACATTAATTGGCAGAAAACTTCTGATAACATATAGCAAAAAAAAAACCTAAAAATGCCACTTTTTTTGGGAGAAATTTCGAATTTTGGAACATACCGTCGCAAATAACTATCCAAAACTATATATTGGCAGATGTAGAATGTTCTTACAATCATTTTAAGCTAAACTGCATGTCCATAGGACATTCTGGAGGAGAGTTGTGGGTATTTTTCCAATTTCCTCCATTTTGGTGAAATAACGGCGGCATTTTTAAAGATGGCCGCCAAAAGGTCATTAAGCTACCTTCCTTGCAAGTCCATCAACTGATTTCGGACACTTGAGGTATCAAGCTAACCAAAATCATGGTGGGGTCTGTCCTTTTGGTAATGAAATTCGGTCTGGCTCATGGACTACTAACTGCCCCACTAATCCCTCCATCTGACATCTAACTCCTGCCCTTCTAAACCCTCCTAAACTAAGGTGTCCCTCCCAGGCCCTAATTTAATTAATGATCCTATCTCCCAGGAGGGAGATCAAGGCATGTGCTGTGACTTCAAAGATAAGGTGGCGTGAACTTACCTGGCTCGTCGCCAGAGTAGCTCGATGGGGGACGTGCCTACCCCTACGCTAACAATTTGGGACTCAATGGGTCCTCACAAAAAATAATTACCCTACTTTAGTTCTCTCCAGTGGCTGTGGACATCAAAAATGGTGCAAAGGACACAAAAAATGTGGACTTCTACTGTGCTTATATGTAACCAATTTACCTACTGTTCCGCATACTGGTGCTCTAACAGTTTGGGCCGAGCTCTCCAATATTCTTTCTGTGTTCCTGCACAATCTCGTGGATGGGGGGTGGGGCTCCAACTGCAGGCATCTGCCTGCTCCCAAATGCAACACCCATGGTCCACTGGGGCCACCTTGCTTCATGCCAAATTCTGAGGGACCCTCACTGGCTCCCCCCAAGTGCAATTCCTGGCACATAGCACCTTGTGCTCTCTCCTTGGGTACCTGGGCCTACCTCTAAATTTGGCTGCTCCTCTGGGTTCCCCCAGCCTGCACCGGGCCAGTGGACACCCAGCACCTGGTGTACCCTTCCGATTATCCTACTCACTATGAGCCACACCCCCGGCCCATCAATGAACTCTTGCACCCATATAAGTTTTCCTTGCTTCTTTCAGCACCAACACCAGAATGGCATCCATGTTCCAAAATAGCTGAATCCCTTCTAACTACCTATCTCTAACATGGGGATTCCACCCCACAGGGGTGAGTGCTTCCTCTTCTTCCTCTAATTCCGGAGATGTCCCCACAGAGAACTGAGCAGCGGTATCACTATGGAAGCTTACAGAGATCAAGCTTGAAAAGCACTCGCCAAGTGGCTTAAGCACCCAAGCAAGCACTCCAACGAAACGGTTGAAGAAACTTTTCAAAAAACGAAATGTTTAATTTTCTTATATGTATCTGTCTATGTCGAAGTGATGGGTCATGTTATGAAAAGATTGTACAAAAAGGGGAGACATCGTGGAAAATACAACTGCACATATTCAGCAGGCGAGCCATCGCCCGAGGCACCACACGACAACGCAGGGCCTAACGCAGGCAAGTGTAGCCTGAACTTTGTTCAAGTCAATCGATATATTCATTGGCAGTGCACATACTTTTGCCGTGTATGCCATGGCTTACAAACAAAAAAATCAAGCAGCTTGTAGAGTGCTAACAAAGAAGCTTCCGCACTCAAGCAAGCACTCCAACAAAATGATTGACAATGAACGGCTGGCTGGGCAAGCGATTAGCGATCGCCGACCGGTCATATAAACACCATGCACCCAGAGATGCACGGAATATCAAGCAATGTCCGAATTAGACAAAGGATCACTTTTTTTTTTTTTAGCAGTTGGAACTGCTGCTGAGATCAATTAAGAAGTTTAAATTTTGAAATTCGACTCAGGTGAAGAGATTCTAGAGGTTATGACATGTGCGGAAATGAAATAAAGCCACAAACTAACACTTGTGTCTCCGGGCGTTTATAAGCATTACAATGTATCCAGCGATTTGAAGATATACTGATCAGGCATTCGATGATACGAGTGAGGAAAGCGAAACAAAAACTTTGTCGTTAAGAAATCGTTGTGGCCTCTTCCAAGTCAAGGCATTGTTGAGCAGGCTAAATAAAATGGCGAATTAAGACCCCAACAAGCTGACAGAGGGCTGACACCTTGATAGAGGATTACAGAAGGCCGCAAATTATCCTCAAAAGGGGTGTTTAAATGAACTCAAATACCCATTTTTCATCCATGAACCCCTTTGGAGTTCCCTTAGTATGCATGAAAAGTTTGGGGCCGCTAGGTTTCATGGTTTTGGAGTTATGGAGGAGACGGACTGACAGACTGACTGACACACATTGACATTTATTAGTATGAATAAAGTTATCCTTCTGTCTCTTTTTGTATGTTGGTTTCACCCATATAACAACACAAAGGACACATTAGTATCTATTTATTTTCTGCTATATCCTGAGGGTTACAGGTGCACTCGCTGCAGTGCCTCGAGGTAAACACGTAACATAAATTGGGGACTCGTCCTTGATACAAAACCAAATTGCCAATAATACCAACGTGAGTAAAGATAACCAGGTGAAACCCACAGATAATCATAACGGTATTTCATGTAAATAAGTTTGTTAAATCACCAGATGAGAAAAACTTGGTACGTTAAAGAAGTTTGAGCTTTTGGAGTTGGCTAAGTATTGTGACAGAGGTTAGACCAGCTCTAAAGAAAGTGTAAATTCGGTCACTGGTGGTAAACCATTTGGTTGAGTAGAAGTATTTAGACTTGGAAGAATCAGCGTTCCAATTATTAAAAGATGAAAATGTGGAGTTGTGAAAGTTGGAGTTGCAGTTGAAAGAACAAGAAAGAGAAAGGGAATACAAGTGAAAATAATTGGAGATTCAGAGTAAAGAATTGGAGATTCAGGAAAGAGAAACAGTCAAAGAATTGGAGATTCAGAGCCAAGAACAAAGAAGGAAATGAAAGCTGAAGGAACTGGAGATTTGGGAAAGAGAAAGGCTTATAGAACCAGAGATTAAAGAGCTGGAGATTCAGGGACAGATCTTCTTGCATGTGGCAGCTTGGCTGCTGGGTAGCTATCATTTTGTTGGGGCATGACCATGTCACTGCTGCTGTGCTTCGGCACCAGTACACTGGTACTCATTTTGCCAACCTTGGAAGGCATAACAGGCTGAGTCAACCCCACCTGGTGTTAATTCATCTGCCAACAGGGCTTCAACTCAGGACCCTAACATCCAAAGCCAGCCACCTGAACCACTAAACCACTAAGCCAACACCAGGTTTAGGGACATATTAAACTAAGGGAATTAGAATTACAGAATGAAAATAAAAACCAGTCTTCACAATTCTTTCGGTCGACCAGTCAAAAGTCTTGGGACATTAGCAGACATATGATACTTGTACCCCCCTTTAATGAGAGTGAAGTAGATAAGTACTTCCTTCACTTTGAAAAAGTGGCACAAACCTTGGATTGACCGAAGCAGTCTTGGATTATGTTATTGCAAAATGGTTTTCTCAGCAAAGCTCAATATATTTACTCTGCTTTACCTATTGACTAATGTTCACAGAATGACGAGGTAAAAAGGGCAGTTCTTAAAGTCTACATGAACTGCTGCCAGAGGCTTACAGGCAGAAGTTCATGCAGTGCAAGAAGAAAGATGGTGAAACCCATGTGGAATTTGCTTTGGAACAAGTCTGAAGACGACGATGGTTCACGAGCGGTATTTGACGATGTAGATTGTTTCAGAAGTCAAGGATGAGACAATGTGATAATTTTTGACCAAGTTATAAAAATGATCAACATGATGTGGTACGAGTGACAGGTTATTAGCCGCAAAATGTCGAAAACCCGGTTTCGTTCAACAACTTTCAAAATTTGACCTTTGCATAACCTTTAAAGGTCACAAAACAATGTTGTGGACATTAAAATAAGGAAACAGGATACGTGCTATAGCTTAATGGAGTTAGTTCGTCGAAGAAGGTCGAAAACCCGGTTCGATTCCCACAACTTTGAAAATTTGACCTTTGTGAACTTTAAAGATCAAAGGTCAAGGATAATGACCTTTGGTGCAAAACTTCCTCTGGAATATTCCAGGAACAATACAACGTCATATAGGCTA
>CM068966.1:61244051-61285323 GCA_035128595.1 Eptatretus atami
TCACACAATCAAACACTGCTCATCTACACCGCTGAAATCAATCAAACGCTGCCATTCTCTTCCCACACCCTGAAATCAAATCAAACACTGCCCCGCTTGTCTACACCTGAATCAATCAAACACTGCTGTCTGCCACCCTGAAATCAATAAAACGCTGCTCATCTACACCATGAACACAATCAAACACTGCCTCATCTACACCTGAAATCATCAAAGCTTGCTCCTCACACCCTGAAATCAATCAAATACTGCCTTGTCTACACTGAATCAATCCAAACGCCTCATCTACACCCTGAAAACATCAAACAATGCCTCGCTACACCCTGAAATCAATCAAACCTGCCTCGTCTACACCCTGAAATCAATCAAACACTGCCTCGTCTACACCATGAAATCAATCAAACACTGCCCATCTACACCTGAAATCAACAATGCCCGTCTACACCCTGAAATCAATAAACACTGCCTCTCTACACCCTGAAACAATCAACACATGCCCTCATTACACCATCAAATCAATCAAAACGCTGCTTGCCAACCCTGAAATCAATCAATGCTGTCGCTACACCTGAACACAAATCAACATTGCCTCATCTACACCTGAAATCAATCAACACTGCCTTGTCTACACTCTGAAATCAAATCAAACGCTGCCTTGCTACACCTCTAATCAATCAAACACTGCCTTGTCTACAACCTGAAATCAATCAAACACTGCCTCCTCACACCCTGAATAAATGGTGTAGCACCTTCTCTGTACCCTAAATCAATGGTGTAGCACCTGCCTCCTGTACCCTCAAAATCAATGGTGTACCACCTCCTCTGTACCTTATAATATGTGTACCACCTCTCTGTACCCATCAAATCAATGTGTACCACTCCTCTGTACCCTTAATTAATGGTGTACCACCTCCTCTGTACCTGAAATCAATGGTGTACCACCTCCCTCTGTACCCTTAAATTAATGGTGTACCACCTCCTCTGTACCCTGGAACACTGGTGTATATCCTCCTCTGTACCCTTAAATTAATGGTGTACCACCTCCTCTGTACCCTGGAATCAATGGTGTATCACCTCCTCTGTACCCTGGAATCAATGGTGTACCACCTCCTCTGTACCCTTACAATTTACTCCATTTAATTTGACCAGTTTATGGTGCGGTAGTTATTTTAATTTTTTCAACACAAGAATGTAACGTGAAAAACTCAATATTCATCACATGTAGTCATTCCCAGATTTTGAACCTTAAGATTTTTCATTTTAAACACCGAATGGAGCTCTAATAGTTTTTTTCATAATCTATTATCCCCAGAAATTAACCTTGGAAAACACTATTTCTGAGGAAGTAGGAAAAGGTTATTCCAAACAAACTGGATGTGATAATAGAAAAGGTTGGGATGACAACCGAGTGAATGTGTTCATGGGTACAGAGGAAACCTGAAACATGAGTTCGGCAATCATAAGATAATATGATGAATGCTGCAGGAGGAATATGAAATAAGAATGAAAGATTGAAATGCAAGGCAGTAATGTTACAATCACTCTCCGCAGTCTAGTTCTTGATTCACAGATAGACTTGTGATGGTTACCTCTTGGAAGGCCACCCACAGTACCACCTGAGAAGAAAAATCAGGGAACATTAACCCTTGGAAGGTGATTGATTTGTGAGTTGTGACACTGGTTTCATATTATGGCATTCTTAATCTAAGGATGACATTTTCTTTGTCTGTCATTTCCATTCCTGTCTCTAAAATGCAGTTATCATTAGGCTCGTCAAGTGTTAGAAGTGTAATGCGGGACACACAATATAAAGGTGTCCTACCTCTCCACCAGTTGTGCGAACATGGAATGTGTCACATGTGGGCTCCTCGATTTGAATAAGGTGATATTCTTCAGCAGCTCACCTTCTTGCAGGACCTGAAACATTCATTCCCAGTTGTAAATATTTGGTGTTTTGATGGTGTTCAGACTATGTGGCATAGCCGCAGGCACACTCACACCATCTACGGACAAGGCTCGTAGGTCCAATGGTTGTCACCAAGTCCTTGCAGGGACTTTCAGATTTGCCGGTTCATGTACACCTCTCCAGGAGGAGAGAGGGTTTACGGTGGGCCTGGGAAAGAGTAGAGGAATGCCCTTTGGAAAAGGGGGATTAGGGGATTTAAGAGGGACAGGAGAGTGTGGGTTGGGTACGTCGGCCAACGTATGTTCGTTGTGGGCACAAGATAATTCCGGTATTGTCAAGATCACCTTTTCTTGTGCATATCTTGAGCAATTTGTGCAACATGGTATAATTTCAGACTTTGCTCACCAAGAAGGCACTTTTATCCTCGACACGAACCTTTAGAAGGCCTTTCTTATGAGACGTATAACACCACACCACACGGTCCATGCTGTGTAGATATCATTCGACGCAGTTTGACATTTGTGGAGAAGTCGCAGTCATTTTTAGGCCTCGACGCAATTGCCTGAGGACTAGAAAAACAAACAAAGGTTATTTTTCCAAACTGACATGTCAGATCATTATCTTACACTTGTGGTAACTAATAATGGGGTTGAAATTTCAATCTACACTTCGGTCACAATCTGAGCTGATATTAATGAATAACATCTATCCACAATGTATTCTATCCTTTCTGAGAGTGTATTGCCTTCAAGCGGTCTGATCATTATCTAGGAACACACTACATGTGGTTTGCCTTTGCCTCCTCAGTAGCAGTCAGGTCATGAATGACCATTCGCCGAGGGTCCAAACGCACAAACATTTTCCAAATGGACCAGGTCAACTTTCAGGAACAATAAGTGGGTCAGTCCGTAACTGGAAAACTAGACGTCCAGTTTGGTAGTCCCTTCTCGTGGTGTGATGGCTTTCCTGAAAAGAACAGGATTGCACCTTATCGTCTGATGCTATTCCATGATGACAAATCAGAGGTGAATGTTCTACCAGTGAGATATCCTATCAGTTTGAATACCATTTATACTGTTTATACCCATTTTGGACCATGGTCTTAGTCTTACAGTGCTGTACTTACATGTTTGGGATGGGTACAACAACTCCCAGCCAGAGAAGTTCATCTTCAAAGTCTCTGTGTACTTTATCTTGAATGCTTCGGTCAACATATCTGGTGATTTGGCACACACACATCCATGTACAGTATTTGTGTCTGTTAACACTCGTGTTCGTCTGTTAATGGGTGCTCATAAAGTTCCTGGGGAGTCCAAATCTGACCGTGTGCTGTCCTGGGTGTTGCTCTGAACTCTGAAGGGTGTTTTCAAACTTATATTACAGAGAAGATGGGTTGAGTGGCCATTGAAGAATGAATGCAACAACGAAACGAGGTCCAATGATGTTTGTGCTTCAGAATTTAAGAAAACTGATCTACTCTATTCATTACATGCACAGGTGAAGGACATAACACTGCCCCCTCCCAAACGTCTTCCCCTCTTCTTCCTCCTCCTCCACATCTCCGAAGCTGTCCTTCTCTCTTCTATTCTTTTCTCAATTTATCTCTTCTTCCCCATCCCCTCTGCTGCCAATACATTACGAATAAATAGATGACCCCAAGGATTCATTCTCGCCATTGGCGGTACCACGGCTCCTGATGATGGAAAGGCTGATAATAATTATTTACCTGCGCTGCTGGGAGATTGCGATGGATCCTTTTGTGTGATGCTCAAGGTGAGATTAGAACACGAGCTTCAGTTGAAGCTGCAATAACATGAAGAGGCAACCATTGTTGTTTGTAAGCCTTTCTTTCCTTACTAATCTGTTTGTTTTTTTTTAACCACATTTTAAAATATTGTTACAGTTCTAATCATTAAAGGAACTTATCTTCCTAACTAGCTAAGGTACTGCTTGTATCGGTGCATGCATCAAGCTCGTGCTCCTCACGCTCTCGTCCCTTGCTCTTGGAAGCTCCTTGCAGGCCCAGACTCCATCATGCCGTTCCACCTCCATCATCTTCCTGACCACCGACCTGCACCTGAAAACCACCGGTGAAGTCACAGGTTACAAGGTTCACACGTGCCCTCGGAATCCCATCAGAGTGCATGGAAGAACCTGGTTTCGTGGCACACCTTGAGTTCTATCAATGGTGGTGTTTGCAAAGGTTTCTTTGTTGTCGTCGTTCAGTCGGTGAACGTTTTGCTCAATCACAGGTGCATTTTGATTTGATCACCTGTAATGTGAGGCGTATGTCGTGTCTGCAAAGCAAAGGACCAGCTCTCCTGGTTCCTCCGTGCGGTTCCAAGTGAGGGTGGCTTCCTGCACGGTGTTCGCCTTTATCCTCAACCCGTTCATGATAGTCGTGACGTCTGTCGGGGACAGGTGGGGAAAGACGAGCACATGGGGAAGTAAATGAGAATTAATTTTGAATGAATTTTAATTTTAAAAATTGTTCAATGCTAAAACGTTTTGAGCAAAACAAAGATATTTTGTGAATCTTCACTGTTCATGAAGGAATACAGGTGATATGAGTTAAATATGAATATAAACACATGCACATCGAAAACTGGACACGACTATCCATATATTACGTTATACAGAGGGAATCCAAGGAAGGTGGGATCCATGAGCCGGAGGTTGATCGCATGGTCGGGGGATGGGGGGGTAATGGGGAAAATGGGGTACAGGGAGGTGGAGGGTATGGAGAGGAGGAGAAAAGAGGAGGAGGGGAACGGTCATGAAGGGTAAGGGAATGAGGGGGTAAGGGGGTAGAGGAGGGGTACGGAGAGGAGGGGGAATGGGGATGAGGGAAATCCTTCTCCCATACCTCTTAAACGAGTCCCTGACAAGAATTTCAACAGAGGAGAATGCCATTCGGCCATCAAACCTGTGCAATGTTTCATTGTTGACTGGTTATAACAAAACAAGCAGATCTGATTTTGTTAGGTCCTGATCCAGTTCCAGTGTATCAGTGGATACAAAATGTAACCTGTTTAGCCTGATGGAGGGATGCGCTCTCAGCGAGTTCGGTTCTTCTTGTAAACTTTCCTCAGAGACACGTTAATCCGGCTCCACCATATCCTGCATTTGAACCAATTAGTGGGTGAAAAAGTGTAGGCCGCTGTGTGCGAATACACTGGTTCACCTCCGTATCTTATTACTTTCTAATCTGCAGCATTATGGCCATCACTGAGTTTTGTTCCACCAGGGACTGTGTTTAAGGTGACCAGATGGCGGTTCATGGACAACTAGTCCACACCAAGTCTGAGAGACTGAAATGAACTCCCTCCATGTGTGTGAACAGTTCAGCTCATCGCGCAAGTCTTTGGCTCTCCAACGTTCAAAGTTTCTCTTGGGTTTTAAGGGTTCTGATAAAAGATGTCAACTCGTGAAACAAAGCCACAGGCAAGCACACTCGTACATCAATGGTTCGAATCAGACACTGAGCGCTTGTTTGCTCCGACGAGGGTGAATCCCAAAACGTCCAATTTTTCTTCCTTTTATCCACGGCGGTTTGAATACCTCGATGTATTGTTTCTCTGCGTACCTGTTGATCTACCTGTGTGCCTGTTCTACCTATACACCAGTTTTCATTACACTTGTACCGTACATGAACTTGTGTGAATTGGTCAAAGTGAGTCTGTGACTGTATCGAAGTCGACAAATGGACACTGCGCAGTGTATGAAAACTTCACCCAAAAAAGAACTGGATGAAAACTAAACAATATTATGACCGGACTCGGTGGTGTGATGGCCGTCTTGTCCGAGTCTGGAAGGTCGGTGGTTTGAACCGTGGCCGAATCACACAAAAGACTTTAAATGGTACGTGCTGCTTTCCTTCCTTGACGTTCAACATTTAAAAGGATAGGAGCTCAGACAATCCCCATAAGTTGGAATCCATGGTGAGGAGGGATTGCTCCTTAGGAAATGTCCCGCTGCACGCAGTGAAAAAACGACGCCATTGTTGTGACGTTGCTGGTACCCAGAGTGCCGTGCGCAGGAAGTGACGGCATTTCCGTCAAGCTCAGTGGCCGTTGTTTGTCTCATCTACAGTCTTGTATTGTGCCGTGTGTATTTGTCTGCACGTCCATGTGTTGTGTTGTTTGTGTGTGTGGGGGGGGGGGGGGCAGCTCTACCACGAGCATTAGATCCTGTAAAAAGAAAAAAGAAAATTAGAGAACAGGTAAAAAGGAATGGTGATATAAAAGTGGTGGAGCATCACTTGTGTGTGTGTGCACATGTAGGGAGGGGTTTGACTCGGAGAAGGGAGAAACTCCATAAAGGCATTTAATTAGTCTTTGAGCTGAACGTGAATCCATCACTGAAAGTGAGTTTCACTTAATCACTAACTCTACATTGACATGTTTGTACATTTAGTCGTGCATTAATCACTTTATCGCAGGTCCTGTGATGATGTGAGAAAAGTTTCTGGAATACACAAATAATGGTTAAAACAACTACAAACAAATTAATACTTACCACATTGCTTGCAGAGTTAGCACCCAATCTCTCATTATGACTTGTCTCAAATCTGCAAATGAAACGAGGGAAGAAAACCATTCCAAAGCTATCGAGATCATGAGATGATCGATCATGATGATGAATGAATGATCGATTCATGATGATATGATGATGATGGACATTGATGGTGATGATCAACATGACATGTTTGATGATTGATATGTGATGATTGATCGACATGATGATGCGTGATCGACACGTATATGATGATGATGGACAATTGATGGTGATGATCGACATGATCTATGATGATTGATATGATGATTGATTTGATATGACATGATGATCGATGATGATTGAGATGTGATGATATGGATGATGGATCGAGTGATGGTATCGAGATGATGATGATGCGACCATCAATGGTGATGATCGACATGATGGTGATTGAATGTGATGATCGAGATGATGATGATCGATCATAGAGTGATGATCGACATGATGATGCGAGGTGATGATATCAGTGTTCATGTCATTGATTTGCAAAATTTGATGTTAGGGTGTTTGTACCATGAAGAGTGAAGCCAAGATAGAACAACAAGATATTTCAAGCAAATTTCTCTTTCTTTGAGATAAATAGATGCATTATTTGATTCCATTAGTTTTTGCATCAACTTATCAGCATAGATCTAATATTATTTGCATATGCATACCAAGTGTACTCCACGATGAAGATTACATTTCCTTTATGCATCAACTGATAAATAACATGCAATTATATCGATCATTGTGAATTGGGTGATCATCATCATGTGGCTGGATATGTGATCCCCACGTATTGTGAAAATGTAGGAGCAACACTACCAGAATATTCTACAGCGTTTTGAAAGAGAGATATAAGGGCATTTGAAAAAACTCTTCAACATTGCGACGCCACAGATATCCCTTCACCCCACATTATTTACATCATTATACACACTTGCTCCAAGTTTGATTAAAATCCTGAACCCAGATTCAAAATATGAAATAATTTGGGCTGCCGACCAGCGTCGATCAGGTTTGAAATAATTTAAACATATTCCCATGACTACGAGATCATAATTGTAATGGTTCATTTTCGATTGATGAAGCGGTTCAAGAGAAATAATGTTTTTAAATTCTCTTTGAATCCAAACATGGCTGCCAGACCACCTGACCTTATAAATTAATATTCGTGAACACCCTGGTATCCCCAATGGCTTTGGGGAACGTGGTGAGGTTTTCCTCGATCTGTCAAGCCGTTCTGGGAAAACATTTGAAAGATTCTTCTTCAACAAATCATGTTACCAAAGCCATGTGACCAATGATGTCATAGTGAGAACTTTTTGTTCCTCATGGAAGGCGATCATACCTGTAAAGTTTTGCTTCATCTGTTCAGCTGTTTCAGAGAAGAAGATTTGAAAGTGTTTATGTTTAAAAAAAAATATAGCTTGCAGAACCATGTGACGGATTGATGTCATCATTGTTTTCCCGCATACAATTTAGCCGATATGACTCGAAGCAAATATGTGTCATAATGAAGCCACTATTGACATCATCAAAAAAAGTCACAATTGTTTCCCATGGGAGATACTTTACATGTGCCAAGTTTAATTTTTTTTCCATGGAGCGGATTCAGAATACAGAGGTCAAAGTTTTTCCTTTTTTCCAACATGGCTGCCACACTATTGGAGCTGCAATGTCATAATTATCATTAAAACATTCTACACGAGTAGTCGCACCAATGGTGAAAATTGTGTCAATCAGATAAGCGGTTGCAGAAAAAAAAAAACAAGAAAATTAGCATTGACAGGACATACGTACAGTGCCTATGGAAAGTCTACACCCCCTTTCAAAAAATTTCAACCATTTGTTGCCTTAATAGGTGAATATAAATTTGCATTAAATCAGACTTTTCCACTTTACTTACAACTCGTAACCCACAATTCCAATGAAAAACAATATTTCACCAAATTTCAAGAATTACATTAACAGCTTCAAATGAGCTAAGAATCCTCATCTCTTAATGATGATTGTACATAAACGATATGACGTCTTGTGCATGTAAATCAGATTTGCGATAAATTATCTGTTGTATGCCTGGCTTGATTCCGCAAACAAAATTTCAAACAGCTGCCTAGTTGAGATAAGTATAGGTGATTCCCTAGCGGCGATTTATGAAATCAACTTTTTTTGAGGAAAGAATTTCCAAATCGGAGATGGTTACTGGCCTGCGCGTGGCTTTCTTCTGCATTACATGGCAATTTCACGAAGATCTATGAAACTCTGGGTTGTGAAACAAACAATGTCAAAAAATAGGAATACGGTCATAAAAATAGATTATTGGACGTATAGTGATGTATATATGTGCGGTATTTCATCTTCTGCGACTGCCCTGTCTGATTCCGCAAACGAATTTAAAAGCTTGCCTAGTTTCGGTAGATAATTTTTGAAGGGCGTTTCCATTAGCGAAGATATTTTGCAACGTCTAAACTTTTTTTTCTAGGAGGAATTTTCAAAAATCGGAGAATGGTTACTGTCTGCGCAGGGTATTTTATACATATATAGTCAAGTTCAGGAAGTTTTGATGAAAACTGTAGGCTGTGAAACAAAAAGTCAAAAGAACAACAACGTGAGTAAGACTTAGAGAACCTCACACGAGGAACTAAAAATACAAAACTAGAATAGTCTTGGTTGATAAGTGTTCACCCCCCTTATAATAGCAATTGTTAAATTCGCTCAGGTGTAACCAATCCCCTCAAAAAATGACACACCAAGTTAATTGGGCTCCACCTGTGTTAAATTCCAAGTGATTCTGAATTATTTTCAGAATAAATCCAGCTGTCCTGTAGGTTTCCTCTGCACGGTATTTCACAGCAAAGACGTTCAACCATGACACGCTAAAAGGATGCTTTCAAAGGACCTCGGATAAAGTTGTGGGAAGGCATACAGAATTCAGGGGGTGGCGTATGAAAAATATTTTCAAGGCCTTGAATATCCCATTGAGCAACAAATAAAAGACAATCATTAGAAGTGGAAGCATATGGTACCACCAAGAACCCTGCCCATAGATCAGGCCGTCCCTACCAAACTGATGACCAAGCAAGGAGAGATTGTGCAATGCCACCGAGAAAGGCCATTGACAAACTTTGAGAAAGCTAACAGTTTACCAAGATATGGCAAAAGATTGGTCATTGTGTGCATGTTACAACAATTCCCAAACACTCCACAGTCTGACCTGTCTTTAGGGTGACAAGAAGGAAGCCATTATAGTTACTCAAAAAAATCCTAACCTTAATCTTTTTGATAGTATGCGAAAAACACCAGGAGATTCTGAAGCCACGTGGCAAAACGTTTTGGTGGTGTGACGAAACCAAGATGGAATTTTTTGGCCTATATGCAAAAACGTTACGTTTGGTAGCAAATAACAAAACACAGGCGCATCACCCAAAAGCTGGTGGTGGCACGCATCATGTTATGGGGATGTTTCTCATCAACAGGTACTGGGGCAATTGGCAGGATAGAAGGAAAATGGATGGAGCAAAATTACAGAAAAAATCCGAGAGGAAAACCTTCTGTCCTCGCAAGAAACCTAAATTGGGACGTAAAAGTTCACTTTTCAGCATGACAACGAACCGCAAAGCACACAGCCAAAGCTACAATGGGAGTGGCTAAGGAACAAAAAGATAAATGTGCTTGAGTTGCCCAGTCAGAGCCCTGACCTAACTCCAATTGAAAATCTGTGGCTGACTTGAAAGATTGCTGTCCAGCATGCTCCCCAAACAAAAACCTGAAACTGAAGGTCTTGAACAGTTTTGAACAAGAAAGAATGGGTAAATATTTCGCAATCAACATGTACAACGTTGGTGGAGACCTATCCAACAGACTCACAGCTGTAATTAACTGTCAAAGGAAGCTTCCACCAAGTATGCTTAGGCAGCACCACCGCTACTCAACAAGAGTATGGTCCCAAATGGATTAATGATGGTGGAAGGACACTTATCCAACCAAATATTCCTAGTTTGTATTTTTTTAATAATTTTCTGAAATTTAAGAATTTGTTTTTTCAACTTGAAAAGTTTGAGTAAGCAATGTGAAATAAGGTGGAAAAAGTCCCTGATTTAATGCAAACAAAAAGGTGAAATTTTGAAAGGGGTGTAGACCTTGTCTCGGTACTTCCCACTGCATACCATGACAACCTGAAAAACATAATGCCTCCACGACTTTCGTCAGCGAGCATTAAAAGTCAACATTAAAGAAAGCTGGTCCCAGAGGAGGTTTTTGAACGGCAAATTAAACATTGTGGATGGAAGACCAAATTAGTTTTTCTGTATTCACAAACTCCCTCAAGATTTCAGTGGTATTTATGACTTCAAAAATACTTTAAGTGAACTATAAACATATATTAACTAATCTTCCCTTTACCAAGGAAAAATCAGTGAATAAAAAAAATCGACTGAAATGTATAAATCATTTGCACAAAATGCAAGGCACTCTTAAATAATATAAATCAAAATTGTTTTCCAAATTGTTGTGCTCACGCTTGTTTTCTTGGACACAAAACAGATCCTTCCAGGTGAAGATTCGTTCCTGAAAGGAAACAGATCCTTACCGGTGAGATCGTTCTGGCACCATTGCTTGTTGAGTTAACTGAGCAGTCCGGGCACAGCTGCTGGGCCTAACAATGCATGAGTATCAAGAGCTGTTCCTGGGGTCACCACCTGGCTGATGTCACCAAACGACCAATCCCAAAGGTATATTCGTTCAATAATGGCAATTGGGGAATCGTTGGGGCTGGAGACAGACATATCGGACATTTTCAACATGTAACAATTTAATTGTAAAAGATGTTCACTGATATCGGCTAAAACCCTATTTAATTATCCAGTTATGGATAAAAAAATGTTTATGGTTTGAAAAGAAAAAAAAAATCTAATTGCATTTATACAACAATATTACATATCCTTTTTGGTCATTCGACATAGGGGCGAGCTAATCTAAGAGTTCAATTGTAACAGTGAAACGAACCTCAGGCTGTAATTTTAAAGACCATCAGATTTTATAGTTTGTTTACTTGCCATTAGAGAATAGCTATGCCATCACCCACAAGGGCAGAGTTTTGCCCCACAAGGGTAAGCTACAGCCATCGTTCGTTTTTAAAGTTGTCCTCACAAACATAGTGCTGCTCATCTCCACAGGTGCAAGTTAAAGGTAGAGTTTGAAACTTACCAAGGGTACCACACAAATGGGCTAAACTACTTTGAAAGGTAAACTCTCAGGTGATTTTGGGCTAATTGTGTTAGTATCCTACAGTGACTATTGGCAAGTTACTCACCATATATAGCAGGTTTTGTTTTTTTACTTGTTGAACTGTGTTTTGGCTGGGAAGTATCAAAGCTGGCTTTGTTAGCAACAGGTCATCCCACAGTAGTCGCAGTTCAGCTAGCATGGGATTTGGGAGTAAATAACCAAACAATGGTTCAAAAATGGTTATATCAGAAAAACCATCAAAAAAGACTATCAAATGTGATTAATTTATGGACACTTAGCAATAAAACCACACTTACGATGAGAAATTAGGAGGGGGGAGAAAGAGAGGAGGGAGGTGAGATTGAAGAGGTGGAGTGGGTAGAGAGGGGGGGAGAGAGGAGGGATGGGGAGTGAGGAGATGGGGGGAAGGAGTCGGGGGAGGGAAAGGGGAGGGAGAGAGAGAAGGGAGGGGAGCAAGTTTTTTTGAAGAAGGAGGGGAGAAGAATGGAGGAGTGAAAGAGGGGGGCAAGAATGGGGCAGCAAGGAGGGAGAGGCAAGGAAGGAGGGGAGAAGCTAATGCTTCACCACATGGTTTGCTATACACTCCGCGAAGGTATTGTGGTGTGAGGAAGGTGGGTTGGAGCGAGGGCGTCACACTACTGCCAGGCAGATGCCTGGAGTGCAAAAGAGTCACGAACCGTGAAAAAAACTCCTCTTCCAGTATGCCAATATCCATCTGCCAACAAACCCCACAAATCCAACCCTAAATCTCAGTTCATCGCCAATGTAGACCTCGAGAGCCCATCCCAAGTTGCAAATGCTTAATAAACAACTGGAGACACCAGTGTTTCGTGCCTTTATTTATTTCAAGGCACACTTTTACATCCAAAAATTGTATAATCCCCAGATATCTCTCACCCGAGCCGAATCTCCAAAAAAATTTCCAAAAACTTGTGGAATCTGAACCCAGCAGCAGTCCATACCATCAAAATAAAAGTGTTCATCCACTTCTCAATTCGACCACTCCCCCATTCATTCCGGGTCTCAATAACACAACACAAACACACAAGACCACGCAACCTGATTGGAGGTAACTTTGTCGTAACCACCACATTTGTTTATTCACTTCATGAAAAGTTGGAAGAAGGGGTGAGAGAGGGAGGTAGAGGGAGAAGAGGGGTGGGGGCGGGGCGAGGACAAAGGACGGATGGGAGAAGGCATGTGTGGATGGAGGAAGGATGGAAATGGATGATGAAGGTATGGAGGAAATTGAGACGGAAGGGAAGGGATGGATGGATTGAAGGGGTGGATGGATGGAAAGTGGTTCACAAGCTAAGTTCACAATTATTCATTGAACACGACGATACTTCCAATCTCATAGAGTGAACACCAGGTGTATGGAAATGAATTGATTGAATAAACTGAATGAGTTCCCAATCCTGCTTTCTCGTCTGTCCATTACATTTCCTCTTTGGAGCAATCTGCAAATGATGCTTGGGTTTTGGAAACTAACTCTCCTTTATATCTATATTATTTACTAAAACTCTCATCTTGTATATATGTATGTATTGTAATTGTTTCCTGAATACTCTACGCCAAAACGGTACATGATATGCGCAATAAAAATTTGTGCACTCTTACTCACCATCTATCCGCCTGCGGGTGGCATATCAATTTCGTTCAAATCAAGCAAACGAAAAATTATTAAAATCAATTCCCGATTCAGTCAAGTAACTGCTTTCGGGAGAATTTTGATCAATTACAAACATCCTCAGCGTGTTATTTCGCCGAGCTAATCTTTTTTTTCTTTCTTGAAAAGGATTTTTTCAATTCAACTGCTGTCACAACTGGAACCCAACGGGTTTCATTTGGGTCGTCTAGTAACCTCTAAAAGTACTACACCACGGGTGTGTCTCCTGAATACTCCAGGTATGTGGTCAGTATGACCGCTCCAAAGGTAAGGTTACATTTTAAATCTTTTTCAGAATTTAACTGAGACAATGAAATATCACAATTTTATTATGTACATCATATTACATTGCACCTAACAATTGTCTTGAATGCAATTTGTTTAATTTTTATTTTCAAAAACGACAACACTGTGATTACAGTCATTTAAACTGCCATCATACTCTCGCCATGTGCTTACAAACATCGTTTGGCCATTATCCATACCAATCATCCATCCATCCATTAGACACTGGAACTAGATCTCTCCGATGGTGGGGGGGGGGCGGGGTCTACATAACATCTGCCCGGAGAATGAAATTGCCTGGAAGTTGCCAAAGAATGTGCCGTATCCCATTGCTATCCCTTTCAGATCCCTTCTATCCATCCTTCACCATCCATCCATCCATTTCCGTTTGATAAGGAATGGTCAAACGCTGCCTCCTCCACACCCTGAAATCAATCAAACACTGCCTTGTCTACACTCTGAAATCAATCAAACACTGCCTTGTCTGCACCCTGAAATCAATAAAACGCTGCCTCATCTACACCATGAACACAATCAAACACTGCCTCATCTACACCCTGAAATCAATCAAACGCTGCCCTCCTCCACACCCTGAAATCAATCAATACTGCCTTGTCTACACTGAAATCAATCAAACACTGCCTCATCTACACCCTGAAACCAATCAAACAATGCCTCGTCTACACCCTGAAATCAATCAAACACTGCCTCGTCTACACCCTGAAATCAATCAAACACTGCCTCGTCTACACCATGAAATCAATCAAACACTGCCTCATCTACACCCTGAAACCAATCAAACAATGCCTCGTCTACACCCTGAAATCAATCAAACACTGCCTCATCTACACCCTGAAACTCAATCAAACAATGCCTCGTCTACACCATGAAATCAATCAAACGCTGCCTTGTCTACACCCTGAAATCAATCAAATCTGCCTCGTCTACACCCTGAACACAATCAAACACTGCCTCATCTACACCCTGAAATCAATCAAACACTGCCTTGTCTACACTCTGAAATCAATCAAACGCTGCCTTGTCTACACTCTGAAATCAATCAAACACTGCCTTGTCTACACTCTGAAATCAATCAAACACTGCCTCCTCCACACCCTGAAATAAATGGTGTACACTCTCTTACCTAAATCAATGTTAGCACCTCCTCTGTACCCTCAATCAATGGTGTACCACCTCCTCTGTACCTTAAATAATGGTGTACCACCTCCTCTGTACCCTCAAATCAATGTGTACCACCTCCTCTGTACCCTTAAATTAATGGTGTACCACTCCTCTGTACCTGAAATCAATGGTGTACCACCTCCTCTTACCTTAAATTAATGGTGTACCACCTCCTCTGTACCCTGGAATCAATGGTGTATCACCTCCTCTGTACCCTTAAATTAATGGTGTACCACCTCCTCTGTAACCCTGAATCAATGGTGTATCACCTCCTCTGTTCCCTGGAATCAATGGTGTACCCCTCCTCTGTACCCTTACAATTTACTCCATTTAATTGACCAGTTTATGGGCGGTGTATTTTTAATTTTTTCACACAAGAATGTAACGTGAAAAACTCAATATTCATCACATGTAGTCATTCCCAGATTTTGAACCTTAAGATTTTTCATTTTAAACACCGAATGGAGCTCTAATAGTTTTTTCATAATCTATTATCCCCAGAAATTAACCTTGGAAAACCACTATTTCTGAGGAAGTAGGAAAAGGTTATTCCAAACAAACTGGATGTGATAATAGAAAAGGTTGGGATGACACCGAGTGAATGTGTTCATGGGTACAGAGGAAACCTGAAACATGAGTTCGGCAATCATAAGATAATATGATGAGATGCTGCAGGAGGAATATGAAAATAAGAATGAAAAGATTGAAATGCAAGGCAGTAATGTTACAATCACTCTCCGCAGTCTAGTTCTTGATCACAGATAGACTTGTGATGGTTACCTCTTGGAAGGCCACCCACAGTACCACCTGGAGAAGAAAAATCAGGGAACATTAACCCTTGGAAGGTGATTGATTGTGAGTTGTGACACTGGTTTCATATTACTGGCATTCTTAATCTAAGGATGACATTTTCTTTGTCTGTCCATTTCCATTTCTGTCTCTAAAATGCAGTTATCATTAGGCTCGTCAAGTGTTAGAAGTGTAATGCAGGACACACAATATAAAGGTGTCCTACCTCTCCACCAGTTGTGCGAACATGGAATGTGTCACATGTGGGCTCCCTCGATTTGAATAAGGTGATATTCTTCAGCAGCTCACCTTCTTGCAGGACCTGAAACATTCATTCCCAGTTGTAAATATTTGGTGTTTTGATGGTGTTCAGACTATGTGGCATAGCCGCAGGCACCACTAACCAATAAAACAGAATCTACGGACAAGGCTCGTAGGTCCAATGGTTGTCACCAAGTGACCTTGAACAGGGACTTTCAGATTGTGCCCGGTTCATGATACACCTCTCCAGGGAGGAGAGAGGGTTTACGGTGGGCCTGGGAAGAGGTAGAGGAATGCCCTTTGGAAAAGGGGTGATTAGGGGATTTAAGAGGGACAGGAGAGTGTGGGTTGGGGTACGTCGGCCAACGTATGTTCGTTGTGGGCCACAAGATAATTCCGGTATTGTCAAGATCACCTTTTCTTGTGCATATCTTGAGCAATTTGTGCAACATGGTATAATTTCAGACTTTGCTCACCAAGATGGCACTTTATCCTCGACACGAACCTTTAGAAGGCCTTTCTTATGAGACGTATAACACCACACCACACGGTCCATGCTGTGTAGATCATTTCGACGCAGTTTGACATGTTGTGGAGAAGTCGCAGTCATTTTTAGGCCTCGACGCAATTGCCTGAGGACTAGAAAAACAAACAAAGGTTATTTTTCCAAACTGACATGTCAGATCATTATCTTACACTTGTGGTATGACTAATAATGGGGTTGAAATTTCAATCTACACTTCGGGTCACAATCTGAGCTGATATTATAGAATAACTAATCCTATCCACAATGTACTATCCTCTTTACTGGAAGAGTGTATTGCTCAAGCGGTCTGATCATGACTAGGAACACACTACATGTGGTTTGCCTTTGCCTCCTCAGTAGCAGTCAGGTCATGAATGACCATTCGCCGAGGGTCCAACGCACAAACATTTTCCAAATGGACCAGGTCAACTTTCAGGACAATAAGTGGGTCAGTCCGTAACTGGAAAACTAGACGTCCAGTTTGGTAGTCCCTTCTCGTGGTGTGATGGCTTTCCTGCAAAGAACCAGGATTGCACCTTATCGTCTGATGCTATTCCATGATGACAAATCAGAGGTGAATGTTCTACCAGTGAGATATCCTATCAGTTGAATACCATTTATACTGTTTATACCCATTTTGGACCATGGTCTTAGTCTTACAGTGCTGTACTTACATGTTTGGGATGGGTACAACAACTCCCAGCCAGAGAAGTTCATCTTCAAAGTCTCTGTGTACTTTATCTTGAATGCTTCGGTCAACATATCTGGTGATTTGCACACACAACATCCATGTACAGTATTTGTGTTCGTTAACACTCGTGTTCGTCTGTTAATGGGTGCTCATAAAGTTCCTGGGGAGTCCAAATCTGACCGTGTGCTGTCCTGGGTGTTGCTCTGAACTCTGAAGGGTGTTTTTCAAAACTAATTAACAGAGAAAGATGGGTTGAGTGGCATTGAAGAAATGAATGCAACAACGAAACGAGGTCCAATGATGTTGTGGCTTCAGAATTTAAGAAAACTGATCTACCTATTCATTACATGCACAGGTGAAGGACATAACACTGCCCCCTCCCAAACGTCTTCCCCTCTTCTTCCTCCTCCTCCCACATCTCCGAAAGCTTGTCCTTCTCTCTTCTATTCCTTTTCTCAATTTATCTCTTCTTCCCCATCCCCCCTCTGCTGCCATACATACGTAATAAATAGATGACCCCAAGGATCATTCTCGTCCATTGGCGGTACCACGGCTCCTGATGATGGAAAGGCTGATAATAATTATTTACCTGCGCTGCTGGGAGATTGCGATGGATCCTTTTGTGTGATGCTCAAGGTGAGATTATGGAACACGAGCTTCAGTTGAAGCTGCAATAACAATGAAGAGGCAACCATGTTGTTTGTAAGCCTTTTCTTTCCTTACTAATCTGTTTTTGTTTTTTTTTAACCACATTTTAAAACTATTGTTACAGTTCTAATCATTAAAGGAACTTATCTTCCTAACTAGCTAAGGTACTGCTTGTATCGGTGCATGCATCAAGCTCGTGCTCCTCACGCTCTCGTCCCTTGCTCTTGGAAGCTCCTTGCAGGCCCAGACTCCATCATGCCGTTCCACCTCCATCATCTCCTGACCACCGACCTGCACCTGAAAACCACCGGTGAAGTCACAAGGTTCACAAGGTTCACACGTGCCCTCGGAATCCCATGCAGCAGGTGCATGGAAGAACCTGGTTTTCGGGCACACCTTGAGTTCTATCAATGGTGGTGTTTGCAAAGGTTTCTTTGTGTCGTCGTTCAGTCGGTGAACGTTTTGCTCAATCACAGGTGCATTTTGATTTGATCACCTGTATGTGAGCGTATGTCGTGTCTGCAAAGCAAAGGACCAGCTCTCCTGGTTCCTCCGTGCGGTTCCAAGTGAGGGTGGCTTCCTGCACGGTGTTCGCCTTTATCCTCAACCCGTTCATGATAGTCGTGACGTCTGTCGGGGACAGGTGGGGAAAGACGAGCACATGGGGAGAAGTAAATGAGAATTAATTTTGAACTGAATTTTAATTTTAAAAATTGTTCAATGCTAAACGTTTTGAGCAAAACAAAGATATTTTGTGAATCTTCACTGTTCATGAAGGAATACAGGTGAATGATGTTAATAATGAATATAAACACATGGACACATCGAAAAACTGGACACGACTATTCAATAATACGTTATACATGAGGGAATCCAAGGAGAGAATTAATGGGGATCCATAGAGCCGGAGGTTGATCGCATGGTCGGGGGATGAGGGGGTATGGGGAAAATGGGGTACAGGGAGGGGAGGGTATGGAGAGGAGGAGAAAAGAGGAGGAGGGGAACGGGTCAGAAGGGTAAGGGAACGAGGGGGTAAGGGAAGGAGGGGGTACGGAGAGGAGGGGGAATGGGGATGAGGGAAATCCTTCTCCCATACCTCTTAATACGAGTCCCTGACAAGGAATTTCAACAGAGGAGAATGCCATTCGGCCCATCAAACCTGTGCAATGGTTTCATTGTTGACTGGTTATAACAAAACAAGCAGATCTGATTTTGGTTAAGGTCCTGATCCAGTTCCAGTGTATCAGTGGATACAAAATGTAACCTGTTTAGCCTGATGGAGGGATGCGCTCTCGCGAGTTCGGTTCTTCTCATTGTAAACTTTCCTCAGAGACACGTTAATCCGGCTCCACCATATCCTGGCATTGAACCAATAGTTGTTGGGTGAAAAGTGTAGGCCGCTGTGTGCGAATACACTGGTTCACCTCCGTATCTATTACTTCTAATCTGCAGCATTATGGCCATCACTGAGTGTTTGTTCCACCAGGGACTGGTTTAAGGTGACCAGATGGCGGTTCCATGGACAACTAGTCCACACCAAGTCTGAGAGACTGAAAATGAACTCCCTCCATGTGGTGAACAGTTCACGCTCATCGCGCAAGTCTTTTGGCTTCCAACGTTCAAAGTTTCTCTTGGGTTTTAAGGGTTCTGATAAAAGATGTCAACTCGTGAAACAAAGCCACAGGCAAGCACACTCGTACATCAATGGTTCGAATCAGACACTGAGCGCTTGTTTGCTCCGACGAAGGGTGAACTCCCAAAACGTCCAATTTTTCTTCCTTTTCCCACGGCGGTTTGAATACCTCGATGTATTGTTTCCTGCGTACCTGTTGATCTACCTGTGTGCCTGTTCTACCTATACACCAGTTTTCCATTACACTTGTACCGTACATGAACTTGTGTGAATTGGTCCAAAGTGAGTCTGTGACTGTATCGAAGTCGACAAATGGACACTGCGCAGTGTATGAAAACTTCACCCAAAAAAAAGAACTGGATGAAAACTAAACAATATTATGACCGGACTCGGTGGTGTGATGGCCGTCTTGTCCGAGTCTGGAAGGTCGGTGGTTTGAACCGTGGCCGAATCACACAAAAGACTTTTAAAATGGTACGTGCTGCTTTCCTTCCTTGACGTTCAACATTTAAAAGGATAGGAGCTCAGACAATCCCCATAAGTTGGAATCCATGGTGAGGAGGGAATTGCTCCTTAGGAAATGTCCCGCTGCACGCAGTGAAAAAACGACGCCATTGTTGTGACGTTGCTGGTACCCAGAGTGCCGTGCGCAGGAAGTGACGGCATTTCCGTCAAGCTCAGTGGCCGTGTTTGTCTCATCTAACAGTCTTGTATTGTGCCGTGTGTATTTGTCTGCACGTCCATGTGTGTGTGTGTTTGTGTGTGTGGGGGGGGGGGGGGCAGCTCTACCACGAGCATTAGATCCTGTAAAAAAGAAAAAATAAAAAATTAGAGAACAGGTAAAAAGGAATGGTGATATAAAAGTGGTGGAGCATCACTTGTGTGTTGTGGCACATGTAGGGAGGGGTTTGACTCGGAGAAGGGAGAAACTACCATAAAGGCATTTAATTAGTCTTGAGCTGAACGTGAATCCATCACTGAAAGTGAGTTTTCACTTAATCACTAACTCTACATTGACATGTTTTGTACATTTAGTCGTGCATTAATCACTTTATCGCAGGTCCTGTGATGATGTGAGAAAAGTTTCTGGAATACACAAATAATGGTTAAAACAACTACAAACAAATTAATACTTACCAACATCTGCTTGCAGAGTTAGCACCCAATCTCTCATTATGACTTGTCTCAAATCTGCAAATGAAACGAGGGAAGAAACCATTCCAAAGCTATCGAGATCATGATGATGATCGACATGATGATGATGATGATCGACATGATGATGATGATGATGGACATGATGGTGATGATCAACATGATCATGATGATTGATATGATGATGATGATCGACATGATGATGGTGATCGACACGATGATGATGATGATGGACATGATGGTGATGATCGACATGATCATGATGATTGATATGATGATGATTGATATGACGATGATGATCGACATGATGATGATCGAGGTGATGATGATGATCGAGATGATGGTGATCGAGATGATGGTGATCGAGATGATGATGATCGACACAATGGTGATGATCGACATGATGGTGATTGAGATGATGATGATCGAGATGATGATGATCGACATGATGGTGATGATCGACATGATGATGATCGAGGTGATGATGATCAGGTGTTCATGTCATGTGATTTGCAAATTTGATGTTAGGGTGTTTGTACCATGAAGAGTGAAGCCAAGATAGAACCAACAAGATATTTCAAGCAAATTTCTCTTTCTTTGAGATAAATAGATTGCATTATTTGATTCCATTTAGTTTTTTGCATCAACTTATCACATGATCAATATTATTTGCATATGCATACCAAGTGTACTCCACGATGAAGATATACATTTCCTTTATGGCATCAACTTGATATAAACATGCAAATTATATCGATCATGTGAATTGGTGATCAATCATCATGTGGCTGGATATGTGATCCCCAGTATTGTGAAAATGTAGGAGCAACACTACCAGAAATATCTACCAGCGTTTTGAAAGAGAGATATAAGGGCATTTGAAAAACTCTTCAACATTGCGACGCCACCAGATATCCCTTCACCCACATTATTACATCATTATACACACTTGCTCCAAGTTTGATTAAAATCCCTGAACCCAGATTCAAAATATGAAATAATTTGGGCTGCCAGACCATGCGTCCGATCAGGTTGAAAATTTAAACATATTCCCCATGACTACGAGATCATAATTGTAATGGTTCATTTCGATTGATGAAGCGGTTCAAGAGAAATAATGTTTTTAAGATTCTCTTTGAATCCAACATGGCTGCCAGACCACCTGACCTATAAATTATATTCGTGAACACCCTGGTATCCCCAAGGCTTGGGGAACGTGGGTGAGGTTTTCCCTCGATCTGTCAAGCCGTTCTGGAGAAGAACATTTGAAAGATTTCTTCTTCAACAAATCATAGTTACCAAGCCATGTGACCAATGATGTCATAGGTGGAGAACTTTTTGTTCCTCATGGAAAGGCGATCATACCTGTAAAGTTTTGCTTCGATCTGTTCAGCTGTTTCAGAGAAGAAGATTTTTGAAAGTGTTTATGTTTAAAAAAAATATATAGCTGCCGAACCATGTGACGGATGATGTCATCAATTGTTTTCCCCGCATACAATTTAGCCCGATATGACTCGAAGCAAATATGGTGTCATAATGAAGCCACCTATGACATCATCAAAAAAAGTCACACTTGTTTCCCATGGGGAGTACTTTACATTGTGCCAAGTTTAATTTTTTTCCATGGAGCGGTTCAGAGATACAGAGGTCCAAAGTTTTTCCTTTTTTCCAACATGCGGCCACACTATGTGAGCTGCAATGTCATAATTATCATTAAAACATTCTACCGAGAGTCGCACCAATGGTGAAAATTGTGTCAATCAGATAAGCGGTTGCAGAAAAAAAAACAGAGAAAATTAGCATTGAAGGACATACGTACATGCCTATGGAAAGTCTACACCCCCTTTCAAAAAATTTCACCATTTGTTGCCTTATAGGCTGGAATTAAATTGCATTAAATCAGACTTTTTCCACCTTTACTTACACATCGTAACCCACAACTTCCAAGTGAAAAACAAATTTCACAAATTTCAGAAAATTAATTAACAAGCTCAAATGAGCTAAGATCCTCATCCTCTTAATGATGATGTCATTAAAACGAATATGACGTCATTGTGATGTATCAGATTTGCGATAAATTATCTGTGCTAATGCCTGGCTTGATTCCGCAAACAAAATTCAACAGCTTGCCTAGTTTCGGAGATAATGGTATAGGTGATTTCCATTAGCGGCGATATTATGCGTCAACTTTTTTTCGAGGAAGAATTTCCAAAACGGAGATGGTTACTGCCTGCGCGTGGGCTTTCTGCATATACATGGCAATTTCACGAAGATCCTGAAAACTCTGGGTTGTGAAACAAACAATGTCAAAAAATAGGAATGACGTCATAAAAATTGATATGACGTCATAGTGATGTATCATATGTGCGGTAATTCATCTCTGCGACTGCCCTGTTCGATTCCCGCAAACAGAATTTAAAAAGCTTGCCTAGTTTCGGAGATAAATTTTAGGACGATTTCCATTAGCGAAGATTTTTGACGTCATAACTTTTTTTTCTAGGAGGAATTTTCAAAATCGGAGATGGTTACTGTCTGCGCAGGGTATTTTTACATATATATGTCAAGATTCAGGAAGTTTTGATGAAAACTGTAGGCTGTGAAACAAAAAAGTCCACAAGAACAACAAGCTGAGTAGACTTAGAGATCCTCCACGAGGATCTAAAAATACAAAACTAGAATATCTTGGTGGTAAAGTGTTCACCCCCCTTATAATAGCAATTGTAAATTCCTCAGGTGTAACCAATCACCCTCAAAATGACACACCAAGTTAATTGCTCCACCTGTGTTAAATTCAAGTGATTCTGATTATTTCAGAATAAAAATCAGCTGTTCCTGTAGGTTTCCTCTGCACGGTATTTCACAGCAAAGACTCAACCATGAGCACCAAGGATGCTTTCAAAGGACCTCCGGGATAAAGTTGTGGAAAGGCACAGATCAGGGGTGGGTATGAAAATATTTCAAAGGCCTTGATATCCCTTGGAGCACAATCAAGACAATCATTAGGAAGTGGAAGGCATATGGTACCACCAAGACCCTGCCTAGATCAGGCCGTCCCTACAAACTGGATGACCAAGCAAGGAGGAGATGATGACCAAGCCACCGAGAGGCCATTGACACTTTGAAAAAGCTACATACCAAAGATATGGCAAAGATTGGTCATTGTGTGCATGTTACAACAATATCCCAAACACTCCACAAGTCTGACCTGTACTTTAGGGTGACAAGAAGGAAGCCATTATATTACTCAAAAAATCCTACCTTAAGTCTTGTTTGAAGTATGCGAAAAAACACTCCGGAGATTCTGAAGCCACGTGGCAAAACGTTTGGTGGTGTGACGAAACCAAGATGGAATTTTTTGGCCTATATGCAAAACGTTACGTTTGGTGCAAATACAACACAGCGCATCACCCAAAGCATGGTGGTGGCAGCATCATGTTATGGGGATGTTTCTCATCAACAGGTACTGGGGCAATTGGCAGGATAGAAGGGAAAATGGATGGAGCAAATTACAGAAAAATCCGAGAGGAAAACCTTCTGTCCTCTGCAAGAAACCTGAAATTGGGACGTAAGTTCACTTTTCAGCATGACAACGACCCAAAGCACACAGCCAAAGCTACAATGGAGTGGCTAAGGAACAAAAAGATAAATGTGCTTGAGTTGCCCAGTCAGAGCCCTGACCTAAATCCAATTGAAAATCTGTGGCTTGCCTTGAAGATTGCTGTCCAGCAATGCTCCCCAAACAACCTGACTGAGCTTGAACAGTTTTGAACAGAAGAATGGGTAAATATTTCGCAATCAACATGTACAACGTTGGTGGAGACCTATCCCAACAGACTCACAGCTGTAATTACTGTCAAAGGAGCTTCCACCAAGTATGCTTAGGCAGCACCAACGCTCTGCACAGAGTATGGTCCCAATGGATTGATGGATGGTGGACACTTATCCAACCAAGATATTCTAGTTTTGTATTTTTAATAAATTTTCTGAAATTTATAGAATTTGTTTTTCACTTGAAAGTTGTGAGTAGCAATGTGTAAATAAAGGTGGAAAAAGTCTGATTTAATGCAACAAAAGGTGAAAATTTTGAAAGGGGGTGTAGACCTTGTCTCGGTACTCTGCATACCAATGGACAACCTGAAAACATAATGCCTCCAGCGACTTCGTCAGCGGAGCATTAAAAAGTCTACATTAAAGAAAGCTGGTCCCAAGAGGAGGTTTTTGACGCAATTAAACATTTGTGATAGGAAGAACCAAATAGTTTCTGTATTCACAAACTCCCTCAAGATTCAGTGGTATTTATGACTTCAAAAATACTTTAAAGTGAACTATAACATTATTAACATCTTCCTTTACCAAGGAAAAATCAGTGAAATAAAAAAACGACTGAAATGTATAAATATTTGCACAAAATGCAGCACTCTTAATAAATATAATCAAAATTGTTTCCAATTGTTGTGCTCACCTTGTTTTTCTTGGACACAAAACAGATCCTTCCAGGTGAGATCGTTCTGGCACCATGCTTGTTGAGTAACTGAGAGTCCGGGCACAGCTGCTGGGCCTAACATGCATGAGTAGTCAAGAGCTGTTCCTGGGGTCACCACCTGGCTGATGTCACCCCAAACGACCACACCCAAAGGTATATCGTTCAACTGGCAATTGGGGGAATCGTTGGGGCCTGGAGACAGACATTACGGACATTTTCACATTGTAACAAATTTAATTGTAAAAGATTTGTTCACTCGGCTAAAACCTAATTTAATTATCCAGTTATGGATAAAAAAAATGTTATGGTTTGAAAAGAAAAAAAAAATCTAATTGCATTTATACACAAACTATTACATCCTTTTTGGTCATTCGGACAGGGGCGAAGCATAATCTAAGAGGTCATTGATAACGTGAAACAACCTCAGCTGTAATTTAAACCATCAGATTTTATGTTTGTTACTTGACCATTAGAGAATAGCTATGCCACCACAAGGGCAGCAGTTGTGCCGCCACAAGGGTAGCTAGCAGCCATCGTTCGTTTTAGTTGTCCTCACAACATAGTGCTGCTCATCTCCACAGGTGCAGTTAAGGTAGAGTATTGAAACTTACCAGGGTACCACACAAAATGGGCTACTACTTGAAAGGTAAACTCTCAGGTGATTTGGGCTATTGTGTTAGTTCCTACCTGACTATTGCAAGGTTACTCATCATAATAGCAGGTTTGTTTTTTTACTTGTTGACTGTGTTTGGCTGGGAAGTATCAAGCTGGCTTTGTGTAGCACCAGGTCATCCCACAGTAGTCGCAGTTCCAGCTAGCATGGGATTTGGGAGGTAATAACCAACAATGGTTCAAAATGGTTATATCAGTAAAACCATCAAAAAAGACTATCAATGTGATTAATTTATGGTACACTAGCAAATAAAACCCATCACTTTACCGATGAGAATATTAGGAGGGGGGAGAAAGAGAGGAGGGAGGTGAGATTGAAGAGGTGGAGTGGGTAGAGAGGGGGAGAGAGGAGGGATGGGGGAGTGAGGAGATGGGGGGAGAGTCGGGGAGGAGGGGAGGGAGAGAGAAGAAGGGAGGGAGCAAGTTGAGAGAGGAGGGAGAGAAGGAGGAGTGAAGAGGGGGGGCAAGGAATGGGCAGCAAGGAGGGAAGAGCAAGAAGGAGGGGAGAGCAATGCTTCACCACATGTTGCTATACACTCCGCGAGGTATGTGGTGTGAGGAGGGGTGGAGCGAGGGCGTCACACACTGCCGGAGATGCCTGGAGTGCCAAAGAATGCACGAACCGGAAAAAAAACAAACATCCCTCCAGTAGCCATATCCACTGCCAAGCAAACCCCACAATCCAAACCCTAAAATCCAGTTCACGCCAAGAGACCCGAGAGCCCACCCAAGTTGCAATGCTTATAAACACCTGGAGACACCAGTGTTTCGTGCCTTTATTTAATTTCAGCACACTTTTACAACCAAAATGTGATAATCCCCAGAATCTCTCAACCCGAGCCGAATCCCAAAATTCAAACTGTGGAATCGAACCAGCAGCAGCTCCAACCATCAAAAAAAGTGCTCATCCACCCAATCCACACACTCCCCATCATTCCGGCTCAAAACACAACACAAACACCACAAATACCACCACCGATGGGAACTTGTCGTAACCACCCATTGTTTATCACTTCATGAAAGTTGGAAGAAGGGTGAGAGAGGAGGAGAGGGAGGAAGGAGGGGTGGGGGCGCGGGCGAGGACAAAGGACGAGATGGGAGAAGGCATGTGTGGATGGAGGGAAGGATGGATGGATGGATGAAGGATGGAGGAATGAGACGGAGGGAAGGGATGGAAGGATGGAAGGGTGGATGGATGGAAAGTGGATCACAGCAAGTTCCACAATTATTCATGAACACACGATACTCCAATCTCATAGAGTGAACACCAGGTGTATGGAATGAATGATGAATAAATGAATGAGTTCCCACCTGCTCTTCCTTCGTCTGCCATTACATTCCCTGGAGCATCTGCAATGAGCTTGGGTTTTGGAAACAACTCTCCCTAATCTATATATTACTAAAACTCTCATCTTGTATATATGTATGTATGTATGTTCCTGAAATACAGCCAAAACGGTACATGATAGCGCAAAAAAATTTGTGCCACCTTACTCACCATCCGCCTGCGGTGTGCAGTATCAAATTTCGTTCAAATCAAGCAACGAAAAAATTATTTAAAAATCAATTCCCGATTCAGTCAAGTACTCTTCGGGAGAATTTGATCAATACAAACAACCTCAGCGGTTATAGTTCGCCGGAGCTATCTTTTTTTCTTTCTTGAAAGGATTTTTTCATCAACTGCTGTCACAACGGGAACCCAACGGGTTCATGGGTCGTCTAGTAACCTCTAAAGTACTACACCACGGGGTGTGTCTCTGAATATCTCCAGGTAGTGGTCAGTATGACCGCTCCAAGGTGAAGGTTACATTTTAAACTTTTGTCAGATTTAACTGAGACAATGAAATACACATTTATATATGTACTTCATTTACATTATCACCTAACATTGTCTTGAATGCCAATTTGTAATTTTATTTTCAAAAACGACAACAGCTGTGATTTAACAGTCATTTAAACTGCCATCTACTCTCTCGCCATGGCTTACAAACATCGGTTTGGTCCATCCATCCATCCATCCATCCATCCATCGACACTGGAACTAGATCTCTCCGAGGGGTCACACACTGCCCGGAGAAGATGCCTGGAGTGCCAAAGAAGTGCCATCCATCTATCCCTTCTTCAGATCCCTTCTATCCATCCCTTCCAACCATCCATCCATCCATCCGTTGATAAGGAATGGCAGGCTTGGCAAGTGATTAGCGATTGCCAATCGGTCATATTAAACACCTCCCATAATGTCAAACAATATCCAAATTGGACAAATGAACACTTTTTAAGTCGGAACTGCTGCTGAGGTCAATGAAGAAGTTTAAAATTTGAAATTTAGCTGAGGCTAAGAGATTCTCAAGGTTATCGCAAGGAAATGAAATAAAACCACGAACACTGCGTCTCCAGGTGGTTATAAGCATTGCAATCTATCCAGCGATTCGTAGCTATGATGAACAGGCATTCGATAACATGAGTGGGACGGTGGAAAAAAACCAAAACGTTATCATTAAGAAATCATGGCGGCCATTTCTCAAGTCAAGGCATTGTTGAGCAGAACAAAAAATTGGCGAATTGAGACCCCAGCGAGGATAGCAAGGTGACCAAGGATGACGCCTTGATGAAGGATAAAATTAAATAAGGCCATTAATTATCTTCAAAAGGGGGTGTTTTAATGAACCCAAACACCCAATTTTCAGTCAAGCACTTCCTTGGAGTTCTCCTAGTATGCATGCAAAGTTTCAGGCTGATAGGTTTCATGGTTTTGGAGTTATGGAGAGACACACTGACACACACACACACACACACACACACACACACACACTGACATTTATTATTATAGATTACACGTATAGTTATCATATGCACCAGATAACACAACCAGTTTCATAATACAGTAGTTTTACAATTCAAGAGTTGACTTACGTAATCTCTCACTAGTGGAAGACGGAAAGAAAGGCAATTCTCATTCTTCGATGTAGGAAGTTTCAGCTCCCAGTAGTCTTCAGTGTCCGCATCAACCTAGGCATATATAACCCAAACAGAACCCAAAAAGATTTTGTGCCAATTGGGTAGTTATCTCAAGGGACTGTCGACACATTTCAAAGGTAGAAGATATTATATATATATTATATTAAAAAAATAGAAGAGGGGTGTGGGTATAAAATGCGGGAGGGGTTAAAGGATAATGGGATGTTTCGATGAATAAGGAAAATGGCAATGTATGGGAAATGTGAGTGCTAAGGGTTAAAATCCGCCATTTTGTGAACGGGACATTTTTCGGCTCCTCGGTGTGTCATTTGTCACGTGATTGCACATTTGGAATTCACAATTCTATTCAAGATAAGCTGTATGTCACAAGGTTAAAGGAAAGATAGTCCATCGATTGCATTATAATCAAAGGATTCCTGAACAGAATTACATAAGGGTGAATCGATTCAGTGGACAACAAAGATTTTTGCTACTGGGATGGAAACATGTGCCCGAGACTAAACCCAGTTTGCTGATTCTGAATCCGAAGTCAAAATTTTCTCAGCACGTCAGAATTTTGAGTTTATACGTATGGTCCTATTCCAGTAGCTTGCCCTGGTGGGTGATTTTGAGTGATCATAAATATTGTTTTTGTATTTTCTGGTTTCAATTATAGCAATCCAACTGTTATATAATATTATTTCTCCTAAAAAGAGCTTTAGAATGCACTTCAAATGATTAAAAATGGATGAAAACTGACCAAGCTATGATTTTTAAGTAAAAAATTTCCACGCGGCATTACAATTTTTAACTAACCGAGCTGGGAAGATTTCCCTAACTCTTATGAAAAACTTTGTAAAGGCATTGGATCCCGACGGTAATGGCTTCCAATATGTCAGAGAGAAGTTTGGCGCAGGAGAAAACTGATGCCAAACTCAAAGCAGCAGGCATTTTCATTGGGCCCCAGATCCCGAGTTCAAAAATAAACTGAACCCACTTGAGTTTGCAGCATGGGAAGCATTTGTGTTGGTTGTGCAGAACTTTCTTGGGAACCATAGAGCTGAACAGTATCAGAATTAGTGGACAACATGCTAAAGGTCTATCAGCGAATGGCTGCAGGATGTCTCTTAAAATTCACTTCTTGCATTCTTGTTCTGATTTCTTCCCACCTAATCTGGGTGAGGGAAGCCATTGGAATGGCGAAAGGTTCCACCACAACATTTGGTTATGGAAACTAGGTATCAAGGCCGGTTCAACCCAAACGTGATGGGTGATTACTGCTGGTTCCTACAACGGGAGACCAATTCGACATACAAGCGCAAGAGCAAGTGTCTCACACACTTCTGAACACGTCTGAACAGTGCCCATGCTGATTATATTGAAAGGAAGAGTGTAAACTTGAAGTGGTGTTTCTAAATCACTCACAATGGGGCAGATTTCCCTTTCAAGTTTACACCTTTCCTAATATTACCATGTTCTAATGTTTTATTAAACTTTTTTCTGCAACTTCTTTATGTTCTTGGTTTGTACACCACACATTATACAGGGAGATCAATCATTGTAATCTAAATACAACGTGAAAGTAATTACTAAGCACTGATATCGGATGTACAATGCGGCGATGTTGCAATAATATAGTATTATCTGGAGCATGTTGGGCATCAATAATGCATACACATATTTTGAAAACCTGACGTACCGGCTAAGTTCTGACTACAGATTTGAAATCAGTGGCCCAGATTTAGCCAAGAACACCTGCATTGATTCCATTAGTAGCAGACGAAAAGTTTTTTTTGTGTTGCCCAGTGGAATTATCAGGCCAGAACCATTATTCTATCAACAAGTGAAATGTATTTCTGGTGGATTGTGATGAGAACCTCCATGATAGCAGGTTGTATTGCTGTGTAGCAGAAGATCAGGTGATGGGGCATGGCGACAATCTCCCGATGAAGAACACCGTAGCTTAGGGCTGAAGCACGAAGTTTGAGACCACTTCGAAGATGGATAATTTCTGATAAAACATGCACACGACTATTAATAACAACTCCCCTTTTGTGAATCTCATCGTCCTAAAACATTGTCCAAGCTGTTTGACTTACCAGTATCAGTCGGGTAGGTGAAGTTCCACCCGTCAAACTGCATGGATTGCACAGGGTGTGTCGACGTCATGCTGAGTCAGGCCTAAAAGGGAAAGGAATGGCAAAATAATAAAGCCACGAGTTAGTTGACTAGCACAGAACCAGGTAAACTGAAGTTCTTTGATTCAATGATATTTGTCTCATGATAATCCAAGGGTAAAAAAAGAGAGCTCGATGTCCCTTTCTCTCACCCAAAAACACACTGTGGAACCAGTAGAAGCACAAAGTAAAGGATTCCCATAACTGCCTTGTACAGGACACTTCACTCAGTGTTCTTCCTCCAGGATGTTGCAGCTCACAATATATTTGCTGCTGTTATTTGTCTTTGATTAGATCTATGATCATTAACAGTGGGGTTAAGGGTTCAGGACTGTGGAGCACAATGGCCAAAACAGATGGGCAAGGTCCAGTATTTAAAATACCTCGTGATAGCTAAATGTGTGTGCGTTTTATACAAAGCCAAGCTTCATGAAGCAACAAAACAGCTCAGGATGATAATTATTTTAAAGGATACAGAAAGGACAACTGAACATTTGACATTCCTGTCCATCCAGTATGTCCTAACTTATGTTGCTTGTTTGTCTGTTATTTGCCTGATTCCCTTCCTTTGTACATGTTCCCTTCTCGTCATTGCTGAACTGCTGGTCTCTCACCCCAATGTCGTTCAGCTTTTCTATGAACATCAATCACTGCAATTATATATATATATATATATATATATAT
Source organism: Eptatretus atami (assembly GCA_035128595.1). Classification (NCBI taxonomy): domain Eukaryota; kingdom Metazoa; phylum Chordata; class Myxini; order Myxiniformes; family Myxinidae; genus Eptatretus; species Eptatretus atami. The sequence goes on from CM068966.1 coordinate 61,275,557, forward strand.
ATATATATATATATTATATATGTATGTAGCCACTCACTCCTAGTATGCACTTCGTCACACTCACTCTCTGCACACTTGCACATACACTCTCTGCACACTTGGCACACCACACTCCATGCCTCTCATCACTCTAAGAAACCCCGGGTCCTTTATCCCCCAAGCTTGACATGCACCCATGTCGGCTCACACCGTCTTACCTTGATCGGACTCACCTCGTCCTTGTTCGCCTCAAGGTCCTTTATCCTCTCCACCTGTACCTGCAATGTATTATCTTGATCTTTAAGCCTGTTTCAACACATTCCATCAATTCTGATTTAATTTCCTTTACCCCTTCCACCATCTCTACTCACTCTTCCTTCACTTTATTCATCTCATCTCTTGTCTTTCTGATCTCCTGCTTGGCTCCCTGAAGTTCCTCTTCTCGAATTACTTTCGTGTCTTCCATACTCTCTTTCATTTTCTGTTCCCTCGTCACTATATGTTCCTTTATCTGTCGTTCTTTGATCTTCATTTGTTCGTTCATCTCCCGTTCTTTTGTCTGTATCGTTTGTCCCATCAACTCTATTTTCTGGTCACCTTGTCGTGTCTCACCTTACATTCCTTCTTGATTGCTATCAGTTCCCCCTTGGTTTCTTTCTGGGCCTTTTTCAATTCTTTTATCACCTCCGTATTACCTCCTATTTCTATTCTTAGTTGTTTCTGCCCTTCCTTAAGTCCTTTTATCTCCGTCTGTATTTATTTATTTATCTTCCTTTGACCTGACCCGCCTTCATCTCTTCCCGGAACCCGTCCACACACCCCCTTACTCCATTCACCTCATCCCATACAGCTTGGAATTTCAATGCCATATCATCACCCATTGCCTTCACCTCTGCCAATCCCTCGTCCATATTTTTCCCCATCATATGCATCCATGTCAGCCTTGGCTTCTGCCTGTTCTATCTCCATTTTGCTGCCCAATGCTTCCAGACCTAACTAAATATTTGTCATCATCTGTCTCATGAATAACATCATCTGATCGTTGCCGGACTGTGATGGTGATGCCAATCCACTATATCCTGTGCCATGTTTTCCAGGGAATGGGGTAGGGTATTCGAGCTATTTGGCATTTCCATTGCGTGCGCTATTGCACCCTCTCCCTCAATGTCATTGTCATATACTGTTCCTGACCATAGACTCCTCCTCCATATCGTCATCTTCATCAAAACCCACCCGGATGATCTGCTTGCCTTGGTCTGACATCGTTGCACAATTACTTTTTAACTAAAATTTGCACCATAATCACACTCCGTCACAATTTCAAATTTTCACAATCCTGACTCCCGATGTTACGTAGTCAGGGGTTCTAACGATCCCACTCCAAGACACCAAATGTTACGGCCTGGGGTTCGAGGTTCGCCACAAGAGGAAGCCCTCAGGCTCCTTCCAAACATCTGGTCCTGAGGTACCAGCCGTGGATAACTCCTGTGTCTGGTAGGTTGCTAAGCAAACATGAACATCAATTAACCTAGTCAATTCTAACAGGGTTATCCATCAAACTCCATTTACCTGAAGAGGTGACAAAGCTAACTGAGTTTCATGCTTTCAGCCACACTCGGGTCACTGCCAAGTGATTACAGTTGAGTATACACTGGTTAACGAGAGCAAATCGCATGGGTACAACTTCCCATCTATCTATACCTGTACTACTGTGTCGGACCAATGGAGGAAAGGACAACTGAGAAAGATTTGAAAGAACAACCAATAGTCTATTTATTTACACACACACACACACACACCACACACACAACACACACACAACACAACACTGGTGAAAAGCACATTAATTTACAGGTCTTTATTCACAAAAGCAAGCAATCATTAAAGTGGGTATTTACAGCAAAAGACAACAGAACAGCAGACTTAACCAAAACACGTATTCTTTAGAAAAATGTTAATTTACACAAAAAGACATGTGCCATCATTCAGTCCGGGAGGAAAAGACAAGAAAAACTGAGAGAAAAAAAAGTATGAAGCGTGGGGTTGACTCCTTCCCAACCTCACACAGTCCAACATGCTGTGCTTGTCCAAAATATACGGGAAATGGGGGGAGTACGGGAAGGATGGACGATGCACAGTGAGTCGTGACCGCATGCCATAGGATACGCAGCCGCATCCCTGAGGTGTTCAGCACAGCAGCAGGTCCTCTCTGGTGTTACCAGATATGCCAATGGCATGCCGGCTTCCGTTTCTACTGTGCACCCTAGCCAAACAGCTCCACACAAACCAAGCCATGTGTCTGGGCTTCTTCTTCCTCTCCCTGCCACTATGATCCTTTCTTCTCTCCTCCCACTCTGTTCTCATTATCTGCTCCACCCAAGACAAACTTGTAGGATGTGTGAGCTTCTTTCTCATTGACCACATTGACCATGGGCATCCTCACAGCCATCCATTTGTCTCCTCCCCTGTCATGGCCTTCAACTCTGCCGTTGGTGTTTCTCCCCTTTCTCTGCTGTTCCCAAGTTGTCTTGTCGCGTCCTGATACCAATCAGTGTACTTGCACTATTAGTGGGGCAGATAACAGCAATTTTTGAGAGAATCGTGCAAATGATGATACAAGCATCAAATTTGGCACATTTGTTCTCCAGGGGATTCTAACAAATCTGCCTGATTGGCTATTTGAAAATCCAAATTTTGAAAAATTTGAAAAAAAAAAAAACTTCTAAAAAGTCAAGATCACGAATCAATGTTGGATGCTGGCTGAGATTGGTGAATGTTTCAGAAACATCATCAAAGACGTTCCAAGTCTGCCATGCAGTTTTCTTCCCTTTACCGCGGAAGGCAGACACGACGTCACATTCCAGTGAACGCATGGAAGTATGGGATCCCTCGAGCTTTCTCAGGCCCTATTGCAGAAACTACCTCATGGACTGGAATCCATCGCGCCTTGGCTCCTTGGCCAAAGGAAATCCACATGCTCTCAAGACCTAGTTCCTGTAAGGATGGCGGTACAGATATTGCTATGACTAGTACGTCCGTGTCATTAGCCTTAATGATAATGGACTTGCTACCATCCGTCGTTGCATCCCTGGCGTGTACAAATATTCGATTGCAGCTTCTTCATGACAACATGGAGACACAGAATCCAGTGACTTCCTTGTGTTGCTAATGGCATCTTCTCCTTTTGTGACAATGACTGTGCTTGTCATCTGTGCTTCACACATCTTTTCCCAAGGAAGTGAACAGCTCAGTCTTGTTGCTGTCATCTCGAAGAAAGCTTCTCCAGTTATTTGGGTCTTACTGGTTCCTGTCACTCTTCTTCTGATTCCTTTGCCCGCTTTTCAACCTTGCCTCGAACTTCAGACTTGACTTCTTGTACACATCAAACACTACGTCCACCCTCTCGTACCTGGCACCATAGGATTCCACCTTTGGGATGATGTCTTCTTTAGCATAGTCATCAAATATCTTTGAAGTGCGTGGAGGTAGGGCATTGATAAGTGCTGAGCCATCAATGATGACTGCATCTCCCTTGGTTCTCTGTCTGGGATGTTCACTTGCACTTCAAGAATTTCAGCCAGCTGTGACTTCAAATTTTTTGAATTTGTTTTTTTTTCAAATTTTTCAAAATTTGGATTTTCAAATGGCCAATCGGGCAGATTGATCAGAAAGCCCTGCAGAACAGAAATGCCAAAATTTGATGCTTGTATCATAATTTGCACGATTTTCTACTATCTACTACACTATGTCTCTTCTTCGAGCCTCGACTGCCTACATTAAAAAAAATAAAATTTGCTCACATCATCACATGGCGTCTCGTTCATTGAAAACATCGGGCTATGGAGAAGACATCTTCAAGGGATAGAATGTTGTAACAAAAATGGCGTTTGAGTGCGTTTCAGGATCTTGGCCGAGGCCGAATCGAGGTTCTCTTGTGAGTGTAAGATGAGTCCATTTTCCACTGTTACGTGGACTCCACCGTGGCACGTCCGACGACTGGACTTCGTCCAACTCGAGGACACAAAGCGCGGAGGTGAGTCTTCAGCAATAATAATATTAGCTTTGTTACGCGATGACGTCACACGGCCATCCGGAAGTATGGACGTCCCTGCAGAATCTCCCGCTGCGCCAGGGCGGCAGTTTGTCCGTTGAAAGGTTCGTGAATTTACAAACCAGCACTTTATTTTTTTTTTAAAAGCTCGTTGTACTCTGACGAGTATGTACTGAATTATTTTTTTTGCACATTTATTTGTGAATAAAAATTTTATTCTTAAAAAAAATTTTTTTAACGGAAGTGACGTCACGGAAAGGGAGTTGCTGTTTCTTAACTTCCTTTTCCGGCTTTTCTTTTTCAGCATTAACTTGTACATTTTCTTCCTCTCTTCCTCATCACTTGCCTAATTGACTGTGAGTACGTTATCATTTTTCTCTGTCTTTAGCTTAACAGGCGATCCTTACTTTTGATATTTAATCTCGTCGGTTGATTCGAGTGTTCCTTCCTCTGTCTTCATCTTGATTCGTGTCCGTGGGGGGATGCTCACACGGGGACGGCCATAAACCTTGTGGCCGGGGGGGGACGTGAGGGCCTACGTGTGTACGTCATGACGTTATGATGAGAACGTGGGTCGAGGACCGAAGAAACTCGGGCCTTGCGAGAGAGGACTCGATAAAGGACCATATTTTAGGAGTTTAACCAACCGGCTTGACACGAAGCTACCACAGGTCTCGTATGAAAGATGTGATCTCAGTAACACATTTAGCCCTGTTGTCCTCATATTTTGGTGTGCAGTCCATGAAATATTCACATTTCAAGGATACACCCGTCTGAATATTTGGACCATTTCAGAAAATCACATAATTTCTCATAAACTACAAGACAAAGAGAACCTCTTCCTACACGTTTGGTATTGAAATGTGTCGATTGGACAGGAGAATAATGTAGTATTCACAACCACATCATGTATGTAAATTTATATGCCTTTATTGACAAAATACGATAATTTTCTAAATTTTTAGGTCCGCCATAAGGAAAATATCAGAGAAGGCGATTTTTCAAAACCGATGTTGACATTGCTATGTTCAGTAGTCATCCTTTACAATATTAAAGAAGATAAGAGATAAAACGTGATTACATAATTATCATCCTCACCATCGCTCTCATCCCATGCACCGAGGTTGTCCTGCCATGGTTGTGCAAAAATGCGCACTACTGAAAGGCTATAGCTAAGCAATTAGTTAAACCTGATATATCTATTTTTTATTCAATTCCTTCTCTTCCAGGGTTGTAGAACACCAATGCCAATTGCATGGACACATCATAAATGCTCTACCCATTATGCAATAATTAATGCTTAAAAGTGGTCTTTCGTTAATCATTTAGCGGAATTTCAATTTCTCTTTATTATAGGACTCCAACATGGCTGAACGGTGTCCAGATGAACCGCGGATCGAGTCTATTGAAGTTACAGTTGCCAAAAAAGAAGCGAAGGTTGTCGACAGAATGGATACATGCATCATATGTCAGAATTCGTCAAAGGAGAAGGTCAGCAAAGCTGGGAGCACGGTTTGGAAGCTTTGAAGTCATCTTCACAAATACGGAACGATGAAATTGGCCAGTGTTTGGAGTCACGTAAGGCAGGAACGATATGTCTATATTCTACCACCGCAGTTGCTATCAGTCGTACACCAGTAAGAGAACTTATCCTTCATCTCAGAACATGCATCACAGGAGAAACCAAAGATTGTGGAGCCTAAAACACACGCGAGCAAATACCCACAAGATGACTGATTGGTCAACCTGTTTCATCTGCCATTCCAGGAAACGTGATAAACTTCACCGTGTCCGAACAGGACCTAGACAAGCAACAGTTTCGCAAAGCAGCAGAAGCACGTGACGATCAGGATATGCTTGGTCTTCTTGAAGGCGAGGACCTGTTTGCAAAAAATGCTATATATCATAATACTTGCATGGCTTCATACATCAGCACCCACAACATGAGCTCTGGCAATACCAGCAAGATGTACCTGAATCTGATGAACATCAAAATTCCTTCTCCCATCTTGTTGATGAGATAGATACTGACCTTAGAGGAGGGAAAGCCTTCAAATGAAAGAATCTATTACATCGATTCAAAACTATCTTAGGGACAATGAAGAAACCTCATACACTACACAAAAACTACAGCGGCAACTAAAAACGTCACTACGGAGATGCTATCGTTGTTCATTCACAACGTGGGCAATCAAAGTCAAGTATCATCATGAGCAGCCACGTGTCATTGGGCGACGCAGTTCGAGCGTTTGCACAGCTCAAAGAAGACTTCAGTCAAAGCAAATGGAAACAGACGCCATGCTGTTAGAGGACGATAACCAGTTGGACTCCAGTAAGTCAGCTCTCACAAAGTAGTTGGAGATATTCGTGATGAAATTAGTCAGATGATGGCAACAACCGAAACCCAACACCTGGTGATATCAGTATGGATTCATCGGAAAATGCTCTGCCTGCGATGTTGAAAACATTCTTTGTATGGCTGATTTGTATTTGCTAATTAGCAAAGAAGGCATTTGATACAGCTGACGAGACTACCTACTGAACGACAAACAAACGACGTAAAGTTCTTTTCATTGGTTGAAACTACCCATTCATTGTGTTCGACAAGATCTGATCATGCCTCTGCAATTAGGCCGAACTGTCACATGGTGATCAAAATGACACGACATTGATGGTTGAACATATCGAGGAACATCGCTCAAAAATATATTGGTTTAAGTTCATTTCTCGTAGAACGATGTGTATTGGTGTAACATATAGTTATCACATCACTTGTGCAAACTTCAGTCACTATAATCGTATAATTTGCCTGGAAGAAATTGTTTCAAATATTCTCATTATATTGATATGGTAAACTGAAACACATTATAAAATAAAGAAAAAATATGGCAATTGGCAGATGTTTGTTTCTGTAGTTGATGATTTTTCGAAGTTAGCAGTCCGGAAATTTGTCTCTTTTTCTATTAAAGCACTCAAATGTACATATATTTATCTAGAAGTATTCCATTAAGTAGCTAGTAGTATTCCCCTTGTCATTCTGCACATTTAAATACCAATCATGTAAAAATAGGGCGCTTGCTTTGTAGTTATGGCTAATTCACTGATTTTCGGAAATGCGTCAAAATTTTTCTAATGGGGGTATCCTAACAGGTGTGTGAATATTCATGGGCCGCACACGAAAAAAGGAGGACAACAGGGCAAAATGAGTTACTGAGATCCCCATCTTTCATATGCAGACCTCTCATAGCTTTGTGTCAAGCCGGTTAAGTACCAAAAAATTGACCTATACCGCTGGCCTATAAGCCTTGTGGCCAGGGGGACGTGAGGCCTACGGTGTACGTCATGACGTTATGATGAGAACGTGGGTCGAGACCGAGAAACTCGGGCCTTGCTCGGAGACTCGTTATTCCTCCGCAGCCGAAGTCGGAGTCTTTCGTTTTCGGTTCGTCCTTCATCGGGATTTTAACTAAAATTTGGCAAAAGCATGCACCTTCATGTAAACATGGACGGAGACACATTCGTAGTTTACGAACCGATTACTCGATCAATGACAGCTCGGTTTAATAGTCGGGAGGTGTGTGCCCATCAATCATTTCTGATACCATAACTCGAGTTGGAGCATCGTGTGTATCTCTCTGTCGTCCTACTCTTCTCTCTGTCTTTCTTTGAATCGAAATGTAACAACGGAGGCTGACGGCGAAACACCGTGAAAGCCTAGTGCTGGTAAAGATCTTAGGGTCTGAGTTTGAGCCCCTGTGTAAACACGTTAAATTAAAAACACCTGGTGGGTTGACTCAGCCCTGTCGTCCCTTTCGAGGTCTGCAAAATGAGTAACCAGTGCACTGTAACAAGAGCACTGCATCAGCGGGCACAAGCCGTGCTTTCCAGCAGAATGACACAACAGCAAGCCAGCGCACAGGCATCCATAAGAAACAACCACGATGAACGTGGGTGATGGCATAACCATCGACTAGTTTAATACTAGGTGTGAGACAGAGACAGACAGACAGAGACAGACAGAGACAAAGGACAGGATTTGTTTCCTGCTTTATTTCAATATCTACTATAGTAAAAGGACACTGACACGACTATCAAAAAAACACAACCAACCAATGGAAGCGAGTAACTTGGAAAGCATTGTTTTGGAGTTTATTAAAACCGATTGTAAGAAACACCATCGGCCAGGCTACATGGACATTGTGTAACGCACCACTCAGTAGCTCTTCGAGCAAAGCACAATTATTGTTTCATATTCAAAATCTACATGACATGTAAGTAACCAAGACTTTAAATCGGATTGAAACATCAGCCAAAATGTCAGTGTTTACATTTACACTTCCTTGATAACAAGTTGTTTAAAAAAAGACATAAAATATCATAGCCCCCGGTAGTTTCAGGAATGGAGTTAAAGGCTGCCCATATTATGGTACAACGAAAATTGGATGCCAGTGTGCCAGTCAGCCATCTTTCGATCAGATCCACAAAAGAAGTGTGGCACTCATGTATGGTATCGGCATCATGGCGACTTACTTGTGCCAAGTTATTAACCAAAATATGGACCAGTATGTCTGGGAAAATGCTGGGACATCATTTAAGTTAACAAAATGGCCGTCCAGTCGGTTATTCTTGGATATGATCTCGCCAAAAAAAAAAAAAACCAGGTGCAAATGTAAGCCATCGCTTCTTCAATCTGTTGCCAAGTTTGAACAACATCGGTAAATGCTTGTCCGAGAAATGGTTGAGGACGTGTTCAACATCGGGTTTTTTACAACTAAAATGGCCGCGCCAGTCTACCATCGGCAATCTTTGCTCAGATTGCCAAAATAAAGTTAGGTGGTATGCCATCATGCACTGTGCTTGTGCCAAGTTTGAACAAAATTGGACCCATGCATGTCGGAGAAATGGTTGGGACACCATTAATAACAAAATGGCCGACAGTCGCGCCATCTTGGATTCTGATCTTTACATTTTTGTTAAAAAACATGCCCAAGTAGCGTTACTAAACAGGTATACCGTCATTTGTTGTCCTTTGTTGCTTAGTACGAATAAAATCTGTCCAACATGGTCCGAGATCGGTTTGCCGCCTGACGGCGTCGGACACAAGAATGAGACCAAAATCCATAAGCCCCAATTTTGGATTTAATCCAGTGGGGCCTAATAAATGGCAAGGTTTCCTTCAAAATCACAATCCACAAAAAGATCATTTACACTGGTGAGAAATCTTAAACCCAAAGTTGTGTGTCTGTGTCTGTCCCCTGATTTCCCATGGAATTGAATATGCTTCAAGTTTGTCTTGAATTTCAATTTATCAGATTCCATTTGTCTTTGTCTAAGTATATGAGGTTCTTGGATTCCGAGTCTCCTCGAGGGATTTTGAGTCCTTTATGCTTTCTACTCTCCTTGAGTGCTTGTGTGAGTGTTCTCCAGATTCCGGCCTCCTTAGTGCTTTGTGTTGTAGTATCCAGGGCTCCTGGAGTAATTGTGTGAGTGTTACAGATTCCAGGTTCGTCCTTGAGGGCATGTCCAAGTGTTTTACGATTTTTATTTTGTCTCCCTGAGTTGCTATGTATGAGTGTTTATGTTTCTTGGGCTCCTTGAGTGCTTCTGGTCATGATTATGGATTCCAGGTCTCTTGAGCTGCTTTTGCATGAAGTTTATGGTTTCCATGTCCTGACCGCTTGTTTCAATGGTTATGGATTCTCGTGCTCCTTCGGGGCACGTAAGTCTGACCTCTCTT
>CM068966.1:61285724-61323500 GCA_035128595.1 Eptatretus atami
GAGGGAAGGGATGGATGGATGGAAGGGGTGGATGGATGGAAAGTGGATTCACAGCAAGTTCCACAATTATTCATGAACACACGATACTCCAATCTCATAGAGTGAACACCAGGTGTATGGAATGAATGATGAATAAATGAATGAGTTCCCACCTGCTCTTCCTTCGTCTGCCATTACATTCCCTGAGCATCTGCAATGAGCTTGGGTTTTGGAAACAACTCTCCCTTAATCTATATATTACTAAAACTCTCATCTTGTTATATATGTATGTATGTATGTTCCTGAAATACAGCCAAAACGGTACATGATAGCGCAAAAAAATTTGTGCCACCTTACTCACCATCCGCCTGCGGTGTGCAGTATCAAATTTCGTTCAAATCAAGCAACGAAAAAATTATTTAAAAATCAATTCCCGATTCAGTCAAGTACTCTTCGGGAGAATTTGATCAATACAAACAACCTCAGCGGTATAGTTCGCCGGAGCTATCTTTTTTTCTTTCTTGAAAGGATTTTTTCATCAACTGCTGTCACAACGGGAACCCAACGGGTTCATGGGTCGTCTAGTAACCTCTAAAGTACTACACCACGGGGTGTGTCTCTGAATATCTCCAGGTAGTGGTCAGTATGACCGCTCCAAGGTGAAGGTTACATTTTAAACTTTTGTCAGATTTAACTGAGACAATGAAATACACATTTATATATGTACTTCATTTACATTATCACCTAACATTGTCTTGAATGCCAATTTGTAATTTTATTTTCAAAAACGACAACAGCTGTGATTTAACAGTCATTTAAACTGCCATCTACTCTCTCGCCATGGCTTACAAACATCGGTTTGGTCCATCCATCCATCCATCCATCCATCCATCGACACTGGAACTAGATCTCTCCGAGGGGGTCACACACTGCCCGGAGAAGATGCCTGGAGTGCCAAAGAAGTGCCATCCATCTATCCCTTCTTCAGATCCCTTCTATCCATCCCTTCCAACCATCCATCCATCCATCCGTTGATAAGGAATGGCAGGCTTGGCAAGTGATTAGCGATTGCCAATCGGTCATATTAAACACCTCCCATAATGTCAAACAATATCCAAATTGGACAAATGAACACTTTTTTAAGTCGGAACTGCTGCTGAGGTCAATGAAGAAGTTTAAATTTTGAAATTTAGCTGAGGCTAAGAGATTCTCAAGGTTATCGCAAGGAAATGAAATAAAACCACGAACACTGGCGTCTCCAGGTGGTTATAAGCATTGCAATCTATCCAGCGATTCGTAGCTATGATGAACAGGCATTCGATAACATGAGTGAGGACGGTGGAAAAAAACCAAAACGTTATCATTAAGAAATCATGGCGGCCATTTCTCAAGTCAAGGCATTGTTGAGCAGAACAAAAAATTGGCGAATTGAGACCCCAGCGAGGGATAGCAAGGTGACCAAGGATGACGCCTTGATGAAGGATAAAATTAAATAAGGCCATTAATTATCTTCAAAAGGGGGTGTTTTAATGAACCCAAACACCCAATTTTCAGTCAAGCACTTCCTTGGAGTTCTCCTAGTATGCATGCAAAGTTTCAGGCTGATAGGTTTCATGGTTTTGGAGTTATGGAGGAGACACACTGACACACACACACAACACCACACACACACACACACACACACACTGACATTTATTATTATAGATTACACGTATAGTTATCATATGCACCAGATAACACAACCCAGTTATCATAATACAGTAGTTTTACAATTCAAGAGTTGACTTACGTAATCTCTCACTAGTGGAAGACGGAAAGAAAGGCAATTCTCATTCTTCGATGTAGGAAGTTTCAGCTCCCAGTAGTCTTCAGTGTCCGCATCAACCTAGGCATATATAACCCAAACAGAACCCAAAAAGATTTTGTGCCAATTGGGTAGTTATCTCAAGGGACTGTCGACACATTTCAAAGGTAGAAGATATATATATATATATATTAAAAAAATAGAAGAGGGGGTGTGGGTATAAAATGCGGGGGAGGGGTTAAAGGATAATGGGGATGTTTCGATGAATAAGGAAAATGGCAATGTATGGGGAAATGTGAGTGCTAAGGGTTAAAATCCGCCATTTTGTGAACGGGACATTTTTCGGCTCCTCGGTGTGTCATTTGTCACGTGATTGCACATTTGGAATTCACAATTCTATTCAAGATAAAGCTGTATGTCACAAGGTTAAAGGAAAGATAGTCCATCGATTGCATTATAATCAAAGGATTCCTGAACAGAATTACATAAGGGTGAATCGATTCAGTGGACAACAAAGATTTTTGCTACTGGGATGGAAACATGTGCCCGAGACTAAACCCAGTTTGCTGATTCTGAATCCGAAGTCAAAATTTTCTCAGCACGTCAGAATTTTGAGTTATACGTATGGTCCTATTCCAGTAGCTTGCCCTGGTGGGTGATTTTGAGTGATCATAAATATTGTTTTTTGTATTTCTGGTTTCAATTATAGCAATCCAACTGTTATATAATATTATTTCTCCTAAAAAGAGCTTTAGAATGCACTTCAAATGATTAAAAATGGATGAAAACTGACCAAGCTATGAATTTTTAAGTAAAAAATTTCCACGCGGCATTACAATTTTTAACTAACCGAGCTGGGGAAGATTTCCCTAACTCTTATGAAAAACTTTGTAAAGGCATTGGATCCCGACGGTAATGGCTTCCAATATGTCAGAGAGAAGTTTGGCGCAGAGAAAACTGATGCTAAACTCAAAGCAGCAGGCATTTTCATTGGGCCCCAGATCCCGAGTTCAAAAATAAACTGAACCCACTTGAGTTTGCAGCATGGGAAGCATTTGTGTTGGTTGTGCAGAACTTTCTTGGGAACCATAGAGCTGAACAGTATGCAGAATTAGTGGACAACATGCTAAAGGTCTATCAGCGAATGGGCTGCAGGATGTCTCTTAAAATTCACTTCTTGCATTCTTGTTCTGATTTCTTCCCACCTAATCTGGGTGAGGGAAGCCATGGGAATGGCGAAAGGTTCCACCACAACATTTTGGTCATGGAAACTAGGTATCAAGGCCGGTTCAACCCAAACGTGATGGGTGATTACTGCTGGTTCCTACAACGGGAGACCAATTCGACATACAAGCGCAAGAGCAAGTGTCTCACACACTTCTGAACACGTCTGAACAGTGCCCATGCTGATTATATTGAAAGGAAGAGTGTAAACTTGAAGTGGTGTTTCTAAATCACTCACAATGGGGGCAGATTTCCCTTTCAAGTTTACACCTTTCCTAATATTACCATGTTCTAATGTTTTATTAACTTCTTTTTCTGCAACTTCTTTATGTTCTTGGTTTGTACACCACACATTATACAGGGAGATCAATCATTGTAATCTAAATACAACGTGAAAGTAATTACTAAGCACTGATATCGGATGTACAATGCGGCGATGTGCAATAATATAGTATCTTATCTGGAGCATGTTGGGCATCAATAATGCATACACATATTTTGAAAACCTGACGTACCGGCTAAGTTCTGACTACAGATTTGAAATCAGTGGCCCAGATTTAGCCAAGAACACCTGCATTGATTCCCATTAGTAGCAGACGAAAAGTTTTTTTTGTGTTGCCCAGTGGAATTATCAGGCCAGAACCATTATTCTATCAACAAGTGAAATGTATTTCTGGTGGATTGTGATGAGAACCTCCATGATAGCAGGTTGTATTGCTGTGTAGCAGAAGATCAGGTGATGGGGCATGGCGACAATCTCCCGATGAAGAACACCGTAGCTTAGGGCTGAAGCACGAAGTTTGAGACCACTTCGAAGATGGATAATTTCTGATAAAACATGCACACGACTATTAATAACAACTCCCCTTTTTGTGAATCTCATCGTCGCTAAACCATTGTCCAAGCTGTTTGACTTACCAGTATCAGTCGGGTAGGTGAAGTTCCACCCGTCAAACTGCATGGATTGCACAGGTGTGTCGACGTCATGCTGAGTCAGGCCTAAAAGGGAAAGGAATGGCAAAATAATAAAGCCACGAGTTAGGTTGACTAGCACAGAACCAGGTAAACTGAAGTTCTTTGATTCAATGATATTTGTCTTCATGATAATCCAAGGGTGAAAAAAGAGAGCTCGATGTCCCTTTCTCTCACCCAAACAACACACTGTGGAACCCAGTAGAAGCACAAAGTAAAGGATTCCCATAACTGCCTTGTACAGGACACTTCACTCAGTGTTCTTCCTCCAGGGATGTTGCAGCTCACAATATATTTTGCTGCTGTTATTTGTCTTTGATTAGATCTATGATCATTAACAGTGGGGTTAAGGGTTCAGGACTGTGGAGCACAATGGCCAAAACAGATGTGGCAAGGTCCAGTATTTAAAATACCTCGTGATAGCTAAATGTGTGTGCGTTTTATACAAAGCCAAGCTTCATGAAGCAACAAAACAGCTCAGGATGATAATTATTTTAAAGGATACAGAAAGGGACAACTGAACATTTGACATTCCTGTCCATCCAGTATGTCCTAACTTATGTTGCTTGTTTGTCTGTTATTTGCCTGATTCCCTTCCTTTGTATGCATGTTCCCTTCTCGTCATTGCTGAACTGCTGGTCTCTCACCCCAATGTCGTTCAGCTTTTCTATGAACATCAATCACTGCAATTATATATATATATATATATATATATATATATATATATATATATATATATATATATATATATGTAGCCACTCACTCCTGGTATGCACTTCGTCACACTCACTCTCTGCACACTTGGCACACACACTCCATGCCTCTCATCACTCTAAGAAACCCCGGGTCCTTTATTCCCCCCAAGCTTGACATGCACCCATGTCGGCTCACACCGTCTTACCTTGATCGGACTCACCTCGTCCTTGTTCGCCTCAAGGTCCTTTATCCTCTCCACCTGTACCTGCAATGTATTATCTTGATCTTTAAGCCTTGTTTCAACACATTCCATCAATTCTGATTTAATTTCCTTTACCCCTTCCACCATCTCTACTCACTCTTCCTTCACTTTTCATCTCATCTCTTGTCTTTCTGATCTCCTGCTTGGCTCCCTGAAGTTCCTCTTCTCGAATTACTTTCGTGTTCTTCCATACTCTCTTTCATTTTCTGTTCCCTCGTCACTATATGTTCCTTTATCTGTCGTTCTTTGATCTTCATTTGTTCGTTCATCTCCCGTTCTTTTGTCTGTATCGTTTGTCCCATCAACTCTATTTTCTGGGTCACCTTGTCGTGTCTCACCTTACATTCCTTCTTGATTGCTATCAGTTCCCCCTTGGTTTCTTTCTGGGCCTTTTTCAATTCTTTTATCACCTCCGTATTACCTCCTATTTCTATTCTTAGTTGTTTCTGCCCTTCCTTAAGTCCTTTTATCTCCGTCTGTATTTTATTTATTTTATCTGTCCTTTTGACCTGACCCGCCTTCATCTCTTCCCGGAACCCGTCCACACACCCCCTTACTCCATTCACCTCATCCCATACAGCTTGGAATTTCAATGCCATATCATCACCCATTGCCTTCACCTCTGCCAATCCCTCGTCCATATTTTTCCCCATCATATGCATCCATGTCAGCCTTGGCTTCTGCCTGTTCTATCTCCATTTTGCTGCCCAATGCTTCCAGACCTAACTAAATATTTGTCATCATCTGTCTCATGAATAACATCATCTGATCGTTGCCGGACTGTGATGGTGATGCCAATCCACTATATCCTGTGCCATGTTTTCCAGGGAATGGGGGTAGGGGTATTCGAGCTATTTTGGCATTTCCATGGTGCCGCTATTGCACCCTCTCCCTCAATGTCATTGTCATATACTGTTTCCTGGACCATAGACTCCTCCTCCATATCGTCATCTTCATCAAAACCCACCCGGATGATCTGCTTGCCTTGGTCTGACATCGTTGCACAATTACTTTTTAACTAAAATTTGCACCATAATCACACTCCGTCACAATTTCAAATTTTCACAATCCTGACTCCCGATGTTACGTAGTCAGGGGTTCTAACGATCCCACTCCAAGACACCAAATGTTACGGCCTGGGGTTCGAGGTTCGCCACAAGAGGAAGCCCTCAGGCTCCTTCCAAACATCTGGTCCTGAGGGTACCAGCCGTGGATAACTCCGTGGTCTGGTAGGTTGCTAAGCAAACATGAACATCAATTAACCTAGTCAATTCTAACAGGGTTATCCATCAAACTCCATTTACCTGAAGAGGTGACAAAGCTAACTGAGTTTCATGCTTTCAGCCCAACTCGGGTCACTGCCAAGTGATACAGTTGAGTATACACTGGTTAACGAGAGCAAATCGCATGGGGTACAACTTCCCATCTATCTATACCTGTATACTGTGTGGACCAATGGAGGAAAGGACAACTGAGAAAGATTTGAAAGAACAACCAATAGTCTATTTATTTACACACACACACACACACACACACACACACACACACACACACACACACTGGTGAAAAGCACATTAATTTACAGGTCTTTATTCACAAAAGCAAGCAATCATTAAAGTGGGTATTTACAGGCAAAAGACACAGAAACAGCAGACTTAACCAAAACACGTATTCTTAGAAAATGTTATTTACACAAAAGACATGTGGCCATCATTCAGTCCGGGAGGAAAAGACAAGAAAAACTGAGAGAAAAGAAAAGTATGAAGCGTGGGGTTGACTCCTTCCCCAACCTCACACAGTCCAACATGGCTGTGCTTGTCCAAATATACTGGGATGGGGGGAGTAGGGGAAGGATGGGGACGATGCACAGTGGAGTCGTGACGCGATGCCATAGGATACGCAGCCGCATCCCTGAGGTGTTCAGCACCAGCAGGCAGGTCCTCTCTGGTGTACCAGATATGCCAATGGCATGCCGCTCCGTTTCTACTGTGCACCCTAGCCAAACAGCTCCACACAAACCAAGCCATGTTCTGGGCTTTCTTCTTCCTCTCCTCTGCACTATGAGCTCCTTTCTTCTCTCCTCCGCACTCTGTTCTCATATCTGCTCCACCCAAGACAAACTTGTAGGATGTGTGAGCTTCTTTCTCATTGACCACAAATGACCACAAATGGACCCGAATGTGCTTAATAAAATGTACTGATGGAATGGTAATGGAGAGGCATGTCGATGGACCGAGGGATGACCAACTACTCGGGGTTGAAGGTAAGACCGATGGATACTGAAAGAAGGATTGAAAGGAGTAGATGGTTTTGAAATGCACTGATGGGGTATTGGAAGATTGAGAGGGAGCGGTGGGTTTGGAACAGACCTATGGTGTATTTAAAGAAAGATTGAAGGAGCAAAGGGTTGGAATAGATCTATGGTGTGTTTGAAAGAAAGACTAAAAGGGAGCAGAGGGGTTGGAACAGACCTATGGGTATTCAAAAAAAGATTGAAAGAGAAGACATCACACCGAGATACACAAACTAACCTCAATGCGTGTCCCCCCCCCCCACCTCTTACCCAAAACATTAGAGAAGGGAAAAGGTCAACTACATGTAGACTCATGAAATAACTCATCCTTGGGTCTCCGACGTGTCCAATGTCCATGTATGCTCTTCTCCCCAGGTACTGTACATTTTCAAAACTATCACAATGTATATGTATGTAAGTATATATGCCCGGCGTTGCCTTAATGCAACCGCTGAAATCTCCAAAATCTCCACTTCAGGAAGGTCGTCGCCATGATTCTCTCATTTTCACCCCCCCCCCCCCCCCCCCCGTTGGCGAAATAACCATCAAGGTCCCGAGTCCCACACTCGGGCCTCGGGTCCGGGTGTAAGAAAACCCCCCCATGTTGTCTGTCAATTTTATTCCCCCCAACTAAAATTTTTACAAATCACGTCCTGTTCACCAAATCTCATATCGTCCCCAATCCGAAACCATGATCTTTTATACACCCGTTAACCCTACCTCCACAAGCGCACCTCCTTTCAAATATCCAGTTTTCCTCCTGACAGTTTCCTTCTCCATCCATCTTGACCACCCCCATGCATCCTTCCTGCCGTCCATTGTTCCCCACAGCCATCGTTGTCTCCCTCCCCAGTCATGGCCTTCAACTCTGCCGTTGGTGTTTCCTCCCTTCTCTCTGCTTTCCCAAGTTGCTTGTCGCGTCCTGAACCAATCAGTGTACTTGTACAATTAGTGGGGCAGATAACAGAATTTTTGAGAGGATCGTGCAAATGATGATACAAGCATCAAATTGTCACATTTGTCTCCAGGGGATTCTAACAAATCTGCCGATTGGCCATTTTAAATCAAATTTTGAAAAATTTGAAAAAAAAAATAAACTTCAAAAAGTCAAGATCACGAATCATGTTGGATGCTGGCTGAGATTGGTGAATGTTTCAGAAACATCATCAAAGACGTTCCAAGTCTGCCATGCAGTTTTCTTCCCTTTACCGCGGAAGGCAGACACGACGTCACATCCAGTGAATGCATGGAAGTATGGATCCTCGAGCTTTCTCAGGCCCTATTGCAGAAACTACCTCATGGACTGGAATCCATCGCGCCTTGGCTCCTTGGCGAAAGGAAATCCACATGCTCTCAAGACCTAGTTCCTGTAAGGATAGCGGTACAGATATTGCTATGACTAGTACGTCCGTGTCATTAGCCTTAAAGTAATGGACTGCTACCATCCGTCGTTGATCCCTGGCATGTACAAATATTCGATGTCGCTTCTTCATGACAACATGGAGACACAACCAGTGACTTCCTTGTGTTGCTAATGGCATCTTTTCCTTTGTGACAATGACTGTGCTTGTCGTCTGTGCTTCACACATCTTTTTTCGCAAGGAAGTGAAACAGCTCAGTCTTTGTTCGCTTTTATCTCGAAGAAAGCTTCTCCAGTTATTTGGGGTCTTACTGGTTCCTGTCACTCTTCTTCTGATTCCTTGCCCGCTTTTCAACCTTGCCTCGAACTTCAGACTTGACTTCTTGTACACATCAAACACTACGTCCACCCTCTCGTACCTGGCACCATAGGATTCCACCTTTGGGATGATGTCTTCTTTAGCATAGTCATCAAATATCTTTGAAGTGCGTGGAGGTAGGGCATTGATAAGTGCTGAGCCATCAATGATGACTGCATCTCCCCTTGGTTCTCTGTCTGGGATGTTCACTTGCGCTTCAAGAATTTCAGCCAGCCCTGCAGAACAGAAATGCCAAATTTGATGCTTGTATCATAATTTGCACGATTTTTCTACTATCTACTACACTATATCTCTTCTTCGAGCCTCGACTGCCTACATTAAAAAAAATAAAATTTGCTCACATCATCACATGGCGTCTCGTTTCATTGAAAACATCGGGCTATGGAGAAGACATCTTCAAGGGATAGAATGTTGTAACAAAAATGGCGTTTTGAGTGCGTTTCAGGATCTTGGCCGAGGCCGAATCGAGGTTCTCTTGTGAGTGTAAGATGAGTCCATTTTCCACTGTTACGTGGACTCCACGTGGCACGTCCGACGACTGGACTTCGTCCAACTCGAGGACACAAAGCGCGGAGGTGAGTCTTCAGCAATAATAATATTTAGCTTTGTTACGCGATGACGTCACACGGCCATCCGGAAGTATGGACGTCCCTGCAGAATCTCCGCTGCGCCAGGGCGGCAGTTTGTCCGTTGAAAGGTTCGTGAATTTACAAACCAGCACTTTATTTTTTTTTAAAAGCTCGTGTACTCTGACGAGTATGTACTGAATTATTTTTTTGCACATTTATTTGTGAATAAAAATTTTATCTTAAAAAAAATTTTTTTTTAACGGAAGTGACGTCACGGAAAGGGAGTTGCTGTTTTCTTAACTTCCTTTTCCGGCTTTTCTTTTTCAGCATTAACTTGTACATTTCTTCCTCTCTTCCTCATCACTTGCCTAATTGACTGTGAGTACGTTATCATTTTTCTCTGTCTTTAGCTTAACAGGCGATCCTTACTTTTGATATTTAATCTCGTCGGTTGGATTCGAGTGTTCCTTCCTCTGTCTTCATCTTGATTCGTGTCCGTGGGGGGATGCTCACACGTGGACGGCCATTAAACCTTGTGGGGGGACGTGAGGCCTACGTGTGTACGTCATGACGTTATGATGAGAACGTGGGTCGAGGCCGAAGAAACTCGGGCCTTGCGAGGAGGACTCGATAAAGGACTATATTTTAGGAGTTTAACCAACCGGCTTGACACGAAGCTACCACAGGTCTCGTATGAAAGATGGTGATCTCAGTAAACACATTTAGCCCTGTTGTCCTCATATTTTGGTGTGCGGTCCATGAAATATTCACATTTGAAGGATACACCCGTCTGAATATTTGGACCATTTCAGAAAATCACATAATTTCTCATAAACTACAAGACAAAGAGCCCTCTCCTACACGTTTGGTATTGAAATGTGTTGATTGGACAGGAGAATAATGTAGTATCACAACCACATCATTATATGTAAATTTATATGCCTTTATTGACAAAATACGATAATTTTCTAAATTTTTAGGTCCGCCATAAGGAAAATATCAGAGAAGGCCATTTTTCAAAACCGATGTTTTACATTGCTATGTTCAGTAGTCATCCTTTACAATATTAAAGAAGATATGATAAAACGTGATTACATAATTATCATCCTCACCATCGCTCTCATCCATGCACCGAGGTTGTCCTGCATGGTTGTGCAAAAATGGACACTACTGAAAGGCTATAGCTAAGCAATTAGTTAAACCTAATATATCTATTTTTTATTCAATTCCTTCTCTTCCAGGGTTGTAGAACACCAATACCAATTGCATGGACACATCATAAATGCCCATTATGCAATAATTAATGCTAAAAGTGGTCTTTCGTTAATCATTTAGCGGGATTTTCAATTTCTCTTTATTATAGGACTCCAACATGGCTGAACGGTGTCCAGATGAACCGGATCGAGTCCATTGAAGTTACAGTTGCCAAAAAAGAAGCGAAGGTTGTCGACAGAATGGGACATGCATCATATGTCAGAATTCGTCAAAGGAGAAGGTCAGCAAAGCTGGGAGCACGGGTTTGGAAGCTTTGAAGTCATCTTCACAAATACGGAACGATGAAATTGGCCAGTGTTTGGAGTCACGTAAGGAGGAACGGATATGTTCATATTCTACCACCGCAGTTGCTATCAGTCGTACACCAGTAAGAGGAACTTATCCTTCTTCTCAGAACATGCATCACAAGAGAAACCAAAGATTGTGGAGCCTAAACACACGCGAGCAAATACCCACAAGATGACTGATTGGTCAACCTGTTTCATCTGCCATTCCAGGAAACGTGATAAACTTCACCGTGTCCGAACAGGACCTAGACAAGCAACGTCGCAAAGCAGCAGAAGCACGTGCGATCAGGATATGCTTGGTCTTCTTGAAGGCGAGGACCTGTTTGCAAAAAATGCTATATATCATAGTACTTGCATGGCTTCATACATCAGCACCCACAACATGAGCTCTGGGCAATACCAGCAAGATGTACCTGAATCTGTGAACATCAAAATGCCTTCTCCCATCTTGTTGATGAGATAGATACTGACCTTAGAGGAGGGAAAGCCTTCAAAATGAAGAATCTATTACATCGATTCAAAACTATCTTAGGGGACAATGAAAAAACCTCATACACTACACAAAAACTACAGCGGCAACTAAAACATCACTACGGAGATGCTATCGTTGTTCATTCACAACGTGGGCAATCAAAGTCAAGTATCATCATGAGCAGCCACGTGTCATTGGGCGACGCAGTTCGAGCGTTTGCACAGCTCAAAGAAGACTTCAGTCAAAGCCAAATGGAAACGGACGCCATGCTGCAGAGGACGATAACCAGTTGGACTCCAGTAAGTCAGCTCTCCACAAAGTAGTTGGAGATATTCATGATGAAATTAGTCAGATGATGGCAACAACCGAATACCCAACACCTGGTGATATCAGTATGATTCATCGGAAAATGCTCTGCCTGCGATGTTGAAAACATTCTTTGTATGGCTGATTTGCAAAGAGGCATTTGATACAGCTGACGAGACGTACCTACTGAACGACAACAAACGACGTAAAGTTCTTTCATTGGTTGAAACTACCATTCATTGTGTTCGACGAGATCTGATCATGCCTCTGCAATTAGGCCGAACTGTCACATGGTGACCAAATGACACGGACAGTGATGTTGAACATATCGAGGACACTCGCTCAAAATATATGTTTTAGTTCATTTCTCGTAGAACGATGTGTATTGGTGTAACATATAGTTATCACATCACTTGTGCAAACTTCAGTCACTATATCGTATAATTTGCTGGAAGAAATTTGTTTCAAATATTCTCATTATATTGATATGGTAAACTGAACACATATAAAATAAAGAAAAAATATGGCAATTGGCAGATGTTTGTTTCTGTAGTTGATGATTTTTGAATGTAGCAGTCCGGAAATTGTCTTTTTTCTATTAAAAGCACTCAAATGTACATATATTTATCTAGAAGTATTCAATTAAGTAGCTAGTAGTATTCCCTGTTCATTCTGCACATTTCAATACCAATCATGTAAAAAAAATAGGCGCATTGCTTTGTAGTTATGGCTAATTCACTGATTTTCGGAAATGGTCAAAATTTTCTAATGGGGGTATCCTACAGGTGTGTGAATATTTCATGGGCCGCACACGAAAAAAGGAGGACAACAGGGCAAAATGAGTTACTGAGATCCCCATCTTTCATATGAGACCTCTCATAGCTTTGTGTCAAGCCGGTTAAGTACCAAAAAATTTGACCTATACCGCTGGCCTATAAGCCTTGTGGCCAGGGGGACGTGAGGCCTACGTGTGTACGTCATGACGTTATGATGAGAACGTGGGTCGAGACCGAAGAAACTCGGGCCTTGCTCGGAGGACTCGTTATTCCTCCGCAGCCGAAGGTCGGAGTCTTCGTTTTCGGTTCGTCCTTCATCGGGATTTTAACTAAATTTGGCAAAAGCATGCACCTTCATGTAAACATGGACGGAGACACATTCGTAGTTTACGAACCGATTACTCGGATCAATGACAGCTCGGTTTAATAGGTCGGAGGTGATGTGCCCATCAATCATTTCTGATACCATAACTCGAGTTGGAAGCATCTGATGTATCTCTCTGTCTGTCTCTCTCTTCTCTCTGTCTTTCTTTTGAGATCGAATGTAACAACGGGGTGACGGCGAACACCGGTGAAAGCCTGGTGCTGGCTAAAGATCTTAGGGTCTTGAGTTTGAGCCCCTGTGTAACACGTTAAATTAACACCTGGTGGGTTGACTCAGCCTGTCGTCCTTTCGAGGTCTGCAAAATGAGTACCAGTGCACTGTTAACAGAGGCACTGCATCAGCGGCACAGCCGTGCTTCCAGAGAATGACACAACCAGCAGCCAGCCACAGGCTCCATAAGAAACAACCACGATGAACGTGGGTGGAGGCATAACCATCGACTAGTTTAATACTAGGTGGTGAGACAGAGACAGACAGACAGAGACAGACAGAGACAAAGACAGATTTTGTTTCCTCTTTATTTCAATATCTACATAGTAAAAGACACTGACACGACTATCAAAAAACACAACCAACCATGGAAGGAGTAACTTGGAAGCATTGTTTTGGAGTTTATAAACCGATTGTAAGAACACCATCGGCCAGGCTACATGGACATTGGTTAACGCACCACTCAGTGCTCTTCGAGCAAAGCACAATTATTGGTTTCATATTCAAAATCTACATGACATGTAAGTAACCAAGACTTTAAATCGGATTGAAACATCAGCCAAAATGTCAGTGTTTTACATTTTACACTTCCTTGATAAACAAGTTTTGAAAAAAAAGACATAAAATATCATAGCCCCCGTTGTTTCAGGAATGGAGTTAAAGGGCTGCCCATATTTATGTACAACGAAAATGGATGCCAGTGTGCCAGTCAGCCATCTTTGATCAGATCACAAAATGAAGTGTGGCATCATGTATGTATGGCATCATGGACTGTACTTGTGCCAAGTTTGAACAAAATATGACCATGTATGTCTGGGAAATGCTTGGGGACACATTTAAGTAACAAAATGGCCTCCAGTCGGTTATCTTGGATATGATCTCGCCAAAAAAAAAAAAACCAGGTGCAAATGTAAGCCATCGTTCTTCATCTGTGTGCCAAGTTTGAACAACATCGGTAAATGCTTGTCCGAGAAATGGTTGAGGACGTGTTCAACATCGGGTTTTTACAACTAAAATGGCCGCCAGTCTACCAGTCGGCAATCTTTGCTCAGATTGCAAAATAAAGTTAGGTGTATGCCATCATGCACTGTGCTTGTGCCAAGTTTGAACAAAATTGGACCATGCATGTCGGAGAAATGGTTGGGGGACACCATTAAGTAACAAAATGGCCGACAGTCGGCCATCTTGGATCTGATCTCATTTTTTTAAAAAAACATGCCAAGCTTATGTATACCGTCATTTGTTGTCTTTGTGCTTAGTACGAATAAAATCTGTCCATACATGTCCGAGATACGGTTGCGCCTGCACGCGTGGACACAAGAATTGAGACCAAATCCATAAGCCCCCAATTTGGATTAATTCCAGTGGGGGCTAATAAATGGCAAGGTTTCCTTCAAATCACAAGTCCACAAAAAGATCATTTTACACTGGTGAGAAATCTTAAACCCAAATGTGTGTGTCTGTGTCTGTCCCCTGATTTCCCTGGAATTGAATATGCTTCAAGTTTGTCTTGAATTTTCAATTTATCAGATTCCATTTGTCTTTGTCTAAGTATATGAGTGTTCTTGGATTCCAGGTCTCCTTGAGGGCATGTTTGAGTCCTTATGCTTTCTACTGCTCCTTGAGTGCTTGTGTGAGTGTTTCCAGATTCCTGGCCTCCTTGAGTGCTTGTGTTTGTAGTATCCAGGGCTCCTGGAGTAATTGTGTGAGTGTTACAGATTCCAGGTCTCCTTGAGGGCATGTCCAAGTGTTTACGGATTTTATGTCTCCCTGAGTGCATGTATGAGTGTTTATGGTTTCTTGGGCTCCTTGAGTGCTTCTGTTCATGATTATGGATTCCAGGTCTCCTTGAGTGCTTGCATGAATGTTTATGGTTTCCATGGTTCCTTGAGCGCTTGTGTTCATGGTTATGGATTCTCGTGCTCCTTCGGGGCACGTGTAAGTCTGGGACTCTGTGTGTTCGTTATGAGGTAAACCTTTATTTTTTTGTACAAAACGATCTAAATTAACAGAATATCCTGTTAGAAATATTGTTCTGTTTGTGGAGAGACTTTTGGGAGGAGCGATCAAATATAAACTGGAGATCTAAACGTCAGCACTTTGTGTTGTTTGTGTTGTCTGGTTACCGAGTTCCAAATTCCAAATTCCAAACTCCAAATAACCAGGCGCGCATCAGCCATCATCTTGCGGTCTTCCATCGGTCGTCATTTCCCTTTGCTCTCCCTCGATGTTGTGCTCGTTTCGGGTCATTGGTACTCTCGGGCAGAGTTGGGTGGCAAGGCGAGCCTCGCGTTTGAATATCAGCTTTCATCATGGCGAGTGGGGGCTAAGCTATCAGACTGAAAATGGAGCTGTCCAAATTATGCTTTGAGGTTGAAGGTCACGTTTAGTTTATTTATGCAGAAACTCAAAAGGGCATTTAACTTTGGGTTCATTCATTCCATTCTGTTTCTCAATCTTCGAGCTATTCCTGCCCTCGCCTTCACCTCTGCCAGGAAAGGGTTTTCTTTAAAGAATTTCTTTCATCGTTTCAATTAAAAACTGTTCCTCTGATGAAGCCATGAAGGCAGGAACTTGTTGAAAGTGCGTGCCGTTTCCCTTTTCGAGTGGTGGTTCAGGTGATCTCTTCCTCACGATATATTTTTGGTCATTCCCTTGTGGTCGTGTTTGTTCACTCACCATGGAAGGCCCTCGGATTTGTTTTGGTGTTCGTCCTTGGCTGCTAAATGGACACAGTTGTTGTTTTGACTTTTTTTTCACCCCCAGTAACATTGGAAAACTCCAGAGAATGGATATTGGGATGTTTCATGTCAAGCCACGAACCCTTAGATCCGGTGTTATTGGTGAAAACGTGATGATGAATTACCATTGGTTTATTTATTCCCTGTAGCATCAGGTGCCAAAAAATGATCTCCCTTTGCACTCTGCAAGCGGTTTCTAACCACGGTGTTCGATTTAACCACTTTTTTCCCGTAGTAGCCATGGAACAGACTTTCATTGCAGTGAAGCCGGACGGTGTGCAAAGAGGTCTCGTGGGGGAGACCGTCCGACGTTTTGAGCAGAAAGGCTTCAAGCTGGTGGCGATGAAGATGGTGCAGGTGAGTGAGCTCGGTATATTTGGTGTACCTCTCCCCTTGTACATGGCATATATGTATTTAGTGTACGGTAATTCTCCCCGTGTACATCCATCAATAGTTTGTGGAAGTATAATTTGGGATGTTATAATCATGTGATTTGGCATTGTGATGGCAGAAAGGGGAATCATTGGTTCACGAAAAAATATTTTCACGAAAAAATAAGTGACCACTATATTCGTTATTGGTGTGTGTGTTTTGTGTGTGTGTGTGTGTGTGTGTGTGTGTGTGTGTGTGTGTGTGTTGGGTTAGTCGATCTTGTCGAAAAAAAAAAAAACATTTTTGAGATTTTTTCTACCCTTATTATCATACGAGTGCGGGCCCGTAGGTGAGGGCCGTAGGTACACCTCGTTCCTTCACTCTCGTAAACGACGACTGGATTGGGGAATTATTTCAATTAGATCGGACCAACCGTATCATAAATGGCCATAACTTGGGAAACACCTGGGAAACATACTCAGGCCCCAGCATCAATTGTGAGTCATATCAAACGAAGAAGAAGAATTGTGACGCCCCCTCTCTCTCGCCCCCCTCTCTCATCCCCTCTCTCCCCCCTAGTATCACCCCTCCTCTCTCCTCCTCCTCTCTCGCTCCTCTCTCTCGCTCCTCTCTCTCGCTCCTCTCTCTCGCCCCCACTCTCACACCCCCTCTCTCGCCCCCTCCTCTCTCGAATTGTGACGTCCCTTCCTCTCTCGCCCCCCCCCCAAACCTTGGGATTAATTAATAATTTGAACAATTAATTCAAACCTTGGAAAACACAGCTTTCAAACCTTGGGAAACAGCTGAAACGGATGAAGAACGATATCAAACCTTGAAAAGGCACATTTTTCCCAGCTCAATTGTCCCCAGCGTCAATTGTGACGTCATAGCAAACGGAGAAGAAGAAGAATTGTGACCCAATCGTGCAAAATAAATAAATATTAATTGTGATGTCATAGCACCGTGTCTTGTCATTGGTCGACAAGATAAATGGCCGTGATTTGGGAACCGCTCGTCCGATTGATATCAAGCCTCGAAAAGGCACATCCGCGGGGCCCGGCAATATTCCTGGCAAGTTTCAATCGATCAGACCGGCGGTCGTCGAGAAACTGCGGTCGCATACAGACAACACACACACACACACACACACAACCACCACACACACACAAACACACCCACACACACACACACACATTGCTGGAATTATAGATAGATTTCCGTCGATATGTTTGTCTGTCTGTCTGTCCTCTGTTCGGTCCAGTGCTCCGTTAATACAATGGCGATTTCGATGAAAATTGTGGGTAGGTTCATACCATGACCTAGTTGTGTGCAAATGAGAACCGTTGCTATTGACACCACCGTTGCCTAGCAACGGGACTTTTAAATTTTTGAAAAATCATTAAAAAATTATTTTTTCGAAAATGGAGCCACGAGCGAGCGTACATTCAGCCATATTGTCAAAAATTTCCAG
Organism: Eptatretus atami; assembly: GCA_035128595.1. Lineage (NCBI taxonomy): Eukaryota > Metazoa > Chordata > Myxini > Myxiniformes > Myxinidae > Eptatretus > Eptatretus atami. The sequence continues at coordinate 61,303,558 of CM068966.1, forward strand.
CCGGATCCTATGAAAACTGTCGGAAGATAGACTTTGAATGAACCCTGGTCGAAAACAAATAAAAAGAAGTTCGTTATATCTCAGGGACTATGAGTCAGATATACATGAAACTGGTACGGTAGGTTCATGGTATGTCCTAGTTATGTGTGAGAAAGAACCGTTGCTATGGACCCCTCCGTTGCCTAGCAACAGCCGAAAAACCTCTAAATGTGGGGTATTTTAACGAAAAACAATCTGCAGCATTAACCCTTGAAGCTAGAATCATGAATTTTCTTGTGCTTAATCCTCAGGTCATTCCCATCGAACGGGCCCATCGCGTCAGGTTCTATTGGGTAGTCGACTACCCATGTCCGCTACCGGCTTGTCTGTCTGTCTGTCCCGAGCATAGCTCCGTGGGTTTTGATCCGATCCTGATAAAATTTTGGTGGGAGGTTATATCATGATCGAGTTGTGTTTTCCTGAGAATGGGCGTGGTGCGCCCATTATGGCGGAGCCACGCCCAAAAAACATGTGATTTTAGGGGGTGGCCGATTTCAATTTGCATCTTCTCCTCGGGGGTTTGTCGAATCTGACGGGTTTCGGTATTTGGTTAGCCCAATGGCACCTGCATAGCCCCACGGAGCTCGATTTTTCATTTTCGTGTCAAGGTCAAAGGCACGAACTTAGAAAATTGCGAATTTTGACATAAAAATCATACGACCGCCCAAACTTTGAGAGCTAGGATGACAATAATTTTTTATGCATAATCTTGAGGTCATTCCCCACCTAAAGTCTTGAAACCATTTTGCTCTATCTCGAACACCTTGCCCGTGGCGCCCCCTTCAAGTTTGTTTTTACGCTGATTTCATCAAAGTCTGGATAATCCGAGGATGCGAAATGCCATATAGCCTATATGACGTTATATTGTTCCTGGAATGTTCCAGAGGAAGTTTTGCACCAAAGGTCATACATAATCCTTGACCTTTGACCTTTAAAGTTCACAAAGGTCAAATTTTCAAAGTTGTGGGAATCGAACCGGGTTTTCGACTTCTTCGATGAACTAACTCCAATAAGCTATAGCACGTATCCTGTTTCCTTATTTTAATGTCCACATTGTTTTGTGACCTTTAAAGGTTATGCAAAGGTCAAATTTTGAAAGTTGTTGAACGAAACCGGGTTTTCGACATTTTGCAGCTAATAACCGTCACTCGTACCACATCATGTTGATCATTTTTATAACTTGGTCAAAATTATCACATTGTCTCATCCTTGACTTCTGAAACAATCTAACATCGTCAAATACCGCTCGTTGAATCATCGTCGTCTTCAGACTTGTCTTTGTTTTTAATTCATACCATACTGGAATTTGCTCCTCAATAGTGATGCTTGTTCTTTCACTGGAATACCAATCTAAACTGACTTTGTCCCTACTTTTGGCCTAAAATCAACCTTTATTGCTATCTGGAGCTTTAACTTGAACCTGGTGTCATTTCAGGCATCATCTGCACATCTGGAGGAACATTACAAGGATCTTAAGGAGAAGCCATTCTTCTCGGGCCTTTGTACCTACATGGCTTCTGGACCGGTGGTTGCCATGGTAATGCATATGGTTATTAATTTTGACAGAGACGTATTGTTTGAACACATTTATCACACCAACAGCATACTGTGGTTCATTACATGACGGGGTACATTACTTCATCACTGGGGTTGGTCGAACAATCCAATTGGTTGTCATGCTCAGTTAAAAATCCTTCAACGTTTCATGAAATGATTTTAGCTCACGTGGAACGTAGTTCCAAGAAGCTAATGGAATGGCGTGTCATCCGTCTGTCTACAAATACTTGCAACAACTTCTCTGAAACTACACATACAATTTCAATGAAACTTTACCACAACCTTCATCACTGTGTATGTGCCAAAGTTTGGTCATGGCATTGAAAAAATTGGGGTCTAAGGGGATCAAAAGAGGGAGTTTATGGGGGGGGTTGTTCCCCCCCCCCCCCAAAGAGGTATTTGCTTTCTTCTCAGAAACTCCACTTGCAATTCTGATGAAACTTGACTACAATCTGCATCACCCATGATGTTCATGACATTAAAAAAAATCTAGGTCTAAGGGTATGTAAGGGGGTGCCCCCAAAATATGTGTTTGCAACTTCTCTGAAACTCCACACAATTTCGATGAAACTTGATCACAAATCACAATCTTCATAACCCATGATGTACCAAAGTTTGTTCACAACATTAATACAATTAGGGTCTAAGGAGGTATATGGGGGTGGGGACTGAGGGGGGGTTGGCACCCCAAAATGTGTATTTGCTTCTTTCTCCGAAACGACATTCGCAATTTCGATGAAACTTGACCGCAACCTTCATCACCCGTGAGTGATGCACCAAAGTTTGTTCACATTATTAAAAAAATTGATGTCGAAGGGGATTTACGTGGGGGGCTGTCCCCCAAAATAGGTATTATGCTACACCATTGGTTTATTGGTTCATTTTGCTCATTCCCTCCCACATTGACTTCCTTTTCAGTATTATTATTCGAATAGTTGAGCGCCCAGGAGTATTGCCCCTATTTTAAAATTTCATTCTACTAGTGAATGAATCCATCTTATCCACCCCCTGCATTCTATCCTCCCCTTCATCCTCAGTGTTCCATCTCCATCAAGTTGTTCCCTTGGTCCTGCTGTTGGTTCTTTCACCCCCCCCTCACTCTATTGTTCCTTGTGTTGTGTGTCCTGATATGTTCTGTGTTCTAGCTCTTCCAAGAGCCTTGACTATGTATTCAAAAATAAAAATTTAAAAAATCGAAGGGCACGCGGTAGAGGGCATACCTCTGCCCCAATTAGGGTCTTCACCCTGAAAAATGGGAAATTTTGAAAAAATAATTCAAAATGTGAATTTTGGGGGTGATCCTGTCCGTATTATAACAAAAAAAACGATGCAAATGAAAGTGATATGTGGGGAAGATTTATTTTATTTCACCTGAACATTCATTGCTGGAGTCTAGTGTTGGCTTAACAGTTAGGGTGGCTGGCTTAAGATCTTAGGGTCTTGGGTTCAAGCCCCTCTCCAACAGTTGAATTAACACCAGGTGGGTTGATTCAGTCCGTCATCCTTCCGAGGTGAGAAAAATGAGTAACGGGGGCACTGCATCAGCGTTGACCAGCGGTCAGAGTTGTGAACGTATAAGTGACGGGAATACATCTGAAAGGAGTTGAAATGCCACAAGGGAATGGTAAGTTGCCGAGGTACTTAACTGAATATCCCTCTTGGAACCCGGCAGGACCGAAGGCAAGAATGTTAAGCGATCCAAAGAGAAATCGACTCCGGACTCTTCAGACGAGCTTCACCAACCCGTGTAAGGCAATGCGAGATGTGCAAGGTGCCACAAAGGCAAAGAGCTCTCTACCCACGAGCCACAAGGTGTCATTGTCAATTGAAGAATCGTTACCAGCGAAACTCCACGATAAGGGTTGCCCTTTTCAGCACATCACCAGGCACAGAAGATCTCTGAAGAGTGGAATGCATCTGATGGACACCAACAAATGGTGGCCGTTCGTGCCCAAAACAAGCAGGCGGATCTTTAATGTGGAAGGAAGAGACGTCCGAGGCATTCGGAATCCGTCGATCCTTTATTCCACCCACGACCAAACAACCCGCTCATCTTTTCCAGTTGTACCCGGTTTCAATCAACCTGAGCCCAAGAATATTTACATAAAACATGACGACGATGCCGCTACAGATCGCAATGGCACGCAAGTTCTCCTTGACCTTTTGTGAGACGATTGAAGAAGAACTCTACCAAAGGATATATAGTAAATCCCGTCTCATTAGTAACTCAAGTAGTCTTCTACAGTGATTATAAATCGCTTACGAGGGATGAATGAACGTCACAGCCTTCCATTCTGAGCGGGGGAAACCCCGCCTTTTCCTTTTCCCTGCTCCTTTTTACAATTCCCTCCATCTTATTATAAACTTAATCTCTATATCTTTTCATTCCAATCACAAATTATTACTACACCATTAATATAGCAAAAAAAACGTGAACAAACACTCTTGATGTTAACGAATATAAATGTCATTCCAATGTGATAACCAGTAGATGAATCTGCCTGCGTGGAAAGGCGGATACGCAACACCAACGTATACACGGTCTCCTGCCTGGTGGATATCTAATCACGTTACACACATGCAAGCTTTTGTACCCAGCTAACTTCTACAAAAACAGCTCGTCATAAAAACGACCTTGGGAGTAATTCACATAATCGTGGTCATGATGCGTTGTTACCCTCGCCGAAGGAGAGCATATTGCGTTTGGGTCCGTTGGTTTGTCCGCACAGAACTTTCGTGTTTTTTTCCCCACAACCGCTTGTCCGATTGAGACAATTTTCACAATGGATGCACGACTCATGTAGAATGCTTTAATCATAATTATGCCATCATGGGTCACGTGGTGTGGCAGCCAAGTTGGAAAAACTTTGGATCTCCATCTCTGAAACCACACCAAGGAAAAAAATAGAAACTTGGCACACGGCAAGTACTCCTCAAGGGGAATGAGTTTTTTTTGATTATGTCGTATGCTTTCATTATGACATCATCATTGCATATGTGAAACGCTACATCTGATCAGTATGAAAATATTTGAGGGTCATCGTGGGGTAATGGTCCACAGAAAAAAATTTGATGTCATCGGTCAAGTGATTTGGTAGCCATATTGTTAAAATAAAAAATAAACAAAACCTTCAGAAATCTCTGAAGTGGCTCAAAAGATTGAGGCGAAACTTTACATTTATGACCACCTATCCATGAGGAACAAAAGTCTGGTGTTGGCAGTGGTTAGGGCAGTGGCTTGGGATCCAAAAGGTCCTGAGTTCAAGCCCCGTTGGGCCACTGAATTAATACACCAGGGGGTTGACTCAGCCTGGCATCCTTCCGAGGTCGGTGAAGTGAGTACCAGTGTACTGGGCCGGTGTATACCCCGGTTAGAATAGGTGTACCAGATCCCTGTGTCGTAAGAAGCGACCAGGGTTGCGTCAGGAAGGGCATCCGGCGTAAAACCTGTGCCAAATCATAACGGATGATCCGCTGTGGCGATCCCTAACGAGAGCAGCCAAAAGAAGAAGAAGAAGATCCATGAGGAACAAAAGGTTCACCCCATGTCATAGGTCACATGGTTTGGCAGCCATATTGATTTACCCTAAAACCTCTAAAAAATCTTCTCGAACGGCTGGACAGATCGAGGGGAAACTTCACACAAATGTTCCCCAAGCCTTGGGTGTACAATGTTAAGGAATAATTGATAGGTCACATGGTTTGGCAGCCATATTGCATTGAAGAAAAATATTAAATGTTTCTCTGGAACTGCTTAATCGATCAACATGAAACTTCACATTTCTGATCTAGTAGTGATGGGAATACATGCTTAAAATTTCAACTTGATCAGATGCTTGGTCTGGCAGACAGAATGATGGAAATTTTTAGGTCATCTCGGTAAAGCCAGACCAAATGTCCGTCCGTACGTCAACAATTTTTCTTTCCGATCTTGATGAAACTTAGTATGTGCGTAGAGGTCGATGAGTGTTGCACAACGATATAACTTTTGTCCGGGTTCAAGGTCAGGGACAAGGTCACGTAAGTTATAAAAATCGCCATTTTCAAAACCTATCTAGTCTGCCATTCTACAAGATATTCGGCAACTGTTTATTGATTATGATAGTAAAAAATATTATCTTGTATCTAACCGGACAGATTTTTGAATTTCCTTCCCGTTTGATCGTCACGTGATCTGGAAGATGGCCAAAAACGCCGATGCGATTCGCAAAAAAGAAGAAGAAGGAGAAATGAAATATAAATATAAAACATTTTTAGCCTTTATATTATACATTTTCCGCCGAAGGTGCAAAACTTTCAAAACCGAAATGTAAACGTCGGCATTTATTTTCAAAATATAATTTCGTGCCGACGCCAAAATGCCGAGTCGTCTTTAACCAAACTGCGTAGTAGAACTGCGCAGTAGTCCGGTCATGGCGTCTGAGCAGTGGCCAGCGTGGTTCAGATTGACTGTGGTTTCTGGGCGAAGGTGATTGTTAAGAAGTATGTCGGCGGTATAAATTTGAGTGACTGTATTGGTGATTTAATCACGCAACATCTTGACAACGAATATTCTGGCCGAACGATTGCATCAATTCAGTGCATCAGCAGGGATAATTCGCAGGCTCCTCTCGATCGTGCCAATATCTAACATAATCACCGGCGACATAGGGCTGCAGGCTGTGGGGCAGGGCCACGGATCCCGGATGAGGGGATAAGTGATAAATTATGCTACATGCTTCGGGCTTTCTGATTATATATCAATGAGTACATCCATAATTAATGAATCTGGCATACAAAATGTTTTTTCATACCTGACATGTTACTTTGTGCAGTGTCACAAAACTTCTGTGGAATTACAATTAATGAATTTGCTAGTCTAACGATTTTTCAAACCTCAATATCTCTATAAATACTTGACCAATTTTCATTCTGAAAGTTGCATTATAATCAGTGAAGAATAATCTACAGGATTATCATAATCTCCGAGAGCTAAGCCTATTTTTCGTTTTTTTTTCTACAACCGGAAGTAAATGTCCCCAGAGAGTGGACGGACCGGAAAACCAAGTATTGCACTTACTGGTGATTCTGATGTGTTAATCCGGTACTAAATGAACAATACATATTTATTAATTATGTCATTAGTAGTATTATCCTAGTGTATCTCTGTGAACTATTTCATCTAAACGGTTAGTTTGGACTGTTTCGCGGTTACCTGAACTGAACATTGAGAACTTGTGTATTATAGAGATGACCGTCACCCCCACACGGGGGTAATTTGTTTGATATGGGGTTTTTTAATCAGGTTCACGGCTGTGCTTGGATGGGTTTGAGGGTAGGAGCAGCAGCTGAAACTGACGCCTATCCAGGTTCCTCCTGATGACTTCATCTTGCTCGTTTCTTGTTCGAGTTCTTTTTGATTACTCCAATGCAGGACTGTACCTATTTGGTCTTTCATTTGATTTGAATTTATTTTAATCCCATTCGAAATTCAATTGAATAATAATTTTTAAAAACGTCATTGGTAAGGGTCAGGTGTCCGATCAAAGCGGGACGTCTTATACCCGGTCATCACTGCCAGCAGTTATAAAGTGGCAGTTCTAATTGTCTCTAATTACGTAACACACCAGGACACAAACCCCACACAAAAGTTCTGGTGAGGGTCTGCAATCTGATTGCTCTTTTTCTTGTTGCATTAGCATGTCACCCCCAACCAGATGAAATGGGTTAATAAATATTACAATGGGTCTGGTTGACAAAATAAAAACTCAGGCCTTGGGATTGAATTTTCATTTTATTTTAAAATAAGCACCAAAGCAATTTAATAGAATCTGCGTTTAGCCAAATAAAGGTTTCCTTATGTTCAGGTAACAAGGCATTCGACAAATTCTGATGTTACACTTTACCACCTGTACTTTGTTTACCTTTTCACTTGCCACTCGGGGCTACTTATCCCTTTGTAATTTGCATTATAAAATCTGAGTTGGTAAACAAGAATGTTAACACCACCATGGTTCACATTTGTTATTTACAGGTATGGGAGGGCAGTGGTGTAGTGGCAATGGGGAGGATGCTGTTGGGGGAGACGAAGCCTCAGGATTCCCTTCCTGGTACACTCCGGGGAGATTTCTGCATCAACGTCGGCAGGTAAGTGGTGATCGGGAATGGGTGTAAAAATAAAAATGCATATTGTCAAAATGAAACCATTCATTCAACCTACTCGTCTGTGTCCAAGGAACATCGTCCATGGCAGCGACTCTGTGGAAAGTGCGAAGCGCGAGATCGCCCTGTGGTTCAAACGGGAGGAGATCGTCACTTGGAAGTCTTGCACTCATGACTGGCTATATGAGTGACTTGGTACACATGGTTCTCTCTTTGTAGTTGTGAAGTGGTCCAGTTTGCACAAATTGGTGGTTCTTGGGTTGGTCAAATATGCAATTTTAAACTTGAGACTTGGTCTACCTTCTACGTATCTTCTAAATATGGTTCTTTTCATGCACTCGGTGTCAACTCTGTAGAAATGGACATGATATAAAATATTGATACAAGTACTTTGAAAGCAATTTTATTATAACCTCCATCTCCCCAGTCGACAAACACCTGTATTTACCCTTAGATTCCACAGTGCTTTTGCACCAATCAGCTTGGTCCCCTCTACACCATGGTATACATTTTACCTGTACAAATTACAGCGAATGAATGCATTATTCGGGCAGTTCTTCCTGCTGTAGAAGTAGAGAAGCTTCCTCCAGCACAAGATCATTGAACTGCTGCTGACAATCAAGTAACCTGAAAGGAAGAGTACAGTGGGGGATGCAAAACATTAACATAAAGCAGTCTGCTCTTAGAAACCTCAGGATCAAGGTAATACAGAAGATTTTGATTCTTTCATTCAAATAGGATGAAGGTAATCAGTGCAGTGTGAAGCTCGAGTATTGAGCATCCTGTAAGATATCTGCATTGTACATGTACTGAAGTTTGGGGTAATTCTTGTGATCGGCCCAATATTAAGGTACCAAGGTGAAACTAGTCCCATGGGTCAAGTATCAAGAGCATGAAATGTAAAGCTGTTTACTTGACCCAGTTTACATTTGCATCACACCAAGCTGAAACTGTCATGCCATCGAATACAGAAATTCAAATGGGTACAATCAACCAATCCCAATTCGGGATTTCAAACTAACATTTTCATATTAGTATTAACAGAGAAATCTAAATGGTATGTGCAACAAACCTCTGATTCATTGCATCAATTGCACTGTACCAGTCTGTGTGACCAATGTATCCGCACAAGTCAAAGCAGATAAAGTAATTCCGAAAGAGCTTGGAATTACAAGGAAACGATGAAGTATCCAACTCAGAGTAGGAATTACAATGGTTTGAGTATGTGAGGAAGAAGCTGAAAGGATGCCATATAATCCACTCTTCTATTCGTATGCAGCCTATGGCTGCATCCTTTTCTGGGGGCATGGATGTGCTGCTGATGCAATTATTTTCTCCATGATTATCACTGGAGGAATATGCCCCTGTTACCAGTAAACTGGTACTCATTTTGCCAACCTCAGAAGGATGACAGGCTGAGTCAACCCACCTGGTTACTCTACTCCTATAATGAGAATGTCACACTCGGTAGAAAAATAAGGAAGAAATTGTTCATTACTGGAATCCCATAAGGTGATAATGTGAAAATAAATTTGCTCAAACATGCAACGAATCAGAACACAGAACAAAAGGAACACCAGAAAGACAACAGCATCAGTGAGGGACAAAAATACAAGACTGACAACAATGGATGAGGGGTAGGGGAGGACAAGATGGATACAGAAGCAAACTCTCAGGAGAGAAAATTGGGTCAGGGGGATCAATGATCATGGTTTTGGATGGGGGATGAATGATCATGGTTTAGAAAAGATCATGGTTTTGGATGGGGGATGATTTGAGATGGTGGTGAACAGCTGGCTTGAAGACTTGGAGGGAAGAATGAGATTGAAGAGCATGTGGAAGTGGTTCCACAGACAAGAAAAAACAAAAACGAATGAGTGGAGGCGAGCAGTGATCCTGGAACTCCCTTTTAATGAAATGGAAATCAAAGCTGTGCAGGTGGGTTGAGCAAATATACAAATGCGACTACAGATGAGAAATCGGAGGATGGGAAGAACCCTGTACAAATGGAATTCTAACTTACCTGGGTACCTCAGCGACGAGCAAAGAGGTAGTTTGCCGGAGCTGGGAGGCGGCGTCGGTGACTGGTTGCAGGCCAGTCAGACGGGATGAGAGTTCATTCTTTAACAGTTCAGACTCATTCATAACCACATCGAGCTGCTCCCGAAGACGCTCTGTACACATACATCTCTCTTAGCTCATACAGCCAAACCTTTACAATTGATCTCCATGTTGATGCAAACTTAAAAACAAATATTAAACAACAAAAACGTTTCACAAAATATTTATCATGTTTCACTGTGTTGCTGTTAGGAACCCCATCATGTAATTTCATTCATAAGTTTAGAAAAAGCACAACCCACAGTGCCCATCATAGGAGCCCTCCCACCCCGACTCAAATGAAGAGTAAATAAGAAAGAGCATTCTCATGTTTTGTAACATCAAATACCTTTTCAAACTCTTATGCCTCAGGGGGCTGACAGGATGGCCTTGAGGTACACACACTCACCTCTAGTCAAGAGTTTGAATCCTGATTATAGCTATAAACTGTCATTCCAGTGTTTCACAGACAGGACAGGACGATTCATCAATGTGTCGTCCTTCGGATCGACGTTAAATGGGCGTCCCATCTGCCAACATTAGTTGGTGGACATTAAAGATCCCATGATATCCTTTGCGAAGAGTCGCAAGCTATCACCGGCACCATTACAAGTTCCTGCCCTGACCAGCAGAGGGCATTTCATCAGAAACACACCCTCAGCCTCAGCCAATGATGCTACCTCGCAGCATCGTGCTGCATACAAACGAAGAAGATTCAAATTCCATATCATCTGTTTGTCCATTGTCTAATAGTGCCCTTCAAAATTGTGTCGAAGTACAATGATGTCGACCAATATCTATACTCTATGATTGATATATAAACAAGCTCCATTCAGCTTGATATTACCGTTAAAATAAATTAACACACACCTCATTGGTACAATCAAACGCAGGGCCGTCCAACCACACCTTTGGAAACACAGAGCCATTTTTTGATATTTCTTTTTTAACTGAGCTCGCCCTTCACAAGGTTAAAGGCCCCTCCAGGGAAAGGCTACATACACAAGGTGAGTTTTAGAGATGGAATGGAATATACAGTACAAGGGTGTGAAGAAGCTGAAAAAGGCATCGAACGTCAAGGTACGGTCAGGGGGTCAACGGAGGAGAGACATCCAGGGCACCTTTCATCATAATATATGTGTAAGAGACTTCAAGTAGATACAGAACGCCGGCTGGAAAGAGGTTCCAACGACGATGCCGAATCATGCCCCAGCAGATTGATAGCATGTTATTGGATGCTGTCAAGGAGAAAGATGAAAAATAGGTCCAACAACCCAGACCGAGGAACAATATTCCAGAACAGGCCATATGGAGGCTTTATATAGATTAACAATGTGGGAAAACAAATGGATCACATTCAGGACATACAAACAAGACCCTGAATTTTCATTTACAGTGTAGACCAGTGGTTTTCAAACTTTTTTTAGTGGTGACCCAATTTCAGAACCTCTCTACATCGCGCGACCCAAAATATTCAAAACCCAATTCATATATATATTAAGATAAGATTTCATATGACACAAGAACATTTACTGTTTACTTTATTCACCATCGTCATGTTCTTCATAGACGAGTAAACGGAGAATAGCCGACAGTATCCAAATACGTAGTACAGTTGAATGTTTCAGAAGTTTAGTCCGAATGACATTTAGATATATCAGTGAGAAGGATGAGCCTGTTTTTCAGAAACCAACTTCTCTATTCGTGGAGAAGTAGATGACAATGCCAGGATCATATCATGCTCCATTTCTAGGCGATTTCTGCACTTTGTTTTAATCACCACCATGGTGGAGAACGACTGTCACAAAAGTATGATGAAGGATATGGCATGAGAACCTTAATGGCGTGCCGTGACAGGGTCGGGTACGACGGCAGCATTTTGCACCAGAATGTCGACAACGAATTCGCCGTGCAAGACCTGCACTCCTGAATCCTGCTGGACTGTACAAGCTCTTCCTGTGCTGTATCATCTTCATCAGCAATCGAGTCCATGGAGCCGTGAAAGGGTCCAAACCACAGAAAAGGACTGCACATCCAGCTCAGGGAAATAGTGCTCAACTGTTCAATGAGCGACGGAAGGTGACGTGCTATCTCCCCAGAAGACTCTCGAGCTCAGTATCATCGTACTGCAGGTCGTTAGATGCTCCACCAGACGGGGAAAAGGCTGAAGCGCTTAACAGCTGCTTTTGCTGCCAGTAATTTTAGAAGTCGCCAGAAATCGCTCATTTTGTCGTAAAAATCATGAGGTTGGCGTCTTTGCCTTGGAGGGAGCGGTTGAGGACATTGAGACGTTCAAAGATGTCAACGAGATAGCACAGTTCTTGACAGCCAAGAGTCCGACTCAAGCAACGCTACCCATGCCGTTTTCCTTTGTGTGCGTAGGAACTCCTTCAGTTCATCTTTGAGCTCGTAAACGCGCAGAAGGTTTCCTCGAGATAACCATCTGACTTGAGTGTAGAATAGTAAATTCTTATGGTCAGCGTCCATCTCCTGCAGAATAGCCTGAATAACTATGTTGAGGGCGCCGATTTATGCGATTCACCATTTTTATGACTTCTGAGAGCACGCTCTGCAAGGTTTCCGGCAAAGTACGAGAGGCAGCGCTTCTCGGTAATCATGCAGTGTACCATGGAGCTGAGAGCCACCTCAAGCAATTTAGCCTTGAATCCAGAACGCACTCCTAACATTGCTGGCGCCGGTCTGTTGTAGAACCGAGCAACTTTCCGAAGCCAGATCATGTTACGATAAAACTGCTCTACTTCTCAAAAATGCCTCGCCTTTGTTGCCTCCAATGGTTTGATGAGCAGAGCTCATCGACAAAGTTATCAGCCTTGATGAAGCGGACCCAGACATGAGTTGCGCTACGATGCGATATCAGTACTCATCCAACTGTATGGCGTACCACGGCGATTCCTTGATCTTCTGTACGACCTGAGCCGTTACGTCCAGATCATATCTTCAATTCTGCGTTGGATGGTGTTGTCAGAGAGGGGTATAACTGCCAGTTTCTTCGCCGCTTCCTCCCCAAACCATCAGAGATACCATGTCCTTGCACCATCAGCACGAGTTCTTCCGCAATGGAGTGAGGCTTTTTAGTCTTGGCAACATGGAGTGACACTCGATACGAGGCCTCTAATGGCTGATTATAATTGGTCTGATGGCATGTACCCTCTCTGTCAAGACGCGTATTCTTGAGTGCAAGAAGTTTCGCTCTCAAAGAAGCGCGCTCTCCTTATCTGATAAGGCACATGTTTTGTAGTCAAATGCCTCTGCAACTTATTTTGTTTCATTAGACTCCGTAGAAAGCACTTCGAAACAAAATCAACAGTGAGGCCTCTGTGCTCCATTTATCCACCACGTAGTAAAATCCAAGGTCCAGAAATTATCCTGGTAAGAATGTTCTCGAGATTTGACTGGTGGCCGGTGCTGCCATCACAAATAAGGTCTCGAGTCGTACGTGGAGACGTTGAATAGACGTTAATGATAGAGTCAGAGTCTGAGTCTGAGAGGGCGTGGGATCAAACCACTAATTCCCGGCCAAAATGAACCGCCCTTCAGCGAGCCCCGCATCGGCTGATCCATTCCAAGCTCATGTTGCGCCGGTTCCCATACTTTGAACGAAACCGTTTATATGCATCCCGTAAAAGCGAACAACAATCGAAATAGACATTTTTTTTCGCTGCAAGCGGACGCCTCACGCCCCCAAAATTTTGCTCGGCGACCCCACTTGGGGTTGCGCCCCCGGGTTTGAAAAACCAAGGTGTAGACAAACCACAATGTCAATCAAACTTCGAGACAGTCCCTTTAACTCCCAAATCTCTTCCACTCTCAGTAAAAAGGTAACAAAGAAAGCAAGTCTTAACCCTTTGAGGACCACAAGTATCTTGAAAATAATTTTCAGATTAAAGTCCAATTTTATTACCGTATTTTCCAGTGTATCAACTGCACTCCTGTTTTTCAGTCTCAAAAGAAATGAATATATTAATCATTATATTTTCTCATCTAGATCTAAATACATTTGTACATTAACTTTGTACAGAACAAAGTGACGGAGGTATCAACATGCTTACTCCCATGTCAACTTAATTTAGTCTAACATTCTTATTTTCAAAAAGTTGGAAAGAGAGGAGAGGATACCAAGAAGTTTTTATTTTTCTTTCTTATTTTTTAACATCATAAACAGGGTTTTTTTGTTTTGTTTGTTTTGTTACTAGAAAAAGGAAGAAAAGGGATTCTTACCCATATCATACATATTTCTTGTGGATCTGTGGCCCTGAAAAGGGCCATTTGGGTTTGATGAAGCTTTACAACTAAACCCGAGAAAATCCTCGTCAATGCTTTCCTTGTCGAAGACGGCACGTAAGTCCTTGTTCGAATCAGGGTAGAGCAAGTCCCCATCGCTGTCACCGTCATTTGCAGCCTCCTCCAAAATGATGTCATCCTCTGCCGTCCATATTGTTGAAGATACAGCATTTCAGAAATGCTCGCTTGATGATGTCCGACGGTATCTCCTCCCATAACTTGATGATCCAGAAGGTCGACCTTTCTCATCCTCCCACTCTTGGTGGAGGTCTTCTCCCCACTCATCCAGTCGGACCAGCAGCGACGTAACCCGTCCTTGAACGGCTTGTTGATGGACACATCAAGGGGCTGCAGGAGTGATATCGTCCCACCTGGGATGATGACGAGATCGGTGTTGGTCCGACGGAGCAGCGCTTTGGTGTCATCAGTCTTGTGACAAATGAACGCGTCCAGGCCGGGCATGCTCCATTGTTGGGAGAGACCACCATCTGGCCTACTACCCCAGTCAGTGCACACCCAGTCCTGGACCAGTCCCTCCCTCATCGATGTACCCCTTCGGCTGCGCACGAACAATAATGCGGGGCCCCCTTCCCCCGCAAGCCCCCATAAATCCTGATTTTTTTTCTGCTGTGAACAAACTTTGGTACATCATGGGTGATGAAGGTCAGGGTGAAGATTCATTGAAATTGTGTGTGGTTTCGGAGAGCAAATACCTATTTTGGTGGTTAACCCCCCCCCCCCCCCCCCCCCCCCACCCCCTAAATCCCCTTAATGAGCACAGATGTTGATGCGGTCAATAAAACTTCGCTGGATGTCAGATATGAAGCTTGTGGCCAAGTTTCATCAAAATCATATGTTTGGCTCAAGCAATACGGACTGACTCACTCACTCACCTTCAGACACTGCTCGATTGCAAAATGCTTGATCGCGGTCAGACTAAAATCCAGGTGAGCTTCAAATGATGGAAACTACGAAAGGCTCTTACCCATTGTTGGCTACAATGTTTACCAATGTACAAACAAATTAATCTAAATTTGCAGGGAAAATATTGTAAATACACCAATTTAAAGTTGAGGGACATAGTGTCCCTTGGTCATTGGAGGGTTAAACGAATCTCTTTACATACCTATTACGGAAAATCTTTGAGCCACCCTCCCATTATCCTATATACAGTACCATCTTAATTCAAACCTTTCCTTTTTCCCGTTTTTCACCCTCACATTCCCATTTCAATCTTACATCCTCACTCCCAACCCCATACTTGCTTTCATAATAAGTAGACCATTCCCAAGGTTCTCCACGACAGCAATTCCTCACCAGTATAGCAAGGTTCCTCAGAACCGTGGAGGTTACGAGTGGGTAAGGAGCGACTTGCAGTCTCCAAAGCGTGTCCACACTCGGTAAATGTAGCGATAAACCCGTCCTCAAAACTCTTCAATTGTTCCGTCAAAAAGGCTTTCTGGAATGAAAATAAAACGAGTTTCATGCACGTCAAAAAAGAAAAAAATCTATTTATGCACAAACTGCCATTCATTCCGCATTTCAGGTCTGGTGTTCTCATGGTGAGGACACATCACCAGCAGAGCAGTGTCTTCACCTGAAGTTGTGGGTTCAAATGCAGCTGAGGCACCAATAATGAAGGTTTAATTTCCAAACCGGACACAAGATACTCGAAGGAAAACTACCATTATCAATAAAAATACATTTTCTTCACAATGACATTTGGAGGGATCCCCACCACCCTGTTGCACATATTGTCTAACCATGATACACACATGGTGGTCGACTCGAGAATGTTTCCATTCCGTGTTTGCTTCCAAATCTTGTGTCCCCAACCCCTCGCTCTCAGTATCCATCCTTCCCCGTCGTACCCAACTGCTCCTGGACTCTGTGCCTTTTGCAGCTGAGAAGGTGGAGAAGGTTCAACTCTCGACTCTGCAACTGGAATGGACAGAATCAGCTCACGTGTCATAAAAACCTGTTCTCCTGCTCTTACACATGCTCTCTCTGCCGCCATTTTCACCCAGTCATTTGCACGAGATTATCTTCAGTCTCCTTGGAAATAATCTAAAATCACTGCAAAAATTGCATTAAAAAGGTGCAAAAACTGATCCCCTTGACTTCAGATCTATCAGCTTCCTTCCAATCAGTAAGGTTGTATAAACCTTCAACGCAGTTGATATGAAATCCTTCCTTTTATCCAACAACCTCATCTCGGATAACCAATTTGGATTCAGACCAGGTCACCCCACCTTAGACATGCTGCTCCAAGACACACTTAACAATGCATGGAGGCCCTCAATGTCAGACTTGAGATCAGGGCCGTCTCTCTCGACATATCTCGTGCTTTTGAAACGGGCATCCTGCCTTGCTCTCCAAACTCTGCTTATGGCATACAAGACTAACTCCACACATCCCTTACTTATTTCCTCCACTCTCATAGCCAAAGTGTGGCACTCGATGGAATCCTTTCATCTCCTCTCTCTGTCAAGGCTGGCATGCCCCAAGGCAGTGGTCTGAGCCCAGTCCTATTCCTGATCTTCATTAATGATCTGTCCGACTCTACAAAATCCTCTATCTATTTGCTGAGATGGTTCCACCCTCTGCCGTGACATCCCTCATCCTGCAGACAGGTAGCAGCCTCTTCCCTCTCTTCAGGCCTTGACAAAAATCACAAACTGGTCAAACACTTGAAACATGTCTTTCAATCCTCTGCTCCTTCCGTGCTTCGTCCCCCCTCCCCCCCAGGTTTTTGCAGGGCACGCACGGTCCACCAGCTCCAAGACACACCTAACTCCAAGACACACCTCCTGGTGAAACGACCTAAATCCAAAATCATTGCTCACCTCCACTCATTTATTCCTCTTTTTTGCCAACTGTGGAACCACCTTCCATACTCTCTTCAATCTCATTCTTCCCTCTAGGTCTTCAAGACAGCTGTTCACCCCCATCTCAAGTCATCCCCCATCCAAAATCATGATGTTTTCCATACCCGTTAAACCACCCCTCCCAAAATTTTGTTGATTTATCCATCTTGTCCACCCTTTACTTTCTCCCTTACCCCTCGTCGTTACCTGCATCCCTTGTTTGTCCATCTCCATCTACTGTCTCCCTCCGCCTTGCTGTTGGCATTTCCCCTTTCTTCTGCCGTTCTCTTTGTTGTGTTGTGTCCTGATTTTGTGAGTCATAGCTCTTCCATGAGCCTAGAACATTTATTTTAAAATAAAAAAGTGCAACCTCGGCAGTCAGAGCGGCATACTGATGTTGGTCCTGTTTTATTCGCTGCAACAATAACTCGAGTCGATGCTTCTCCATCAAGGCTTCCTGCTTTTGTTGCCAGACGGCCACCAACGCAGAACGCATTTCGTGATTCATTCGCCGGGACAAGTCCTGCATCTGCAAATAAAAAGCGTAATGTACATCGACGTTTAGGCCAAAACTACTGTGTGTGGCTTAAAGTGAAAGGTCACCCACTGAGGATCAACCATGGGAGGTCAAGGGGCCTTGGTGGAGAAAAACATCAATGTTCGAAGTTTGCTTCGAGTTTAGCAAGTAAAGGCTGAACTGCCATGGCAGTGCCGGGCTGGTCTGCATCACACCTGCATCTCGGCGTAGTGAGACATCAGATAATCCGTGTGCAGGAGCTTCAGATCCTCTTCTGTGACAGGAACAGCAGAGGTCTTCACCTCACCAGAGAAACACAAACACGTGTCGATGATCATCACGATGGAGCACAAACTTTATAGTAAAACACATGCTTGACATTTGACGTGTAATGAGCAGAATTGTAATCAAACTGCACACAGTCCACTTTATATTAGGTAAACAATAAAAAGTGCAACATCTGTTTGGTTATCCCATTTGATTCCCATCTGAGCCCACACGTTCATTCCAACATCCTTGTTCTTCAGATGATGGATCTGCACGCTCAATCCTATTCAATAATCAAACAACTCTGTATCCCCAAAGCTGAGGCTCTTGCAAATCCTCTCTCAGATGGGTTAGTACAACCTCACACTGGCACCTTTTACATGGTCACAAGGTCAAAGCACAACCTCATGCTGGCACTATTGCCATTTCCTTTGGACTTGTGATCTCGTTTATGATACTGCTGGCCCCTTGTACACAATGGGATGGAAAGGACCATTCAATGGGGGCCTGTTGGACAACAAAGTCCAAATATTTTAAAAATAGATTTTATGGTTGAAACGAGATTCCAACGAATTTCAGAATTAAATGCTTCCGTTTTGTGTGCTTTTTCGAATGGTCGTCCTATTGGTGTTGGACGCGAGGAAAGGCCGGAGACTGAAAAAGGCCAGTCAGTAGTACACCGCACTAAAGTGTGACCTTTACATTCATGTACAGCAAATCCAATATTCCACATGAACAATGGATTGGTGGATGTAAATAACTTGGTTAAATCGCCTCGCCAGAGGAGAGGGTATTGCATTTGGTTCCGTTTCTTTGTCTGTTTGTCTTTTTGTTTATCCACACAGAACATGAGTGTTTTTCTCTGTAACCAGTTGTCGGATCGAACCAAATTTTTCACCGTCGGAACGACTACTCATGTAGAATGTTTTAATGATAATTATGATGTCATAGGTCGCGTGGTGTGGCAGCCATGTTAGAAAAAACGAAAAACTTTGGACCTCTATCTCTGAAACCGCACCAAGGAAATAATTGATACTTGGCACACAGCAAGTACTCCTCATGGGGAATAAGTGGTATTTTTTTTTTTTTATGGTCATAGGTGCCTTCGTTATGACATCATAATTGCATTCATAATTCATCCTACATCCAATCATTATGAAAAATTTTGAGGGTCATCTCAGGATAAATTGGTACACAGAAAAAATTGATGATCAGTCACGTGGTTCGGCAGCCATATTTTTTTAAACCTTCAAAGATGTCTGAAATGGCTGAACAGATTGAGATGAAACTTCACACATCTGAGCACCTATCTATGAGGAACAAAACGTTCATACATATATCATAGGTCACATGGTTTGGCAGCCATATTGGAGTGACCCAAAACTAAAAAAAAAAAAATAATCTCCAGAATGGCTGGACAGATTGAGGGGAAACGTCACACGTGTTCCCCAAGCCATGGGTGTACAAGTTTGTTAAGGAATAATTGATGTCACATGGGTTGGCAGCCATATTGGATTGAATCAAAATAATAAATGTTTTCTCTGGAACCACTCAATCAATCGAAGTGAAACTTCACAATTATGTTCTCGTCGTGATGGGGAATACATGTTTTAAATTAAACCTAATCAGACGCATGCTCTGGCAGGCAGAATTGTTTTGTTTTTTTGATCTGGGTTCTTTTTTAAAAAAAATTGTTTTTTGACTAAGGCTCACTTGGCTGTGCCTAGATGGCTTTGAGGGTAGAGGAGTAGCAGCTGAAATGTGAATCCTATCCAGGTTCCTCCTGAGGACTTCATCTTTGCTTTTTCCTTATTTGGGTTCCTTCTGATGACTCCAATGCATGACTGCACCTATTTGGTCTTCCATTTGATTTGAATTTATTGTAATCCCATTCTGAATTCAATTGAATAATAATGTCATGGGT
Source organism: Eptatretus atami (assembly GCA_035128595.1). Taxonomy (NCBI): domain Eukaryota; kingdom Metazoa; phylum Chordata; class Myxini; order Myxiniformes; family Myxinidae; genus Eptatretus; species Eptatretus atami. The sequence continues at coordinate 61,323,272 of CM068966.1, forward strand.
CAGGGTCAGGTGTCCAATCAAAGCGGGACGTTGTACCCGGTCATCACTGCCAGCAGTTATAAAGTGGCAGTTCTAATTACGTCTTATTCTGTAACACACCAGTACACAAACACCACACAAAACTTCACAAACACCACATAAAATACACCACAGAAAGCAACACAAACACCACACAAAACAAGTCCTGGTGAGGGTCTGCAATCTCTGATTGCTCTTTTTCTTGTTATTA
>CM068966.1:61335233-61365393 GCA_035128595.1 Eptatretus atami
AGAGCGAGCGACCACGACCTCCAGACTTCGACCGCAGACAGAGACTCAGGAGAGAGACTCTCTCACCACCTCGCCAACCGCCAACTCAGACCTCAACCGCGCTCTTTTATAACCACGGCGCCTCGCCCCCCCCCCTTCTCGGCGCGCGAGGGAAAATTCCAGGGGAGTTCGGCTCAGCTCTTTTGGTATAATAACTGCCTCCCCGCGTCTCTTCCGCACGTGTTTTTTGTTGGAGGGGGAGGGGTGAGGCCGTCGACCGTTCTCTCCCGACAAATGTCAGGCTTCTCGCAATCCTGCTGAGGTGGCAGCGTGGTGGTGGTGTGGTTGGCGTGGCTGGCGTTTTGTGGTGGTCGTGAGGGTGGTGTGGTTTGGCGGTGGTTAAGGTGGTTGTTCTGAAGCGGTTGTTAAGAGCGATGTTGGTGGTGGAGGTGGTTGTTGAGAGCGATGTTGTTGGTGGAGGTGGTTGTTGTGAAGCGGTTGCTCCAAAATAACGATAGTAAAAGAAAAACGGCTAACTCAAAGATCACAGCCCTGATCACACGAATAATTCCCATTAGACAATGGTGGGAAAATCTATCTGAACACAGACTTATCGGCATAACTGATCTAAGGACCTATATGGTGCTCTGCGAATTACCACAGCCGTAACAATATATATACATACATCAACATGTGTGGAGCTGTTAGCTCAAAAACTGTGATCGGCCGAAATTGAACACCGCGATCACGAAATCGGAACACAATAGGTTGCCCACGATTGTTAGAAACCCATGATATAAGAACCCGCGATATTGGAGGGTTTACTGTACTGTCATTGCAAGCAGCATTTGTTGGCACCATACATTGTATCGTGTAGAGGGAATCTTGCAAAATAAAACTGTTCTGCATATTTGTGGATGTTGTAACAAAAGGTAGTATCTTCATTAAACAAACACCGGGACAGTGTTTTGATCCACTGAGATCCACAAAGACACAAAGATCGAGACTCAAGAGCAACGGAACCTCAACTTTACCTGGAACATGATAAGCATGTTCAGAAACAATTCCACTTCAGAGAAGATTCGTATTCTTATTCTATCATATGCAGTACATGACTGTGGTTAACATCATTTGCTGGGGCTGCGGATGGGGGGAGGGACATTGTGTTGCTGCTGATGCAGTGCCCCCTGTAGGTTAGAGCAAAAAATTGGGATTCGTTCATGGTGCCAGCGAGAGCTCGCATCCTCTGCGAAGCACATGGTGGATCTTTAACGTCAACCAACAAATGCTGGCAGACGGCAAACACTTTGATGAATCACCCTGCCTGTGAAAACACCAAGATGGCAGTTTAGCGCAGGGTCAGGATGTGAACCCAGGCTAGAAAACTCAGAGGGGAGTGTGCATACCTCTATAGTCTGGACTATGGCCTAACCCCCTTGGAAAAGGTTACATCCCACCATCCAGCTTACAGGGGAATTCACGCATTGCGTTCACCAAGCCCATCCTCGGTGTACTGCAGTTGGAGCAGAGGGTGGTGGGCTCTTGACAGAGGAGTCCGAAGTGAAGGTCCGCTGGCCAGTTACTTTGAGCAGTTGTACCAGGCTGATCCACCAGCTGTCGAGTTGGATGTCAGGGGTGTTACAATCCTGTTGCTGACCCTCCAATCAACTGTGGTCCACCTTCACTTGTGGAAACAGCTGCGGTGAACCGGTTGAAATGGGGTAAAGCTCCAGGGATCTGTGGCATCCATGCTGAACTTCGAGGCGTGTGGAAATGCTGCACTCGTGTCATTACATGCAGTTCTGTGCTCTGCCTGGAACACAGGCATCATCCCAACTGACTGGAGAGGGGCCTTGTGTCCCTCTCTGGAAAGGGAAGGGTGATCGCCAAGACTGCAACAACTACCGAGGGTGACGCTGCTCTCAGTGCCGGGCAAGGTTTTGCTCGGATAATTCTTGATAGGGTTCGCCACCATCTGCTTGAGCACCAGCGTCCAGAGCAGTCAGGCTTTACACCAAAGAGGTCAACGATTGACCGTATCCTTGCTCTTCGGGTCCTGACAGAACGCAGACGAGAGTTTGGGCAGGGGCTGCTTGCAGCCTATGTTGATCTCTGTAAAGCGTTCGATTCAGTGAATCGGGATGTCTCTGGAGGATTCTTGGTCTTCGTGGGGTGCCACGAAAACTGATCAATCTGATGTCTGAACTCTACTCTGGTACTGAGAGTGCTGTGAGATGTGGTGGTACCATCTCTGACTTATTTCCAGTTGTTACTGGAGTTCCTCAGGGGTATGTACTGGCCCCACACTTTTCAGCACTTGTATTGACTGGATTCTAGGGAGGATGTCGAGAGATCAAGCTGCGGTGCATCGTTTGGGAATGTCAAGATCTCTGACCTTGATTTGATGGTGCAGTCGCAGAGACTTTAGATATCCTTTTGGGGCCCTCGAGGTGCTGAATGAGGAGTTGGAGCCGGTGGATTACGGGTTTCCTGGGTCAAAACTAAATCCAGGCTTTCAATGACATCTTGGATGCTGCTGTCTGTCCTGTCTGTGCCTGTTTGTGGTGAGGATGTTGAGGTCTGGGAGAGATTCACTTACCTTGGCGTGATATTCATGTTCTGCTGGCTGTGAGTCAGAGGTCAATAGACATCTGGGTCGGGACTGGGGAGTCATGGATTCACTGGATAATGGGGTGTGGCGCTGCCGGTACCTGTGCGGGAGGACGAAAGTCCGAGTCTTCAGGTCCTTGGTGCTTCCAGTCGTGCTCTATGATGCGAGACTTGGACTCTAACCAAGATCTGAGACGGAGACTTAATTCCTTTGGTACCAGGTCTCTTCGGAGAATCCTTGGCTATCGCTGGTCGACTTTGTGTCCAATGAGCGGTTGCTGAGAGAGACTCAAATGAGATTGGTTATCTGCATAGTCCGTGAGAGTCAGCTGCGGCTGGATGGACCAGTGGCTTGTTTTCCTGACGCTGATCCTGCTCACCAGATTCTCTCAGCGAGGGAGTCTCGTGAGTGGAGGAGACCAATGGGCTGACCACATGCCTCGTGGTTGCAGCAGGTTGATCGGCATCCAAGGAGATGGGGATGGGCCAGGCATCTGCCTGGGGGATGGCCAGACGGAGGCCCCTGCAGTACTGGCGGAAAGTGACGCAGGACACGCTGCTCTGGCGTATGCTCCCATACCTGACCTTGACCCTGAAAACAAAGTTTAAAGCATTGCGTCTTGAAACGAGGACGAATCGGCAACAATGACCAATTCAAACAAAAAGGGGCCGAATCACTAACCCCAATCGAAAACACTGAACACAATGAAATTAATTAGTTCTGGAAAGTCAAATTCTGAACTATAAATGTGGTTCAAGCATGGCAAAGCTAGAAAGGATACCGTTCATATTTGACAAATACAGTAACTTTAACATAAACACCGTAAAGTTTTAATTGCAACAAGTAAACATGACATAAAATGTCATAGCCCCCGTTGTTTCAGTAAATTTGCTGTACGGAGTTAAAGGCCTCGCCCATATTTGTGTACAACCAAAATGGCCGCCAGTTGGTCATTTTGGATCTGACATCGACAAAAAATGAAGTGCTTATGTAAGCCATCACTCATTATCTGTTTGCCAAGTTTGAACAACATCGGTAAATGCATGTCTGAGAAATGGTTGAGGACGTGTTCGATACCGGGTTTTTTACATCTAAAATGGCTGTCAGCCTTTCAGTCGGCCACCTTTGATCAGCTCGCAAAATAAAGTGAGCTGCTCGTGTATGCCATCATGTACGACTGTGCTTGTGGCAAAGTCTCTGACGGCATGGCATGTCTGAGAATGCTTGGTCTTACTTAAATGGCCGCGCAGTCGGCCATCTTGGATCTGTACTTGGGGGGGGGGGGGGAATGACGTGCAAATTGAATGCGTGCATATGCAAACCATCATGTTTGGTCTTTTTGCCAAGTACGAATAAAATCTGTCTACATTTCAGAGATATCGTTGCGGACACACGGACATGAAAATCGAGACCAAATCCATGAACCCCCGTTTCGAACTAAATCCAACGGGAGCTAATAATATCATTTTCATGGGGAACTGTATAATCCAATAGGTAACGTACCGTATTTTTTGGCCTACAAGTCTGCCGAGTACAAGTCAAATTTGCTAACTTCGCCATTTTTCTTTCCTTCATTCATAGATGAGTCTATTTAGAGTACAAGACGAAGCAGTTGTCATTTATAGCAAAACTGTCATTCAGAAGAGAGGTGTCAATTCCTCCCTGACACAATGCACCACCAGCTGCAGTACTTCCTGGGTTATGAATATTAATCAGCTGTTTTGTGCATGTTATTTGAACTACTTTATGGGATAACCTTTCAGATAAACTGGGAATGTAAATAGTTTTTCAACATGTTTGTTATCATGGAGAGGTACAGTCTTCAAAACGAGATACATTTCTCGATGACACCATATTTCCTGTGCACAGCCATATTCCCGATATTTCCCTCAGAGAACTTAACAACTTCAAACTTAAAAGCTGTAATGAGTTGCGTGTCCTTATGAGATGACGTAGCAAGGATGGATACATATAATTAGGATCGAAAGGGATGGATCAAACATAATTGGTGAGTGCGTGCTTGTTATTACCTCCACCACAAAAGGTGGATGGAGGTTATGTTTTCACCTGTTTGTCTGTTTGCCAGTCTGTGAGCAGGATATCTCTAAGTTGTGGACTGATTTGGAGGAAACTCGGTGGAAAGGTTGGGTGTATGCTAAAGACTAATGGTTTAGATTTATGTGAAGATCTAGATCCAGATACTATAATTACCTTCGCCACCGAAGGTGGAGGTGGTTATGTGTTCACCCCTTTGTTTGTTTCTTTGTGTACAGTATATCTCAAAAGGTTGTGGACAGATCCAGATGAAATTTTGTGGACAGGTTCGGTGTGTGGCAAGGACGAATCGATTCAATTTTGGTGAAGATCCGAATCCGGATCTGGATACGAGAATTATGATTCTTCATCATTGAGAGATAGGGCCAAAAACAATATAGTACTGCAAAGCCTGATTCACTACATATCCAAAAGTATGTGGACACCCCTTCTAGTTATGGATTTAGCTATTTCAGCCCCATCCATTGCTGACGGGTGTATAAAATCAAGCACACGGCCATGCAATCTCCATAGACAAACATTGCCAGTAGAATGGGCCGTACTGAAGAGCTCAGTGACTTTCAACGTGGCACCGTCATAGGATGCCTCCTTTCCAACAAGTCAGTTCGTCAAATTTCTGCCCTGCTAGAGCTGCCCCGGTCAACTGTAAGTGCTGTTATTTTGAAGTAGAAACGTCTCAGAGCAACAACAGCTCGGCCATGAAGTGGTAGGCCACACAAGTTCACAGACGGGACCGCCGAGTGCTGAAGCGCGTAGCGCGGAAAAATCATCTGTCATCGGTTGCAACACTCACTATCGAGTTCCAAACTGACTCTGGAAGCAAGGTCAGCACAAGCACTGATTCGGTGACGAGGACTGTTTCACAAAATGGGTTTCCATGGCCGAGCAGCCGCACACAGCCTAAGATCACCTTGCGTATGCCAGCGTCAGCTGGAGTGGTGTAAAGCTCACCGCCATGGGACTCTGGAGCAGTGGAAACACGTTCTCTGGAGTGATGAATCATGCTTCACCATCTGGCAGTCCGACTGACAAATCTGGTTTGGCGATGCCAGGAGAACGCTACCTGCCGGATACATAGTGCCAACTGTAAAGTTTGGTGGAAGAGGAATAATGGTCTGGGGCTGTTTTTCATGGTTTGGCTAGACCCCTTAGTTCCAGTGAAGGGAATCTTAACGCTACAGGATAAAATGACATTCTAGATGATCCTGTGCTTCCACTTTGTAGTTTGCACAATTTGGGGAAGGCCCTTTCCTGTTTCAGCATGACAATGTCCCCATGCACAAATCGAGGTCCATACAGAAATGGTTTGGCGAGATCTGGGTGGAAGAACATGACTGGCCTGCACAGAGCCCTGACCTCAACCCCATCGAACACCTTTGGGATGAGTTGGAATGCCGACTGCGAGCCAGACCTAATCGCCCAACATCAGTGCCCGACCTGACTAGTGCTCTTGTGGCTGAATGGAAGCAAATCCCCACAACAATGTTCCAACATTTAGTGGAAAGCCTTCCCAGAACAGTGGAGGCTGTTATAGCAGCAAATGGGGGACCACCTCCATATTAATGCCTATGATTTTGGAATGAGATGTTGGACGAGCAGGTGTCCACATACTTTTGGCCATGTTGTGTATTTTAAAAATGTATTGGGCCCGATATGTTCTTGTGGATCAGGCATTGAGTGGCGGAGATATGCGCTCTACCGAATGCCCTTCTCATGTTTTTTAAGTGATTCTTCACCATTGGGAGATGGGGCCAAAAACGATAACTTGCACAATATCTCAAAAAGTTACGGACGGATTTGGATGAAACTCGGTGGATGCGTTGGGTAGGTGATAAGTGTAAGCCAATTGGATTTTGGTTCAAGGTCAGGATGCAGAGTGGGTTACAAAACGTAAACTATTCAACCTGGTGGAGGTATGGGCTCTACCAAGTGCCATTCTAGTTATGACTTGTAATACCGACTTCGAAAAATAATTGGAACCCAATAAATTCTTGGCATACACACCCCAGGTACAACCACCTGTTTTCATCTCATTCCATTCAGCAGTTCAGAAATCTATTGAAAACAAAAAACAAACACACACAGACAAACAGGTATACACTTGCATGATTCTCAAATTATCACATGTTAATTTACCTTGTTGAGCAAGAATGTGTTTGGGAGTACTGTCTGGTATCCGGCTTTTGCTGGAAGCACCAAACGGTGTCTGAGATTTCCTCCCAAAAGTAGCAGCAGAAAAGCTACTTTGCAGATGTTCCATTTCTGCAGGATTCCTCGACTGCACATACAATGGCACAAAAGATGAGCAATCATAGAATGGCCGGTAGGAACACGACAACACCCTTTAAAATAAAATAAACTAAAATATACAATTTGGCACAAATTGAGTGAGAGAGACAGACAGACAGACAGAGCGTGAGAGAGAGCGTGAGAACGAGAGAGAGAGAGAGACACACACAGAGAGACTCAACATCATATGATCATATGCTTCCAACTCACGTTATGGTGTACAAGATTATTTTCAAAAGGCACATGACCTTTAACTGTTGAACTGTTCAACCTAAAATTGAATCAGTTCATCTTTGTATTACAGTGCATACGCGTCACGTACGGTTGCAATATCTTGGGTGGTTCATCGGTAATTGCAGTAATCACAGATTTTAAATTAAAGGGCACTTGACTTTAGGCCTTTCATTTTGAACCCAAAATTTCATCACGTCATCTTTGTATTAGTCCATAGTTATGCCAAGTTTGGTCAAAATCCCTTAAGTGGTTTACAAGTTATCATGGTAACTAGAATCTGCTACTTTCAGCTCAAGGTCACATGACCTATGAACCCAAAATCTAATCAGTTCATCTTTGGATCATAATACACCTTAGTACCAAGTTGGTTAAAGAAAAACAAATCCCTTCAATGGTTCACATGTTATCACAGCAAGAAAAATTGATCACGAATGCATGGATGGACAACCCAAAAACATGATGCCTTTGGCAGCGGAGGTATAACCCTCAAAACCCAGGATAAGCATAAATACTCCCACAGCCTCATGGAACTACTCAAATATCCTGAAGGTTTCGAGAAATATGTTGGAAGTATCAGCGTTACAGCTCACCGGTCTTACCTGCCTCTTCACCACCACATCAGCTGCAGCCTTCATGTAACGAGATGAAACCATCTTTCCTACAAGTACATAGTCAACTCATTAACATGGATAAGAAAGATCAAGTGGGGAAATCGATGTTCATCATCACAATACCATCAATAGCATTCCCACTCAGCTCATTGGAGCTCATCAGAGGTTCTACTTTGCCTATCATGTTTACGTTGCAGTATTCCAGCAATCTCTACACAGGAAACAAAAAAAAAAAGCAAATCATCACAGGGAAGGATGCAATCCATTTCAAGAAGTATTCAGATTTATGAAGGTAAAAATGTTAATTTCTCCTTTTTTCCCCAATCACCTTTTCTGACAGACTTTGATCCCTTTTCAGGACCTGCTTGATCAACAGGTTTGCTGTAAACACAATGAACAACATCACAGTTAGGAACGAGTAATCATGACGTGTCAAGTGTAATGAGCAGATCATTTAAACACCGTATGTAGCTGTAATAAGAGTTCCACTTTCTCTCGATTTGACAAGGGGACGCATCGAAAGTGAAAAATCGTTTAATACGGTAGCTTTTCAAACACAATAACATGTATCCAGGTACTCGTTGTTGCACCAAGTACAGTACAGTATACATATTCGTATTCTGGTGCCCGGAGGCAGGTTCAGTGCTGTTGAAACAGCTTCCTGAGCAAGGGTTATATTGGGAGGTTTTCCATTGCCTTCCGAACAGTAGTTCAGGCATGATTTTGTAATTGGTTCACTGTGCCAGTGAAAACTCGCCTACTAGTCGCAAATGACACCGTGGGATCTTTAACGCCCACCAACTAATGCTGGCAGACGGGACACCCAATTGAAGGTTCATCCGAGGGACGGCACACACACATTGATGAATCAACCTGCCTGTGAAACACCGAGACGACAATTTTTAGCTGGGTCGGGATTCAAACCCAGGCGAGACAGCTTAGAGGCGTGTGCGCAATCCTCCAAGCCGCCATGTCAACCCAACTAGGTATACATCAAGGTAAAACTGTGACTAAAGTTAAATTTGCAACATCCCTTCCTGTCAATGCGTTAACTCGTCTTTGCTTGTAAGTAACATGTAAAGGAAATGAAGAGACAGGTGCAAGGATGGGGGGCAAACTCAAGGACATCAAACCTGGTTCCTTCTTTGTTTTCCTTTCTGGGTTTTCTGTCAAAGTCACCATCTGGGGCAAGAGCAGTATTTTCTCGGGCATCTGCAATGGGAAGCGGAAGAGGAAGCAAATAGCCGAGGGAGATTGGTTCAAGAAAACAAATATCTCAATCACCTGACCAGCCATAAACTGTGAAACAGGTGAAAAAAAAATAGTCACGGTAAAGAAAAAAACAGAACATATAATTACTTTCACCGAACACCAGTCAGGGTTGGGCAGATCCATACATTCAAAAATAGATACCACCAACTAGTATAGCTGCCAAGTCAGTAACGATCCATCCCGACATTTTCGACCATCGACGGTTCTTAATTGGGTCGGATGGAGATCTCTGAGACAAGAGTTGAAACATCACACCGGAGCCTTGTTGACAAGGTAGCTATACAAGTTTGTAATCTTCATTGTTGATCAACACTCCACAAAAGATCTGCTGAAAAAGTGCTGACGGATAGCAGATAGGTATGTACACTCCCCTCTGAGCTGTCTCACCGGGTTTGAATCACAACCGCGCTATAAACCGTCGCCTTGGTGTTTCCCATGCAGGCGCCGTTCATCGGATGGACAATAAGCCAGAGGACCGGTCGCCGGACGACAAATATCCCACAAGGGCTTTCATGAAGAGTTGGGGAGATATCGCCAACAGGCTGAACAAATTACAATATTCTTAAGTCCAAAATGACTCCAGTCAAAAATCAAGCCTGGATTGATGGTTCATGAAACACTTGGACCAAAAACTACCCTGGCCTATCCCACAAGAGGGTAGGAATAATCTGAGCAATACAAGGTAGCAGTGGATAATGCTCTGTGGCAAAACAGTTACTCCATTGCTCACCTTCCTCAGATCCATTGGACGAGCCTGTGGTCGAAGTCTGATTTGACACTGCAATCACACAAATAAAACCAACAGATTAATCTAAGAAAATGGCAAAGCATGACATCACAAACCAAATGAAAAGAAATCCTATGATAGAGTGCAAGGATGTAGTTTGGATGTTGATCAGCTCAGAGTAAGTGCAATGCTTGAACGTTTTTAACCTCACCTGGACTTTAGTCCGGTGAGCTTATGTGATCGAGCAGTATCTGTAGGTGTGAATCAGTGAGGAAGTCAGAAAACACGTCAGTCATTATCGCTTGAACCAAACACACAATTTTGAGGAAATTTGGCCACGAGCTTCATATACTGTATGATGCCGAATGAGGGTGTATTGAACCGCAACAAAATCTGCGCTCGTTAAGGTGGTCTTCGGGGATGGGGGGGGGTGGGTTTGACCCCCACAAAATAGGTATTTGCTCTCTTCTCTGAAACGACAGTACTACACACACACAATTTCGTTGAAACTTCACCCCAACCTTCATCACCCATGATGTACCAAAGTTTGTTAACGGCATAAAAAACATCAGCGTCTTGGGGTTTAAGCCCCCCAAAAATAGGTATTTGCTCTCTTCTCCAAACTACACACACAATTTCAATGAAAGTTGACCACAACCTTCATCAGTGATGTACCAAAGTTTGTTCACGGCATTAAAAAACCAGGGTCTAATGGGGTCTGCGGGGGTTTGAGTGATTGTTGTTCCTGATCCAGGTGAGGTTCAATCAATAGGCCTCCACAACTTGATAAAATGTCATGATGATCGGTTTAGAATTGTGACCTGCAGGTAATAAATAAACAAACAAACAAACAAGCAGTCATAGACTGGTACTTACAAAATCGTCAACTTGACCTCTGACCTTGTCTAATAAAAGCTGTCTCTAGAGAAGGTAGCGACGCAAACCAGAAGTTTCTACGATGATTCTGTACCAAACCATCAAAATCGAATGTTTGACCTCACTGTGACCTTGACCTTTGACCGATTTTGACCAAAACTAATCAGCACTAGCCATCACCCTCCTGAATCGCGTGGTGTAATTGGACATTGGTAGCTTCTTCCGTTCTCGAGTTATAACTTTTTTTTGGATGTTTGACCTCACGGTGTCCTTGGACCTTTTGACCAAAAATCTAATCAGCACTAGCCATCACCCTCCTGAATCACGTGGTGTAATTTGACATTGGTAGCTTCTTCCGTTCGAGTTATAACTTTTTTTGGATGTTTTACCTCACGTGTCCTTGACCGTTGACGATTTTGACCAAAATCTAATCAGCACTAGCCATCACCTCCTGAATCACGTGGTGTAATTTGACATTGGTAGCTTCTTCCGTTCTCGAGTATCATGTTTTGAATGTTTGACCTCACTGTGACCTTGACCTTTGACCGATTTTGACCAAAATCTAATCAGCGCTAGCCATGACCCTCCTGAATCACGTGGTGTAATTTGACATTGGTAGCTTCTTCCGTTCTCGAGTTATCGTGCCTACAAACAAACACACAAACAGAGGACGGAAGTCATCAATATACTTACGAAATCTAAAGATTTCGTAAGTAACAACGGAGTAACACTGAGTACTCCCTCCCTTTGGCGCCCGGCGACGATGTCATGCATCGCCTGGATACAGAATTGGGAAGGAGTGGTGTACAATATTTATAACGGCCATCACAGTTGACAACCACAACTCCCACACCTACATGATAAAAAGTATATATTGTTGCGAATTCGCGCCCGTGCGGCGTGCGATCGGCCACGTGACTCGAATCGCGACCGCGCTCGCCCACCGGACGGACAATTCAGTCGTGACCTCCCGGCTAACGCCGGGATCCAGTCACGGGTGGACCTTTCGGCCTCACCACAACCCAGTCCGCATTCTACCCACGCGGAATAGGGTGAATCGCCGAAAGTCGATATACCCAAGTACCCGCACGGGTAACCTACCGAGGGGTTGTACCTCGCCACAGGCCGACTTCGGACACGATCCGCTTAAGCGGCTCGTTCCGGCTAACGGGATAACGCGAGCGTGTTATCGTCGGCCTTGACGGTTCAGATTAATTATCGGGCGGCCCCGCGCCACGACGAACCCTTTACGTGAAACAAGATGGAGACCCAACGAAGGAAGGACGCAGCGAAACGGGGAAGAATTCAACAGACAAGCATTTTTATTTACAACACGACACATAGAGCACACATATAGCAACAAGAATTCACAGCAACAATTATATAAAAGAAATGCACATATAAAAGAAAGAGTTGAAACCGACTACACGACACACGGACCATTATAACAATTCTACTTGACGGACTTGGCGCCGACACACACAGTTCACACAAAACCCCAAAAAAATGGAAGTCGCGACTTCCCTGAGTTGCTGTCTTTGGCGCCCGTCCCCGCGGTCGTGACTCCCCTCGAGCGCGGCCGGCAAGGCCTCTCCGGCGCGCCTCGCGCCCGACCGTACTGGCCTTCCGACGCCACGGACCCAGCACCGACCCGCGGCAGCAGGACCAGCGTGGCAGGGGCAGAGTAGCAGCCAGCGGGGGGGCGAAGCTGATGTCGTGCAGCTCTCCTTTTCCCGGGTCGAGGAGAAGCAACTCCACTTCCCGCAGCCAAAGCGACAACCGACCACGACGATGCAACTGCGACTTCGACGACCAACCGACACAACTCCACTCAACTCGACCGCCACCGACACAACTCCACTGCTTGACCGACACCACTCAACTCCACTGCTTGACCGACACCACTCAACTCCACCCGACAACCTCCCTGCTGCTTCGCCGCGCTATATCGTCCCGCGCCCCGCCCTGTCTCTCCGCCCCCTTTTTTGGCTCCGCCCCCTTGGCTTCGTTCCAATTAAAAATGAAAATGGATTTGAACGACGGTAGCTTCTTCAACGGCGGGGCGGAGAGATGCGGGGAGGGAGGCCTCTGGCAGGCGGAGACGTGCAGGTGCAGCTCAAATAACAAAAGGTAAAAGAAAAACGCTATTCTGAAGAGGTCACAGCCCGAATGGTCACATAAATTCCCTCTATACAACGGGTTTGGAGCTAACTACACATGTACTTCAGAAATACCTCACCTATGGGACCTGGATGGTGTTTGCGAATTTCCACAGCCGTAACAATATCATCATTTTAAACTGACCACGTGTATCGACAATCCACAAGTATAACCTTCCCATTAGTGTTAATAAGCACAAAGGTTTGGTTAGAACACACACATCCACGAATATTCGGCCTTGCACTGGCCCACATCGTCGGGAGTTTTTGCACTGCAGACTGCAACATATCAACTTTTTGGACGACTTGATCAGGAAGTTCTCCAAATTTTTCGTTGCTCAGACACACCTCTTTCTTGCAGGTACGTTTGCAAGTATTTACTTGCTTCTTTAAAAGCTTCTTCAAAAGTTTTTTTCGGCGTTTCATTCTACAATCCTTATCGAACACACGTGAAAAACATCCAGGCCGCCCCGATTGACCGTTACTAGGGGTTCCTGCACATTTGCATCAAGCAATCTGGGGCAGTTACGTCATTTCAAAAGTGCCATATTGGAGTGGGTCAATTGTTCATTTGTGCTGTATCCCTGCTCGTGTAGCAATAAGAGACAATGAGGTTTGTGACCAAGCAGTCGGCAAAGCCTTTAAACCAGGATTACACAACCCAAACTCCTCTGGAGCCATCGGAACTTCTTTCCATAAATCATCATCATCATGTACCATGCCATATGCAGAGTGTTGGTGCTGCCAAATCAGTTAGGAAGCTACAATCCTGGATGGGTCGTCATTCCGACACAGGAAGTCAAGGCAGGAATTTGGAATTTGTTCATGGTGCCGGCGATAGTTCACCTATTCTTCACGAAGGACACCGTGGGATCGTTATCGTCCACCAACTGATGCCTGCATACCGGACACCCAGCTTAATGTCCATCCGAGGGACGGCACACATGTCGATGAATCACCCTGCTTGTAAAACACTCGGATGACAGTTTATTATATGCCTGGGTCGAGATTTGAAACCAGGCCTGGACGAGTGTGCATACCTGGTACCTCCAGACCATCCAGTCAGCTCTTAGTATAATTTGGGAACGGATTTATAAGAAAACGTAAACTCAGTGGTGGAAGTGTACCAAGGGGAGAGACTCTGTTGTGGTGTTCACCCATTCGTTGGATCCCAAGGATGCCCAGGTCAAATTCACCAATTAACCTTCCCACAGAGATCAGGTGATTTTGGGCAGTGTGAGAATAACCAACAGGATGACTCAAGTTCCTATTTGATGGAGATGGGAAGTATCCCAACAGGGAAAGACAACCTGAAGGTCGATGTAAAGAAAAACCACCTGAAGGACGATGTAAAGAAAGAACCTGAAGGACGGTGTAAAGAAAGAACCTGAAGGACGATGTAAATAAAGAACCTGAAGGACGATGTAAAGAAAAACCACCTGAAGGTCGATGTAAGTAAACGAACCGAAGGTCGATGTACCAAGATAAAAACATGAAGGGTTCGATGCATAAGAAAAACTGAAGGGTGATGTAAAAGTAACAAAACCTGTAGGCTCGTATGTAAGTAAAAAACCTGAGGTCGATGTAAAGTAAAAAACCTGAAGGTCGATGTAAAGTAAAAAACCTGAAGGTCCGATGTAAAGTTAAAAAACCTGAAGGTCGAGTGTAAAGTAAAAAATACCTGAAGGTCGATGTAAAGTTAAAAAAACCGGGGGGGGGAGGGGTGAAGTTCGTGTAAAGTAAAAACCGTGAAGCGAGAAGTAACCTGAAGGTCGATGTAAAGTAAAAAACCTGAAGTCGATGTAAAGTAAAAAAACCTGAAGGGTCGATGTAAAGTAATAAAACCTGAAGGTGCAGTGAAAAGTAAAAAAAACCGAGGCTCGATTGTAAAGTAAAAAAACCTGAAGGTCGATGTAAAAACTGAAGGTCGATGAAATAAAAAGCTGAAGGTCGATGTAAGTAAAAAAACCTGAAGGTCGATGTAAAGTAAAAACTGAAGGTCGATGTTAAAGTAAAAAACGAAGCTGAATTGTAAAGTAAAAAACACTGAGTCGATGTACAGAAAAACTGAGGTCGATTAAAGTAAAAAACTCTGAAGGTCGATGTAAAGTAAAACACCTGAAGGTCGAATGCTAAAGAAAAACCTGAGGCGATGTAGTAAAAACTGAAGGTCGATGTAAAGTAAAAACCTGAAGGTCTCGTGTAAGAAAAAAACCTGAAGGTCCGATGTAAAGCAAAAGAACCTGAAGGTCGAGTAAAGAAAAAACCTGAAGGTCTTAAGTACCGAGGTGTGTAAAGTAAAAAAAACCTGAAGTCGAATGAAAGTAAAATAATCATAAGTAAAACTGAAGGTCGAGTAAAGTAAAAAACTGATGCATGTAAAGTAAAAAAACCTGAAGTCGATGTAAAGTATTAAACCTGAGGTCGATGCTAAGTAAAAACCTGAAGCGGTCGATGTAAGTATAAAACCTGAACGGTCGTGAAAGTAAAAAACTGACGGTCAGATGTCAAAGTAAAACCGCCTACAGTCGATGTAAGTAAAAAACCTGAAGTCGATGTAAGTAAAACCTGAAGGTCGATGTAATAAACAGTGATAAAGAAAACCTGAAGCGTCGATAAGTAAAACCTGGTCGATGTAAAGTAAAAAACCTGAAGGTCCGATGTAGTAAAAAACCTGAAAGGTCGATGTAAAGTAAAAAAGCCGTGAAGGTCGATGTAAAGTAAAAAACCTGAAGGTCGATGAAAGTAAAAAACCGAGTGATGAAGTAAAACGAGTCAGATAAAGTAAAAAACCTGAAGGCTCGATGTAAAGTAAAAAACCTGAAGGCCGATGTAAAAGTAAAAACCGAAGGTCGAGTATAAGCTAAAAAACTGAAGGTCGATGTAAGTAAAAAAACCTGAGGTCGATGTAAGTAAAAAACCTGAAGGTCGATAAAGTAAAACTGAAGGCATTAAAAAAACCTGAAGGTCGATGTAAAGTAAAAACCGAAGGTCGATGTAAAGAAAAAACCTGAAGGTCGAAAAAGTAAAAAACTGAAGGCTGTGTAAAGTAAAAACCTGAAGGTCGATGTATAAAGAAAGAACCTGAAGGAACGATGTAAAGTAAAAAACCTGAAGGACGATGTAAGCAACCAGACTCTGCCGGATATTTTATCCCAACTGGACCACAGGTTCTCTCGACTGAAAATCGTGATTAATTTGTGAAAGAAAGGAAAGTGTAAAGAGACCTGTTGTTTTCCACTCCTGACAAAATGTTTTCGGAGAGTGGCGTCGATGAGGACGTAGGAGGAGGAGGAGGAGTAGGACGTACGTAGGAGGAGGAGGAGTCGGAGGACGACGTAAGGAGGAGGAGGGTAGGAGGACGACGTAGGAGAGGAGGAGAGAAAGGAGGGACGACGTAGGAGAGGAGGAGGAGAGTAGGAGACGACGTAGAGGAGAGGAGGAATAGGAGGACGACGTAGGAGGAGAGAGGAGTAGGAGGACGACGTAGGAGGAGGAGTAGGAGGACGACGTAGAGGAGGAGGAAGGATAGGAGGACGACGTAGGAGGAGGAGAGGAGAGTAGGAGGACGACGTAGGAGGAGAGAGGAGTAGGAGGACGACGTAGGAGGAGGAGGAAGGAGTAGGAGGAGACGTAGGAGGAGGAGGGGAGGGGGAGGAGTGGAGGAGGGAGGAGTAGAGACGACGTAGGAGGAGGAGGATGGAGTAGGAGGACGACGTAGGAGGAGGAGAGGAGTAGGAGGACGACGTAGGAGGAGGAGGAAGTAGACGTAGGAGGAGGAGTAGGAGGCAAGTAGAGGAGGAGAAGTAGGAGGAGGACAACGTGGAGGAGGAGTAGGAGGACGACGTAGGAGGAGGAGGAGTAGAGGACGACGTAGGAGGAGAGAGTAGAGGACAACGTAGGAGGAGGAGAAGTAGGAGGAGGAAACAAGCGTAGGAGGAGAGTAGGAGGAGACGTAGGAGGAGGAGGAGTAGGAGACGACGTAGGAGGAGGAGGAGTAGGAGGACGACGTAGGAGGAGGAGGAAGTAGGAGGACGACGTAGGAGGAGAGAGTAGGAGGGACGACGTAGGAGGAGGAGGAGTAGGAGGACGACGTAGGAGGAGAGGAGTAGGGAGACGGACGTAGGAGAGGAGGAGTAGGAGGACGACGTAGGAGGAGGAGGAGTAGGAGGACGACGTAGGAGGAGAGGAGTAGGAGGACGAGTAGGAGGAGGAGGAGGACAGTAGAGGAGACGTAGGAGGAGGAGTAGGAGGACGTAGGAGGAGGAGTAGGAGGACGTAGGAGGAGGAGGAGGAGGACGTAGGAGACGTAGGAGGAGGAGAGGAGTAGGAGGACGTAGGAGGAGGAGGACGTAGGAGGAGACGAGGAGGAGAAGGAGGAGAGGAGGAGAAGGAGGACGAGGAGGAGGAGGAGGAGAAGGGAAAACGAGTTCGTGAAGCCATGTGACAAACAAAATACCGCCAACCTTTACAGCTGCAATTTGCGTGTAAATTAATTAATAAAACGCAAACCGCACCTTCGAACACGAGGTGAAGGTGACCAGTTTACACAAGTTAGTAAAATCAATAATATAATATCGCGGCCCTGTCTACAAATGCCAAAATAATAGATCCGTCCTTTCAACGATTCGATGCATCGTCAAATTTGTTAATCGAGCAAAATATTCAATAACAAACAAAACGCGGTCGATAACCTCACGATGAGGCATGGGTCCGTCACTTCGCACTCACTTTTACTGCATGGGTCCGTCACTTCGCACTCACTTTTACTGCATGACCACCTGGTTGCATTTCCTCATTCAAATCCGCCCGCGTCCAACGTCTTGTTTTTACCGTTTTTCAGATTATATTGCTTTTTTTTTCTTTTTTTTTGTACGGCCGAAATTTTCAGATGAAAATTATAAATAATATCGAAAAATAAACAACAACCAATAGCAACATTAAGTTTTCACCAGCAATGAGAAAATATTATTTAAACCTCCACAATCAGCGCCAAAGCCACTGCCGCTTACTATACCACCATGGCGAACTACATTGCACAAGTAACGAGAGAATGGATTAATTTTAATTAATAAGCACTATTAAATAACATTGGTTTCAAATGAAAACAATAACGGCGGTTTATAAGATTTTTCATGTCTCGTAGAATAAATGTAAACTGTGCGCTGCAGCGGCAAAACAGACCGAGGGCGATTTATGACGTCATCCTATTTAAATGGCGGGTATTTTTTTTTTCAAAACACGTCACGTGGGTGTATGGATAGTCGAATTCCTTTAGATTCCCGGTATTTACGAGGTAGATTGCGATTCGATGTGCCGTAAAATTGCGATTTGATGCAGTACAACGTGATTACGGTATATTATTATATTTATATAAAACTAGTACGTGCCCGAACGTGCAAAAAAAAAAAAAAGCACCGTGTCCTGTCATTGGTTTGGTAAATAAATGGCCATAACTTGGGAAACACTTGGAAACAGCTGAAACGGATGAAAGAGAACGATGTCAAACCTTGAAAAGGCACATACTCAGGTCCCCAGTGTCAATTGTGACGTCATATCAAACGAAGAAGAAGAAGAATTGTGACGTCAATTGTGATGTCATAGCAACGTGTCCTGTCATTGGTTGGTAATAAATGGCCATAACTTGGGAACCACTTGTCCGATTAATATCAAACCTTGAAAAGGCACATCCTCAGGTCCCAGCAATATACCTGGAAGTTTTGCAATTAGATCGGACCAGTGGTTGTCGAGAAACAGCGGTCACAGACAGACAGACACACAGACACACAGACAGACAGACACACAGGGATTGCTGGAATTATAGATAGATAATATCTTTTCTACACGTACACGAAATATAATTAAGTAACTTGGTCCTTTTGGTTCCAAATCCCGTGAAGCCAATTTTGGCTTAAAAGGTTTTGACTGCAGAGGTGTGTTCCATGACAAACCTCCAGACCAGGCGACATGATCAGTTTACGTTTTGTATTCCACTCAAAGGGCGGATCTGGATTCGGACCTCAACTAAAATGTAATCGGCTTGTTCTTGTCACCTCACCAACTCATCCAGAAAGTTTCGTCCCAATCCGTCGATAAGTTTTTCAGATATCATGCTCTGTCGTCCATATCGTTTCAGCCTGATCACTCAATGGTAAAAAATCCGTTTGTAAATTAAATAATTCTCGCATCCAGATGTGTATTCGGATCTTCACCAGAATTGATTCAATTCTTCCAAGTGGCACTCCCAACCTGTCCACCAAGTTTCGTCGGAACCCGTCCATAACCTTTTGAGATATTGTGCTATATGGTGTTTTTGGCCCTGTCCCTATCGATCAATGGAGAAGAATCACTTGAAAAATTCTCGGATCCTGGTCGAGCTCCGGCACTTGTGGGTCGAGACTCCGTATCGACCAAGTCTTGTTCGTTGTCCGCATTAAACTCGATTTCATCTGAGCCTGACTGTATCGCATTTCTCAACAAGTATTGACAGAAGGCATGGGTCTCCAGGGTCTTTTGGGTCTCCGGTGTCTTTTTGGGTCTACGGTGACTTTTGGGTCTTCAGTGTCTTTTTGGGTCTACGGTGACTTTTGGGTCTCCGGTGTCTTTTTGGTCCTTGGGGACTGCAATGATTGAACCAGCGCACAGGATTAAAGCAACGACTTTCATCATTAAATAATCCCAGAAGGGAAAATGACATAGAGTTCCGGTAATTCCAGATCCTCAAGATCTAGTAGCAACACCCACAACAGGGACTTTTGGGTCTTCAGTGTCTTTTGGGTCTACGGCGTCCTTTTGAGCTATTTACTGACCTCTGTTGACCGCTTCAACTATTTGCCGGAGGCTACACCAGTAGCTGGCAACACTGCATCTACCATCGCCATGGCTCTTGTCCACACCTGAATGACAAGTTTTGTTGTTTCCATCAACCATCACGACAGATCATGGTAGCCAGTTCGAATCAGCTCTATTTCGCGACCTAACTCAACTCCTGGGAACCAACCATGTGCAAACCACCACTTCCCATCCTGCAGTGAATGGTATGGTGGAGTGTTTCCACTGCCAACTCGTCTTCTGTTAAAGTGCATGACAACTACACACACTGGACGGATGTCGTACACGTATGATGTACCTATGCTCCTGCTTGGTACACGACCTGCTCGAAAAGACCACCTTGGATGCTCTACTGCAGGGCTAATGTACGGTGCACCGCTTTGTCTCCCTGGAGAATTCTTCTCAGCATCTGATGACACCTTGCCCAAAGCCACCAACTACATTAACCAGCTTCACTAGGCCATGTGGGACCTCCAGACAACACCGACAGGTACACCTTCATCACGCTCAGTTGTTATTTCCCAGGAATTTTCTACGTGCACCCACTTTTTCATACGGCGTGACGTTGTCGGGAAACCTTTGTAGCAACCTCATGACAGACCTTACAAGGTTCTACAATGCTCCGATAAGACCTTCATCTTCAACATGAACAGTGATCATGATAAGTCTCCATAGATCGCTTGTAACCAGTTTTTCTTGATGTATCACCAGAGCCGACACTCCTTACTGACCAACAGGTGGACACCTTCTACAAGAGTACCCTTAATGTCAAATACCGCTTGCTATGGGCATCATGTACACTTCCCCGCACGATATGTATGAGAGTACATTTTGCTTGTTGACAATTTCTCTTTACTGTAACTTTGATTATTATTATTATTATTATTATTATTGTTATTTATTTATTTATTTTTGCATGGAGAGTCTACATCTCTTCTGACACCATATTGTTTTTCGTTTGTACCTTCTGTTCGGTTAATGCACGAGGAGGGGAAGCAGTGTAGAGGCATCGTAATACTGTACGTAACGACGATTTAGCTTTGGTTTATCGGACCATTTTCTGGTACGGGGTTTCCTGGCAGGGGTTTTGACAGGTTTTTACCATTGCAGTTGAACAAAGACTTGATTCTGAAACCGAAAATCTTGTGTTCCACAGTGAAAGAGCTTTGGCTCTGAGTGAAACCAAGAGTGCAACACAATTAACGTTTTTAAAGTCCATGAAATAATTTAAATTGATAGTTAAGTTGACTATTTCCTGTCACTTGGGACGGATACTTTTGCTCGTGCATATATGATACTTATGGGGGGGAACGCGACTTATGATGCACCCTATAGATATGATACCTTGCGACAGTTGGATTCCTCTACCTCCAAGCAGTTGAGGTTCGACTAACACTATAAGTCAATCAGAGTGCAAATATGTGGAGTTATCATTGCTTTTAAAAATTAATTAATTAGTCTCTAGATGCTAGAACAACTGTGACACTGAGCTTTTTTAAATTCAGGGAGACACTTGACGCTGGTACAGTAGGGTAGCTCACATGGTGAGCTCTCCTATGAGTGGTCCACTCCTCATGATGTTCCTACTTGCTGTTACAAAGCAATGCTACGAGAAGCGAGTGTTGTTCTGGAAGCATGCAGTCCTTCTGACATGGGATCTAAAGTCGACCATCCCATCTGCTTTAAGGTCATCGATATGAACAATTCCATCGGAATATTTTGAGTGTCTCAGTACCATGCCCAAATTCTTTGCTTGGGGCGAGCTACATAATTATCATTACCTGGATTAAATGGGAAAGCTAGGATATGTACAGTGGGATGGAAAAGTATGAGTCCGGTAGGAAATTTATTCAGCGAGATGTGATAACAAAATATACTAGAACAGCACTCATACGGCGCATAATCTCACCTTGCGTGTTCATTCTGAACAAAAATATAATCGTTAACTGAACACGCTGCTGCTGTGGCCCACTGCTATCATGGCCTATATACCCGTATCATCCATGCACCATATTATGTCACATACTTTCTTTGTATGGATTATGATGTCATAAATTTAATTCTTCACTCACATCTGGTCCATAGATCAGATATATGAAGTTTCAGATTTTTCAAATAAAGATTTAAATTTAACCAATTATGGCTGGAATACCACTTCACCGATAACGTCATCGTTATCACCCTATATAACCCGTGTGGAATTGATGACATATGCCAAGTTTCAATTTTTTTCGTTGAACGGTTTTGGAGAAAATGATGTCCAAATTTTTCCCTTTAATCCAATATGGCTGCCATACCATGTCAATGATGACATCTGAGTTAGCAATAAAATATTCTCCATGGGGAGTCCCCACTACCTACAACCTACCCTCACTCTACCTACGACCGAAAAGCACTACCTACTTGAGGGCCGGTGGAAGGCATCACATGACACAATGTCCAGGTGTTGAGGGCAAACGTCGTTTTCATCAATGTCCGAATCCGAAATACACACGATTATCCGATGACGAAAAAGGATTACGGATGGCACCAACCTGTCTAATCTATAAACACAATCGATGATGGAAACACTAATCAACACTGAGGCTTTTTATTCCAAAATTAATATTTCAAAAAGATCTCCTGAAAGAACAAAAACAAACAAATATTACAGAGACCACAAATTGAAGTGCTGGCAGAAAAGCCGAGAGGTATTCAATCTTTACCTTCCAGCTGTCTGGCCTGGGTTCAAATCTGGCCTGGGTTCAAATCCTGACCGAGCTATAAACTGGATGGATGTTGAGCTGGGTGTCCTGTCTGGCAGCATTACTTGGTGGATGTTGAGATCCTATGGTGTCCTTCATGAAGTACAAACGGGTTATCTCTGGCACCCTAAACAAATTACAAATTTCTGCTCTGAGCTATAAGGGGCACTGCATCAGCAGCACACCTCTGCACCCAGAAAATGATGCCACTTGCACCGAGGTGGAATAATAAGAACACCACAGATTCATTTTTTTGATTTTATTGGTACATCAAAGCTTTCCCTGCAAGCACAATGTCTTTATGGAGGTGTGCATGACCATCAAATTGCTCTAATCAGGTGTGCATTAACACCTGAATTGCCATGGCGTCATCCACCCCACAATACACACTTTGTAAAAGGAAGCTCCAGAATTCAACTCCAGATTCCAGAGCGAGCAATTACCCTCTCGCTTCCAGGACACACCACGCCATTATACCCTATCATCATTGTCCGTTACAAAAGCACAGTTTGTGACAAAACATTAACGGTCACAATCATGTGGAACGCTTATTGTTCTCAATGCAAATGTTTTGGAGAAAAGACACAAAGCATGACGTCCACAGGCCAGTTATGGTTGTTATCACGTTTGCCCCGTAATCAATTGCATATCCTATATGGTGTGATCTGATCATGCAAAAGGATCTATAAAATCCAGAATGAAACATCCATCCATCCAATGGGACCACACTCTGTGCGGAGCGTTGGTGCTGCCTAAGTAGTCTCCTTGGCTATTGGACATAGTCCTGGACGGGACGCCACTCCGACACAGGATACCAGCAAGCTCGCACTCATTTTGCTGACCTCAGAAGGATGACAGGCAGTCAACCCCACCTGGTATTAATTCAACAGCAAAGGGGGATTTGAACTCAGGATCCTTGGATCCCAAGCCTACCACCCGAACCATTAAGCCAACACCAGGCATAGAATGAAAGATAACTCCAATTAAGTAACTTGTGACGAGAGAGAGAGAGAGAGAGAGAGAGAGAGAGAGAGAGAGAGAGAGAGAGAGAGAGAGAGAGACAGAGAGAAAGAGAGAAGAGAGAGAGAGAGACAGAGAAGAGAAGAGAGAGAGAGAGAGACAGAGAGAGAGAGAGAGCAGAGAGAGACCAGAGAGAGAGAGACAGAGACAGAGAGAGAGAACAGAGAGAGAGAGACAGAGACAGAGAGAGACAGAGACAGAGAGACAGAGAGACAGAGACAGAGACAGAGAGACAGAGACAGAGACACAGACAGAGACAGAGACAGAGACAGACAGAGAGAGACAAGCCGTAGGCGACGAGGGATTCGCTAGGATCGAAGCGCTGGATACGATGCTTTTCATTCTGACTGATCCACCGACGAAGATTCATTGCCAAGACGTATTGGTTCACATACAATTGTTCCTCTGCCTGGCAAGATTTTTCCTATTGTGTATTTTGCCAACCGGCACTCCTCATAAAAAATGACGAAATAGAACCCTATTGAAGGACTACCATTTGAAAAATAATCGGTTTGCTGTGTGTGTTGTGGAGCCTCACGTTGCAGA
Source organism: Eptatretus atami (assembly GCA_035128595.1). Taxonomy (NCBI): domain Eukaryota; kingdom Metazoa; phylum Chordata; class Myxini; order Myxiniformes; family Myxinidae; genus Eptatretus; species Eptatretus atami. The sequence continues at coordinate 61,359,188 of CM068966.1, forward strand.
CACACACACACACACACACACACACACACACACACACAGGAAAACCCGATAAACTTCTCTCAATGCTCTTTTGACCACACCTCCTGAGCACACAATATTTTTCATAAGCCACGCCCACTTTTCATAAGCCACGCCCACTTTCCTATCCCACTCCACTTACCTACGCCACTCCCACTTTTCATCAACCACGTCCACTTTCCTAAGCTCCGCCCACTTTCCTAAGCCCCTCATAAAAAATGACGGTAAATAGACACCCATTTTTGAAGGACTACCATTTGAAAAATAAAACCTCAATCAAAAATCGGCTCAAGTAAAATTTCTAAATATCTCGAAGTGTTTAATTCCGAAGTCTCGTTTCTCTACATTCAAAACTGAAGGACAAGTATTGAAAATACTGTATGCGGTTTTTCGGCCGCTGCACAGCAACGGGTGGTTGCTAGGCAACGAAATTCAACGCGCACATTCCCACCCCATATGGCACCTGTTGGCAAAGTTTCATCGAAATTGGTCGCTGGTTCGTGCTGTGGAGCCTCGCATTGCAAGACACACATACACACACACACACACACACACGGAAAACCCGACAATAAGGGATATCTAGCATATATAGCGAATCCAACAGAGAGAGAGACAGAGACAACACACAAACAGAGAGAGAGAGAAGAGAGACAGAGAGAGAAGAGACAGAGAGAGACAGAGAGAGACAGAGAGAGAGACAGAGAGAGACAGAGACAGAGAGAGACAGAGACAGAGACAGAGACAGAGAGAGAGAGAGAGAACCTTAGAATACAACCTTGAAGGATTTCATTTCGAGTTTATTGCATTGGGTGTAAACCACAATTTACATTAATAAGATAGTGGGTGTTTGGCAATTCAGGTGTTAAATGTACATTCTGGGAATTATAATCCCACGACGAAAGTTGGACGAGGCGATAGCAAGCACATTATGTCGCATCCTATTCAGATGGTGCTTCAATTATAATGAAGGAACTCCCCAATTAATGCCTCCAGGGGTTATCAATCAATAAACCGAATCATCAGAGCAGGAAAGATGGTGGGAACTCTATGGACACACAGCCTTTGAGAAATAATCAATAATTAGGCCGAGGTCGAGGCCGTTTATTCCTGATACGTGAAACGACCCGTGCCTACAGATGACAGATTTTTTTTTGTAAGGTAGGCCACATTTTCCATCCAATCATCATGTAACTTTATGAGACCATTCCTCGTGAGTAGGCGCTCCTATGTTGAAAGTTTTGTGTCGATTGTTCAAGCGGTTTCGGAGAAAACGAACTGTTAAAGCAAATAAAGGTGAAAAATTGAGATGGCTGTGGATGGCTGTGGATGCCTATTACTAGAATAATTGTATTGACCCAGGACAGATGGCACAGAATCACAAGGAACCTACAAGACAATCTTACCCTGACTAATCCAAAATAGACAAGGCTCGTCCCGTCCCTCTCCGAGCCATACGCCACACAATGATCCCTAACACATGTCCTTAATACATGGTTCAAAAGTCCTGTAAGCTACTCAAACACAAACAGTGCGAAGGCCTCATAACCATTGACTGCCATGTACCCCATAAACATAACAATGTGGACAGGTGTGGCTTAGCTCGGTCAGGGCAGGTGGGATTTAAGAAAGTATGACATCTTTCTCAATGATTTTTCCCACACTTAATTGTTTAAAAAAAGTTTTTTTTAAAGCTTTTATAGCCTTAATTATGGTCAATGTCTTAAAATAATAATTGTAATGGTGCTTCATTTTGTAAGTAATTCAATCAATCTGGCGATTGATCAACATCTCAGCCACATGGAGTTATTTTAAAACATCTCATACAGAATTACCAAAATAAAATAAGAGCTAAATACATAATTGAAAAGCGCAATTTGCCATCACTTGGGATTTCCATTAATATACCCTTTGATAATAGTTGTCATAAACAATGAATATGAGTGAGTTTGAATCATCCTCTGAATCAGAACTACAGACTTAACAATTTCTAATAATAATAATAATTAATTAATAATAATCACAGTCTATAAAACTGGCAAAATAGAAATCATGAGGAATCACAAATAATTGCTAAACTACCATCCCCTCCCTGTCGGTGTGAGCTCCAGTATTCGCGAAATGAATCGCAAGGCAAAGGAACATCTTCCAGATTGTGTACGTTAAATCAGGATCGACGGCGGGACCTGACATGTGGAGACTGCTCTCCCAGAGGAGTTGCTATTTTCCTGCAGGAAAGTCATGCTCGGATTCTTGGAACTTGCCTGCATAATTTGGCAATGGCACCTGGCCAGTGTGAACAGAACTCCAGCGGTGATAAGTAGAGCCACCAATGAAGTCAGAGCACCTGGGAGGCAAGTCAGCACAGAAACATCACGTTATTCAATATGGCATTAATGTTCGTTAAAATAACAACAACACAAATGTACAACATTTATCGATAAATGGCGTCGTAACAAATCATAACTGCTTACAAATGATGCTAGTAGTAGGTTGATCTGATATCCGTGTGATTGCGGGTGGGTGAATGATGCGCCGTGGTGGCAAATAGGGCTGCATGACGCGTCGGCTTATCCCGGTGTCTCTGCAGCGAGAGAGATCATAGGACCAGCTCTGCTTCGTCACGAAGCAACGGGTCCCACTCATGTCCTCACACGTATTGTCACATATTAAAAGAAGATGCTGTTTCAACTGCTGGGGCTGCAAACAGAACACAAGGACAAATAGGATGCGAGTCCTTACAATTGCAGTATCAATGCTCAATAAAAAAATACAATAAGCCAACACCAAAGACATTGCAGAAAATGGCATCATCGGCAGACCGACGTACATTAGAGCCATGTTGTTTACAAACGAGCTACTTCAATTGAAATTGTGAGGACTATTATTATCTTGGACAACACAAAAAAAGAATCATTTCGTTAAAAAACCAACACAGCCTTTTGTTTAGCTTCATTCTCGACAGTGATTCCCCGAAGGGGCACATGGGACATTTTCCGATCCCAATACCAGCTGTTATTTCCCTTCTGTTCTAAGAAAGAATGAAATCTTACTAACCCATGAGTGGCGATCATAAGAGGAAAGGGATGGGACAAGATGTGTGCCATAAATATTTTGAAAACGATTTTTCGTCTTCATTTGAACCAAGGCCCGTGTGCGTAGGGATCCAGGGATCGTGAGACATCACCCAAACATGGTGGAGACAGCCAATTGAAATGCAGATTTCTCCCTTACCCCTGCTCCAACAAATATTTTTCTCCTTATGTAGATTTCCCCAATTGATAGGAGAAAAACCACAAAAATAGTTTTCCAAATTACCACAAAGGACGTAATCTGGTTCCTTTTCTCCAACGGCCTCATCTCAGATCACCAATTTGGATTCAGTCCAGGTCAGTCCACCTTGGACATGGTGCTCTTACTCTGCCACCAATGGATGAAGTCCCTCAATGTCAGACATGAGATCAGGATCGTCTTTCCAGATATATGTTGAGCTTTCGATACAGTCTGTCATCCCACCTTACTCTCCAAACTCTCTGCCAATGGCATCCAAGGGCAACTCCACCCTTTCATCTCCTCTACATGTCAAGGCTGGAGTGTCCCCAAAGCAGTGTTCTAGGCTCCATCCTATTTCTGATCTTCATAAATTAACTACACGACTGTACTTCGGCGTCCACAATTCAACGTAAAGTAATTGCTTCATTATTTGAAGCAGATTTCAAGAGTGGACGGGTTTCAATGTTTCTCGAAACCTGCAAGCTTGGATGAAGCAAGGCTTGATGCACCTTCTGTCTGTTCCGCTCACGAGGGAATATTGAAAGCAGGAATGGGCGAAAATCCCGTACAAGCTTATGGAGAGGCAGCGATGCCAAGGCTGGAGATTGGAATGATTACAAATATCCAATGCTACAGAAGACCATGAATTTACTAATCTCTGCATTCAATTAACTGTTGATTTGATGTGCTTTACTGTGCTCTCCCGTCGTATTTTGCAATCCGTACATCGTTGGTTCCGTACAATGCTTCATGAGCCCATTTGCGCGAAGCAAGAAGCGAGGTTAAGCAATCGGTCGCGCACATCTATAAATGTACATACGTATGCGTCTGCATTTTGTGAAGAGCGTACATCGAAAACCGTTTACCGGAGGAAACTGAAACTTTACCGCATGTTACATGTCCATTTGATATTGCGCATATTGAGCATTCATTAAAAAATTTCAAACTATAATTTGTACACATTTACCCATAGATGGCAAGTGAACCGCATTTCACAGGTTTGACCCGTTTTAGTATCATTCAAAACTTTTTTGGATGGAAAGTTCGATGAATTTTTAAAAATCACAATGCTTCGCTTCCATTCCACTCGCAAGGATTGAGACACAGATTGATGTAGACACAGACTGATAGACCTCGGATGTGTGCTTCAGTTACCAGGTTTCACATGGAGCGTTCGCCAACTGGCTTAAGCACTCAAGCAAGCATTCCATTCGACACAGTCAAGGAATGTCTGGCTTGGCAAGCGATAGCAAGCTTATTGATAATGGAACACATCCCTGGAGGCATGTGTTCAGTTACCAAGCAGCCAGTGTTTCGTTGGAGTGCTTACTTGAGTGTTTAAGCCACTTGGCAAGTGTTCTGCAAGCTGATTGGTAATGGAACACACACACACCCTCTGGAGCAACCTGCAACAAATACGCAATGTATCCCTCCAGTCAATTGGCTGTGACATCACTCACCGAAGGTCACGTCACCATCCTCCACGGGATTTCCACATGCAGTATCACTTCTGATCATGTTAAATAAATAAACAAACAAATAAATAAATAACTAGCTAACGAACTAACCCGGTTTTGATTCCTACTAACCCGTTTTTTTGTCACCTCTAACTTGCCAAGTATGTTTACCTAAGGAAGTGTCGATCGATGCAATTACAAATTTGCCGCCAGAAGAGTCGGTTGGATTGCACTCACAGCCACCGAGAGCCATGATGGGCTCCAGGGCAATATTGTGACGGGACCCCTTCATCCGGACCCCATCAAAAAAATTTGACAACCCATATGGAGGTTTCCGTATTTTCGTCATCAGAAACACATGCCGTGTTTAAGGGAAATTAGGGTGTTATTCACTTATTTCGACATACAGATACAGATTTCGACATACATGCAATTAGATTTTGGACTTGGTCCAAAGTCCAATATGGCCGCTATGGCGGCCATTTTGAAAAAAATATTTGAATTTGTTTTTGCATTTCTACATGTTTTAAGTGATTTCCAACAACAAAAAAAAATTGTTAAGAGAAAAAAAAACAGAAATTTTGCACCTTTTTTTCAAAAATTTCGATTCTATTTGAAAAAATATTTGAATTTTTTTTTTTTTGCATTTCTACATGTTTTAAAGTGATTTCCAACCCCCCAAAAAAATTTGTTAGAGAAAAAAAAAAAACAGAAATTTTGCACCTTTTTTTTCAAAAAAATTCGATTTTTTTTTTTGGCATTTCTACATGCGTGTCGATCTAGTTTAGTTTATTCAAATCATGGTTCAGTAGAGTCTGATCCGTTTTGACCTACAATGAATAGGATATTAGGTTCACTTAAGTGACCCAGCAGTATTTGCGGCGGAGGTTTTGCACTCTACCGAGTGCTCCCCCTCTAGTTTAATATGCTTCATCAGGATAGGGGGTGACCAACACTCCTGTGTTCATTTATGTCATTTCTACGATTGTAATAATGTAAATTGATCCCACAGTAGTTTATTTTACAATGGAGGGTGTCACTATCCATGGCAATGGCGAGTCAGATAATCACCCGAAGTGGCTTGGAGGAATACACAAAATAAAGCAGAAAAAACCTGGTGTTTTATCATCACAAACAATCATTATATGAAACAAAAAATTGAAGGAATAATTACAGGCTCCTTTTAGGTCTGGGCCCTGGGGTAGTTACCCCACCTGCGCCCCTCACCTCTCAGTGACCCTGCTCCCACCAAGTCCTTCTCAAGACTGCATGGGCTAAGTATTCATGAATACCATCTAGTTGGTTCTGTATTTTCATTAGTTCCATACAATGCTTCATTGCTTCCATATTTTCATTGGTTCAGTATTTTCATTGGTTCCGTATTTCCATTGTTTCCTTATTAACCTCCGCCATCGAAGATGGACGGAGGTTACTGTTTTCACCCCTGTCTGTTTGTTTGTT